>CM055193.1:20990558-21315558 GCA_029224185.1 Karalla daura | reverse complement strand
TAGAATATTCAAAGTACAGGAAATAAAAAGGAACCATCAAGGACATATGAGGTCAAGCGCAATCAGTAAAAGATCATTCCGGCTGCTGTGCTGGGTTCCTCCCATTTGGGAGGAAGCTGAATCGTGTTTTTGTCGACTGTAACCTGGCAACAGTGACAACTCTGACCCTCTGTAAGACTTCTTCTACTTTAAATAGACACTGGGACCTGCTACATTGATCTGAAGGAGAAAAGCAAACATCCCTCTGCTTCTTTTATCACCACCTACCCATCATCATCCTCATTTTTATTTCTTTTGTTCATTCTCTGTGGGTAAAATCCTTTCTGACCCCCTCCTCCTCCTCCGTCGCTCCTCACTCTGTGACACCACCCATACGAATCTGAGGAGACATTGTGAAACTCATTTACAGCAACAGTACACCCATTGCCTAACTTCCAGCTATTCCAAAACCGAGAGGGCACCACATTCGGACAAGCTGACTGTAATGTCCCAGGTTTTTAAAAAGGCTTGTAGAATAACTTCTGATGAAACCAGTGCTCCATATCTTCTATATCAGCACCAGAGAACAAATACAAATACCCCTCTCTCCCTGCCTCAGTCCAATCAAATCTAATTTTAAAGAGTTTTCATCTGAGTTACTCAAATATTGTCCATCTTACAGGGAAACTGCTAATCTTTGATTTTTGCACTCACTGGTACAAAATGTACGTAAATGCATGACAGTTCCACTTTAATTTCCTATTGTTTTCATCTCTATATTTACGTTTTCATGGTGACAGAGGACAAGCATAATTTCATCATACAGTGTGACCTCTGCGTTGCCGTGCAGACGGCTGTAAAAGTCCTCTCTCCTTTGCACTTTCTTGCATGGTTTTTCCCTTTTCTCTGTCCTGCTATCACCCCCGCTCCCTCCCTCTCTCATCAGTGGGAGCCAAGGTGTGGGTGTTAAACCTCTGAGGTCTGCTGGTTTGGTGGCCTTGGCTTTGAAGGGCCTGTGGGTTGCGGGTTCAGATCCCGGGCAGGCCTGACCACTAACCTTGACTGGTGGAACCCATCTATCACCGTGGAAACAGTCAGAGCAGCCAATCAGCAAGCCAGAATCTGAGTCAGCAGTAATCCACAGAGAGAGTTCAGTTTTTTTCTGCTTTCATCATTTATGTCAGTGTTCGCTTTTCTTCTCTCTCCGTCTTTGTTCAAACGCTGCATCAGGAACCAGGAGAGAGAAACACGGGATAATGTTTTAACCTTTATCTCATTTGAGGGTTGACAGGAAAGTTGTACATTTAAGTCAAATCTAGGTGTTGCTAAATTGTTCCTTTGTTTCATCAAAACTTGCCCATGTACTCTGCATATTCATTGCTCAAGTTTTCGCCTTTTCCATTTTTCTAATGGATTTTTTTGCACTTGTTTAAAAGTTTCTTAATTTCATCATCCTACTTATCTTTTTTTTCTTGTGACAACATGGTGACATAGTTACTTCGTGAATAGCGCGGTCGCCCTATCTCAAGAAAGTGTCTACTTAGATCGAGGGTCCTTTTTTGTGGAGCTTGCATGTTCTCTCTGTGTCTGAGTTTTAACAGGGATGAGAAAACAGTCACTGTCCATGCCCTCTGTGGGCTGCGATAGGCTTGAACAGACCGGCACAAAACCGACGGGTACAAAGCGTTTAAGATAATGGATAGATGTACGGTCCTTTTTCTCACAGACTCGTGTGCCTGTTTCAGATTTTGCCCGCCTTTTCATCGTCCCACTTATCTCAGTGTTGTATCTCCATTTCCCAGCAGCGCGCAACATTTAGGTTAAGAAGCGGCTTTAAATGGCGAAAAAATTTGGGAAACGCAGAGCGGCAAAGAGAGAAATGAGACCCAAATGAAAGACGAGAGGCCTGTGTGAGAACAAAATGAGGACATTTTTAGGGACTTCAGGCTCTCTGTGGTCTCCAGCGTCTATTTTTAACCCCGTGACAAAAGTACCCGTGCTATTTGAAGATGACTGGCTCCAAAATGTTCTGTTATAATTCTGTCTATTTATCTTTCTGGCTCCCCTTGCTTTCTTAAACCTACATGCATGTCTAAACACTGGGTTTATGAGAGCAGCGCTGATGTGGAAATCTCCTAAAATTAAATGGAATTTCAGCCCTTTTTTATGTATTTGTTGTTGGTTTTGTCCGCAGCGTTGTCACTATAACAGGCACTGACGCCGCGTGGGAGTGTGTATGTGCGTGTGTGTGTGTGTGGCGTGGTGACCCAGCATGACGCCGTAGTAAGCATTGCGCATGGCTGCCAGCAGACGGAGGAGAGAGGAGTGTGGGAAATTGAAAGACAGACAAAAGAGTGAAGGGAGGGGCAAGTGATGGAGATGGAAATCTAGAAAATGAAGTAAAACAGGGAAATGGCTTCAGTTTTCACACAGCGGACGGGATGATACGTATTCTCTTATCAAATTTTACCATGTTTTATTTCATCTCAATAAAACCAAAAAAACAGAGAAAGAAGAGAAGCAAAAAGCACAAAACATAAGAGAAAAATTAGTATAGAATAGAATATTTATATATGATAGATTATATAGAAATCTCTTTATACTGTGAGGCTTCAATTTTCAACCTTTTGTTTCTTAATAGGGATACACAGGTAATGATGCTTCTTCTAACCAGTGTGTAATAATGAAAAAGAGATGTACTGGTATACACTGGTTTAGTAAGAACTGGATCAAAGATTATTCAATACTGACATTGGATATATTAGCATATTGGGAAGTTATTCTTGTTGCAAGAATATTTAAAGTCTACGTTAAAATACGGTTAAAATACGGTTAAAATACGGAAAAAACATTTGTAGAATGTGAAAAAATACATATCTGCACCGAGAGGAAAAAAAGCGTTCACAGCATGGGAGCACAGAGGTGCTCGATGTGCAAATATCAGTCGGAATTAAAGAGTCACGATTGAGCAGAAAAATTCTAAATGGACCCAAGAACAGTGTTGACTCTTTGTTTAAAGGACATTAATGAGAAAAATGAGCGCCACTCAGCGGTATAATTCTGCCTCATATACTGTAAACACCTCCACCGCAGTATTCTGCCATGATGCAGAGCTACTGTAAATGAGACAGAGTGACAGAGATGGAGAAGTAGAAAAAAATGGTGACACAGAGACCGGCGTCCATATATTTTGGTCTCTCTTGTTATTGTTTTCCTTCGTTCAGTTTTCCCCTTCTCAGGTTTCCCCCTCACTACGTTTCCCAACATATCATTGGCCTCATTGTGTGTGTGTGTGGGTGTGTGTGTGTGTGTGTGTGTGTGTGTGTGTGTGTGTGTGTCTGGAGCCATGGGATGAAGAGTGTGGTTACCCACTGGTGTGACCAGGGACACTGGGGCACCTCTCTCTGCCTCTCTCTGTCTCTCTCTCTCTGTCTGTCTCTCTCTCCGTCTCTCTCTCTCTCTCTGTGAGCCTACAACTGTCACTCACTCAATGAAATTGTTTTCTACATCAAAGGTCTGTGAAGTTAAAATAAGTTCCATCAGATATTGAACATAAACATGTCCAATATTTCACGTTTCCATCAAATGAACATTTCCTCTTTTTTTATATATTTGGGTAGTGAGCTACTGTGAAATTTTACGATGGTGCCCTGAAAACAAAGGACTACAATCATGAGTGGCTTTAAGAAATACAGCTTTGTTTTCCTTTGCCTCGAGGAGACGCAATTTCGGAGCGTGGGTGCCAGCGATCTTGAAGGGTGAGCAGCGAGCCTCATTCAGGACATTGAATCACACAACGTACAAAAGATGACGTGATGACCTGCGCAACATTTGGTCTGATTGTGCAAACTGCTCCTTAAAAGGGACTGAACAATAGAGTTCCTTTTTGTAAAAACAAAATAAATAAAGAAATAAATGAAAACGTCAGTCAAATTTCACTGACCGTCTTTGAAAAGAGGACAAAGATCTTTCTGTGCTGAACACACAACGTTCCTATGTAAATAAAAAGGAAACCTCTTGCCCTCGAGCTGGCTACACCAGAATGCCTCCAGTGGACCCAAAAGAAAGCCTTTGACGTGGCTTTGATCATTTTAATGTTTAATGGCAAATAGGATTTAACGCATATTTCTACAAAATTCAACATTTTGGGCAGATTACTTACTTAGGAGGTGATAACTATCTTGCTAAACTGAGACTTTTTGGATACAGAGAAGCTGAGAAAGGCCGCTGTGGCTGAGTGGTCGGAGCTGCTGCCTGGTTTGAGCGCATGTCCACATGACAGTCCTGCACCTGCTGTTTTCATCCTCTGTTTCCTGTTGTTCTCAGCTACTGTAGGATTTCTAACCAGTAACTGTCCCAGGTGCAAACATCCTTATCCTGAAGGTCCAAACCATCAGACCTCGACTGGTCATCCTAATCGTCACATCTGCAGCTACAGCCCGCAGCCAAACCTCTCCCAGCAGGGCCATGAACTTCCAGTGGTTCCAGGTTTCTGGACAGTGAGGGTTTCACCACAAGTTGGACGTTTGGTGAAGCAGCCAAAACCAGTATGCAGTCCAGCCCAGAGCCAATATTCACAAAGCATTTTATCTCATACACCGGGGACCAGCGTTTAGTTTGGAAAAGTGAGAACTAAGATTAGAATGAAAGTCCTTTGCTCTTTGAAACTCTTTTTCCTTTTACACAAACTGCAGAGATTGGTTATTGAGTCACCAGTCTATGCTGCTGAAAACACAACAAATAAATTATCATTGAATTTTGTTATGAAATCTGCTTTGTAAAATGTAGTATGACTTTTTTTTGTCATACTACAGATGATAAAAGCATTAATAAAGTATTTAACAAATTATCATTTGATTTTAACATGTGTCATGTCTATACAAATGATGATTTATTTCTGTGTAGATGGCAAAATGCAATTCCTATTAAAAGTGATGTCCACCATGTTCAATAATTGACAATATTACAGCAGGATTAAGGCAGCACCTTGTAATATTATATTTAATGATGAAAAGAACGATTAGGGAAATACTTACATACATTTTGTTTTAATATGAAAACATTCAAAACCCTTCTTTTCTTTCTATGAAGTAAATATATTGTGACATAAATGATTTAGAATATAGAGAATTGTGAGCGTGAATTACGGTGAACTATTACGATGACTATTAGGATGAACACAAAACTGTAAACACTTAGCCTGAGGATTGTGTGTGTGTGTGTGTGTGTGTGTGTCCGTGCGCATGCCTGTATACTGTACACGGTTTAATATCCTGTTTTCCTCTGCTGTGCTGTCCCCCTGAGGTAACAAACACACACACAGGCTACAGAAGGAGGAAGCAGTAGTAAGCTGGGGTGACGTCAGGCCAACTTGTGATCAACGGCAAGATGAGGGACCAGAGTCATGGACAAGGTCAGGGCCTCTCTCTTTCTCACTCACACACACACACACGCACACACACACACACACACACACACACACACACACACACACACACACACACACACACACACACACACACACACACACACACCACATCATGGAAAGACCTGATTCAGGCTTCTGCAAACTCTGCAGGAGAGTAATGAAAATTTAAGGAGCAGGATAGGATTAGTGCAAAAACCTAAGTGCAAAATTATCATTTACTTTATCATAATTGTTCAAATTAAATCATGATTATGTTGAGCTCAAGGTATGAGTTGTCTGAAAGCTGTGAACAAAATGACAGTTTTATTGAGGTCGTCTTTGCACCTTCTGCTGATTTGTATCAGTGTGAACCACTTTGACCTGCTGAAGTCACAAGTGCTTGTGTGTAGAGTATGTATATATGTATTGCAATGCAGATACATTAGCCTTGCCTTGTTTGTCCTATAGTTTAAATGTAGGAGTAAATACTGTATAGGGGATTTTTTTGTATTCTGAAGGTACATGTCAGGAAACCTGTGACCCCTCTTGTACCAGCAGTTTGTCTTCTGCTACTTCTGTTAAAAACTTGGGTTCTGTTACCAGGTTTACTCTGTTTCCATGGGTAAAAAAAAGAAATAAAGGTAAATGGGATTAAACAGCAATCATGACAGACAAAGAGGAAAAATATGAACTGTCAGAAAGGAATGTTTTGGAGTCTGGTTGGATGTAGTTTTCTTTTCTCATGTATATTTTGTGTTAGAAGCATTGTATGCACAGACTGTTTTGGTTCTCAGCTCAGCAGACCTGAGATCTGGCTTCCTCCGAGTGGAGAGTGTTGTGTTGACTGGGACAACTCGTGGTTCTGAATGTGTGGTCTGCAGCAATAAAAACTTGGGTTCTGTAGGCAGTTACGGATTACAGTGTTTCAGTGGAGACCAGACCAGAACTTCACAGCAGCTGCTTACAATCATCCATCAGGTGTTTTATACTGTGCTCCATTTAGTGGCCGCTCTCTTGACGCCTGTGAGAGTGTTCGGATATAACTCCATGATCCTGACGGTAAAAGGCCCAAAGACATTTGGTGAAGCAGCATTTTCTCAGTACATTCATAATATTTTGTCAATGTGTAACATTTTCCATATTGATTTGCACCTCCGAAAGAAGCTGCATGGCGCCATCTCTGCTTTTTCATCAACTGTTGGGGCAAATTAGGGATGCTGAGCTGCTTGTGTATATGGACTCGAGTGGCTTAAACGCTTTGGTTTGGACAGCAAGCAGCAATAAAACAGATCATTTCAGCTAGGCTTGGTCCCATCAGAAGCCGTGGGTTCAAAGCCGTGAGGGCTTCTAGAAAGATCCAGGCTTTTATTGCTACCTTGCTACAGCCAAGAGATCCACCGCACCGCAGAGTGCAACCTAGAGCTTTGGCTGCAATTTGTGTGAGAGTTTTTCACTGTGAGACTGTACATGGAGACGTCGAAGGCACCTCTGGTTATGCAGTGCTAACAGTTCATCCCTTTGGAATTGTGAGGCTCTGTCTGGGTTGAGACTGGTTTTGACATACCGAGCTTTACATTTTTTTGTATTCTAAAAAGCCAAACTGATATTTTGAAAACAATAACAAAATGTTTGAGAATCTTTGAGGGTTTTTAGGAATGGGTCAAATGCACAAACCCATGACTTAGGTCAGTTTACGGATAGATTGGTCAGGTATTAGAAATAGTGTTTTATATTGTGTTTTAACATTACATTTAGATTACATTACATTAAGATATGCAAAAAATACATACAAAATACACCAGTGACATAGAATAGAACAAACAGCAATATTTACCCAGAAGTTGTTTCATTGTTAAATTTAAGTGTGACAAATCAATGATATTCAATCATTAATCGTGCTAATGAAACAGAGCATATCAGCATTTTATATTTCTGTCGCAACCACAACCTTGAAAACCACCAAATAAGCTAAATAAAGGCTATAAAAAAGAAATCCCATAACTGAAAAAATAATAACAATAGAAGTTCAAAGACAGAAAGATGTCCTGTCTTGTCTTAGCTGAAATGTGAAAACAATGCTGGGATTGTTCTGTCAGAGGTCGCACATTGTTGACATGGTGGATGAGTTGGGGGTGTAAGACTGTGAGGACCACAAAGAGAGAGAAGAGGAGGAAATCCAGAAAACAGTGGCGAGAGGAAAGATGTTGAGTGAGATTTCAGACCTCCTGTTCACAGCTCTAAACATCCTGTAGGAGGAAAAAGACTTTTAGAACAGGTGCTGCCTTTTCTCCACACACAATGATAAAGCAAGCCTTTGTTCCCACACGAACACAAACAAAAACAAACAAACTTACAATCATTCTGATACCCAGGGTGAAGATTTACTTACATTTTATCGCCGCAGCCACTGGAATTCTAAGCTGTAACATTTCGCATCCACACCATAGACAAAAAATTCCAGCAAAGTTTATTCTGGCACAGAATAAGTTGAGCTTGTCCTATGACGCAGATTATTTTCTCATGCAACATGTCTTTCAGTGACCGGACTGAGAAGGTTTTTATCGGAAGCGTCAAAAAGTTGCAATTTTTGTGGCCACTAGATGTCGCCAAAAATGCATTTCCACTGAGACGATTTAAGACGCTCGAACGCTGAATCATCGTCTTTGTGTTACTTTTGATCTTGGGTTTGTGCAGGTTCTGATCGGCTGCGAGACAGAAGTCATTTATTTGTCCTAGCTACTGCAGCCAGGCTTGAATGAAACTGGAGGAACCTCTCTAGCTTCATCTTTTATTTCCCCAAGTCAGGTGTAAAGGTCAGGTTAGGAGGTGAGACAAACACCCCTTCAGTTTAGCAGTGGTTCTCAGCTGATGAAACTAGAATTTATACCACTTCCAACCTGACTGTTAAAGCTTAGGGAGCAGTCAAAGCTGGTATTACAATTCCTGTTCACGCTCAGGGAATTTGGAGCGAGGGGACCGAGCTCATCAGCCAAGGTGGTTAAAGGTTCAGGGGGACGGGGACCTAAATTATTACCTCGATTTAAGTGCAAAAGGTCCCTTGTCGTCCAAAGTCTGACAGTGTTTAAACAGTTAAAAAGGAATATCAAGCGAGTGGGTACAGCACTATCTTCTGTTACTAGTAGGTAAAAATGTGTCTCATCTGCATAACAATGGCATAAAATATAGTGTTTATGAAAGAAGAAGCCCAGGAGAAGTGTATGAAGAGACAATAATTAAAATCTTTAGTGTAATTATACTGTTTTGAGAATGGGGGAAAAAAGGCCACTGCTGTTGTCTCGTTCTCTCCTATGACTATCTGGTGCTGCCACTCAGTGGTTTCCTGATGGCATTACTGAGCCTAGGACTCCAACAGGATGCGTGTTTGTTTCTCATGTCTAGTCCTGATCACAGAACTCACAGAAGAGAAAACAGGTGTACTTCTGCATTGTAATGTGCATTACGTGTGTAGTTCACCTGTTGCTGGAAAGCAGAAAGCAGGTAATGTCAAATATGAGAAATATAAAAATAAGAGAAAACATGAGAAAAGTGCAACACGTAAACTTTACTTACTGGTCCTACGAAACACCCAGAACTTTACAATGAACACAATGTAAACACAAGCCAGCATATAAAAATAAAAAAATGTTAAAAATACACAAAAATAAAAACACAACCATAGATACATACCAAAGAGAAAAACTATACGTTACTGGATCCATTGAAAACACACAATTTCAAGTTTTTCTGCATTTTACCTGCATATAAAAATATAACATATGAAAACACACCACTGAGAAACTCTACAAACCTACTATGTGGACAGTAAGTTATTGGATGATTTTTTTTTTTTTTTTGACAATACACTATTTTACGTTTTACCAGCTCAAATGTTTCACAGTTCATGAAACAAACGAACAAAAACTGGACTATCTGTTCAAGGTGACTACATGGCACGGTATGTACGAGGTTAAACCAGCCCGCTCTAAGCGAGTCGGCCTGATGCGTGTGTCCAGCGTGCTCTCATCTCGGCCCCGTGGCAGCCACATCAGAGCTGCCGCTGGGCTCCGTCGGGCCGGGCTGCTCGGCCTGCAGCCGCAGCGGCGTCTGGCTCAGCACGGAGGAGGGGAGGGAGACCGGGGGGGTGGCGTTGTCACTGGTGCTCTGGACGGTCACTGACGACTGGCACAGCGGACACACACACACACACACAAATAAGAAAATATGTACAGAGCTGATAAAAAAGATTAATGGTTAAATGGAATATCTATGTATCTATCATATAAATACAATATATATGACTCCTCTAATTGAAATACTCACATTGCCCACAGAGACCACACTCCCGGTCGCCGTCTTCTTCTTCCTGGTCATGCTGGGGTTCCAGTGGCAAACCAGATTGTCATTCTGCACACTGTAGTTCTTATGGCCGACCAGCCAGTAGGTGTTCATTTTACCTTTGCCCTGTGAGGTAACGGAAAGACATAAGAGCAAGAGAGGAAAAGGGTGACTCTTGGGAACAAATTTCCATTTAGTGGGTATGGGAGCTCCAATTTAGGGGTAATAGGGTAATTAATATTCTGCTGTTGAACAAATAATGTGTTTTTGAATTCCTGAATATTTTCTATGACCCTTTTAAAATGACATTTGGTTTCCAAAACATAAGAAACAAATGACCTAGAGGATCAATTTCCACGGCATAACTTGTCTACCTTAACCTCGATCTCCCCACGGAGCTGCAGCTCATAGGCGTTGTCTTTGATCAGGGCCAGGTAGGTTTCAGAACTGGCGTGGATTTTCTGAGCTAACACAGAAACAACAGTGAGCGGCGTGAAACACAAGTGATGTGGCTGAGGACAGGACGAGAGTGACTCCGAGGGCACGTACGCAGGCTGGTGGACTCCATTCTCGACGCTGTGTTGACAGTATCTCCGAACAGGCAGTACCGAGGCATCTTGTAGCCGACTATTCCCGCCACACATGGACCTGGAGAGCAAAAGTCACCACATTCAGCCAGAGCGGTTGTCATTTCTATCATGTTTTGCTTGCAATAGTACTTACTTACTTGACTAATACCCTGTTTCTGTTTTCGAAAAGCTTTGCACAATATGTGGTTCGATCACATAGTCTCTACTTGATTATCTTGGGTGAACTGGCCCCGTCCGTCTTACCTGTGTGGATCCCGGCTCGGAGCTGCAGCCTCTGGCTCGGCATGTGCGGGATGGACACCTGTCGAACAGCCGCCACCAGATCCAGCGCCATCTTGGCGATCTCATCGGCGTGCTTGTCGCCGTTCCTCTCCGGCAGGCCACTCACCACCATGTATGCATCCCCAATGGTCTCTACCTGGTTTGACAGCGGAATTTTACTTCGCCTGTCGCCCACTTCAGAAACGAGTGAAACAACGAGTTTAGCGAACGAAATCACAGTCGAGGGCAGACATGACATCTGCAAAATGGAGATGACAGATGACAGGACTCTGAATCAAAACCAGGGAACTGGAGTTTGGAGGTGAGGGCGGACATGAGCGACTGATCGAGTCTGTTCATGTATCCTGCCGCCTCTAGAAGAATTGGCCATTTATCACAACTTTGCTCTTCCTGCGTTGACACCTTGAGAGGTTTGATATTGTTGCCTCGGGGGAGGGGGGGTTTGCCCGTGTAGTCACCTTTCCTGGCAGGGATCCAAAGCAGATATTTCATGCGGCGTATTCAAGAGACAGTCGTTCAGGTTAATGTGTGCAGCATGGAACAATAAGGTGATCCGTCCAGAGGATCAGCTGCAGCTCATCAGACTCATTACAAGTCTGAGAGGGGGATGCTCAGGTGGTTTAGTCTCATGGCCTTTGTGCGAAGCACAACGGCTGGAGTCAGGTGTGATGAGCCCGGTTTAGCATAAAGGCAGTGTGTGTGTGTGTGTGTGTGTGTGTGTGTGTGTGTGTGTGTGTGTGTGTGTGTGTGTGTGTGTGTGTGTGTGTGTGTGTGTTTCATTCCACCTTGTAGACATCATAGGAGTCGATGCGTGTGTCAAAGCACATGTAGAGGTTGTTGAGCATCTCCACCACTTGCAGAGGAGTGCAGGATGCAGAGATGGAGGTGAAGCCCACGATGTCTGAGAAGAAAATGGTCACCTAGAGACGAGATTGGTACGATCAGTTGTTGTGATGTGAAACGCTGTCTGCTCATCTTCAGTGAGATATTACAAATCTCTCGTTTTTGTTTTCCATCACAGAATACCCAAACGTGCTATTTGAGCTACTGATTTCTCTGGTGATTGCTGTTTTTTTTAAATCCAAAGTTGTGCATCTGCTCCCCTGATTTCACCTGTTGTACGTTCAGAATACGTTGCACAATTCCCTGTGAATCAGGGAGGCCAGCGTCCTCCAGGGCCTCAAGTTGTACTTCAATACTATATATAAGACCAGCGAGTCTTATATCTTCTTTCGAGAACACTCCAGAGCTCCAAATCATTTTAAAAACGAGCCTGCGGTCCTATTCAGTGATCCCCACCCCCACCCCACCCCCCCGTGCAGAGTGCTTTTGGTACAGCTGCTTCAAACCTCTTCAATAAGCCAGACGCAATTTTCACCCGTATAACTTGTTTTATCTCCTGATGAATATGGAGCAGGGCAATTACAGGTAATTATGACGACAATGGCAACAAAGGCAGCAAATACACAAATTCATTTATTATGTTTGCAGATCTTGCAGAGGCAGGCCCCCTCGCCGCGGCAGCAGCAGCCCACAACGTGCCAAGCTCTGGTTCTGTTTGGTGAAATGTTAAAAGTGAGCGGGGAGGAGTGCGGACACGATGCTTATCTGTCTCCCAGTGTGTTGCCTGTCACAGCACGGACCTCTCCTGTTTGACGGTTCGCACCAGCAAAGCAATTAATACGATGCAAATATTTCCAGAAGCTGTTCCGTCATGTTGAATCATGACAGCGGCATCAAATTTATAAGAAGTCTTTTGAAATCGACAGGTCCGAGTCATCCCTTAAGGTCTGACTTGGCCTTCAGGTCATTGTCAGGGAAGCCAGGAGGTATTCTGAAAATGTTGTTATGGTGTCCTGCATGTGTTTGCATGAACATAGTAGACAAAACTAAGGCCAGGTGTTAGATATTGTTGACCCTGGGGACTGTAGGATAAAAGTGCCGAGTTGCATGGCATTGTTTCTACAAGACTCTATCAGACTAACCAGGTAGTGTAGTGTGTTACTTCGATAATATAAATACTTAATTTTGAACTATTAAGAGGAGTGTAACAGCTGAACTGAGTGCTTATTTTTGAACCTTTTCAACCTAAAACATCTTGGACTCTCATAAACTTTCTCCTCTGAGGTATTGGCTTACATTTTTTTAAATTTTATCTACAATAAAGTGGACGGACAGATTTAGTCTTTTTTTTTGTCTTCGATCAACAAGTGTTTTCCGAGCACTAGGTGCAATAAGGCGCGAAAACATGTTTTGTGCCTTGTAAACCACGTGTTGTGCAACTTTTCCTTGGGGAATCACAGCATCAAGTGGGCGAAACAACAACAGGAGAAGCACCAACCCTCTCGTAGCTCTCGGCCTCCACGTGTTTGTGCTGGCGGAGCTGCTTGGCCACGGACTTGGGCAGCATCTGGTGCAGCAGGTCCTCGGCCAGCTGCCTCTGCCGCCTCAGGTCCTCCGTCTTCTCCTTCAGATTCTGGGCGTAGTTCTGAATCCACTCGGTCATCTGCTTGAAGGAGAACATCACCGCGGGGTAGATGAGGCAAGCCATGGCCAGCAGGCACACCCTCATACTCAGCCCCGAGGACACGGAGCGGGATGCCAGTCGGAGAGCCGGCACCGCCCGGTCCAGCAGGCACTTCTGGGTGTTCGTCAGAGCCTGGAGTCCAGAGACAGAGCCAGACAAACGGTCCTTCACCTCCACAGAGATCTGCCACAGGCTCATGTCCAGGATATGTAAACGCTCTCCTCGCTGGCTTGAGTTCAACTTGAAGTCTATGTTCTCCAACCAGCAGTCATTGAGTTGGTCGGTGAGAACCCTGGCAAAGCCGAGGTAAGTCACTACATAGGTCCACTTGGACAGGAAGTCAGGTTGAGCTGCCACGTGTTGGAGGTCCATCAACTGCTGGTTGAGCTCTATGAATGTCACCAGGAGCCTGGCAGACAGCACGTCCCTCCAGTTGTAATTGTGCTTGACTTTGACCAAAGCGTCCTCCACTGTGCCCCACATGTCAAGAAGTCTCCAGATGACCAGTGAGTAAGCACAGGTACCGTTCCCACCCGTACTGTCTGGACTCAGCGAGGTGTTCAGAAACCCCTGGACAGTCCTCCGCACCTCCTGGCAAAATCCGGCCAGCTCAATGCTGCAGGACATCCCATTGCCGTCACTGTAGGCCGCCATTTCACCACAGAGGCGACCAAACACGGGAAACACAACCTCAGAGAAGCTCGCCTCCAAAGTCTCGTTGCCCCGGTCTCTGCTGAGGAGGCGCCTCATCGTCTGAAGCTTGCTGACGAGCTGCAGGATCGCTATGGTCCTGCACGACGTCAGCTCGTCGTACGCGGCCTCCGTGGTGTGCAGCAAGTCGAAGTTGGAGCTGAGGTCGATGGACACAGAGCCCAGCAGGGCGAGAAATGAGAAGACGCAGGCCGCCAGGATCCGACGGACGGTGCGACTGCTGCCAGACAGGGAAAATATGGAACACCTGGAGAACAGGAAAACAACCGCTTCATTCTTTGGAAGCTAGGAGGTCTCGTTAGCGTCAAGCAAACTACAGAAAAGGACTTCCATGCATCCATCCATCCATCCATCCATTATCTCGCCCACTTTGTACCCAGTGTTGCAAGGGTCTGCTGGGACCTATATCCAGTGGACATACAGTAGGACAAAGGACACTGCATTCACTCTCACATTCACACCTAAGGGCAATCTAGAGTCCCCAACTGACCTAAACGAAACTGTTTTTGGAACGTGTGAAGAAACTGGAGTACGCGGAGGAAACCCACTCAGACACAAACTGCACACACTAAGGCCCTCAGTCTGACTGAGAGGTGATGGCAAGCAGCCTTGACACCATGTAATCACCGTGTAGTGAAACTGTTAATTTCTGAACTCACATCAAGCAAACTGTTGCACGATGTTAACAAACTGGCGTTACATTGCTCTATGTCTGCATTTGTATTTTATTTCCATTTTGCTCTCTGTCTGCAGTACTGGCAATTTAAACCCAGGATTTCACTGCCCAAGCCTCTGTGTCCTCATGAATTGTCATTTTAGATGCAAAATGATGCATGAAGCATGATAATCCCCATACAGATGCAATACCAACAAATGTTAACACTGACACTGGATTATCTATCAAAAAAACAATGTTGTCACTGTTTTAACCTTTATGAGACAAAAGCACGTGACACGTCTGTTTACCTAAGTATAAAGATAACAACTTCAGACGTTCACTGGTGGAAGGAAAGGGTTTAATCAACGGTATCATCCCGGTGAATGCAAACTTGAGCGTCTCACCTGCACAGGGGACACTCGCTGTCCGCATCCTGCTGCGGCCCTGGAGCGACCCTCCTCTTCTTGGTTAATCTTCTCTTGAGGGACGCAGAGGACAGAGTCCCAGAAGCCAGACACTGTTTTTTCATCCGGCCCAGTGATGACATGAGAGCCGCTCAGCAGCAGTCTCCCCTGTGTCACACTGTGGCCTCTGGAGACGGAGGAGGGAGGGAGAGCTCTGGGGACCTGGTCCTCCACTGGGAGCCACCGTCTGCGGCAAGCCGGCCGGAGTGTGCGCCCACTTCCGCTAGCGACTTTTCAAAATAATGGTTCCCACTTACGTTCCACTCGAGGTTTTTCTGATTTGTCACGCGCAAATGTACAAAACCGCTGGGAATCCTTCAAGATGGACAACACCGAAACATCTCTCCGGGGTGGGGGGGGGGGGGGGGGGGGGTGTGTCAGGGAGTTATCCAGCTGCCCAAACCACCTTAACTGGCGCCCCCGAATAAAGAGGAACAGAGGCTTTTCTATGAGTCCTTCCAGAGGGGACTGTAGTTCAGGGATGTGAGGGTTAATGGGTCGATCCCAGCATGCTGCAGGCTGCAGCCACACATTAACTATATAAACCAACAGGTGTAGTAGGTGTAATCTGGTTCCTTTTTGTACATAAAGTATATAATTTATGTCACTGTTTAGTGGTTTCTTTTTTTTTACTTAACTACCTGTACTGCACTGTGTACTTAACTGCTGTGTTACTTGAATTTACCCCGTTGTGGGACGAATAAATGCATGCTTTATTATACTGTTATTAGACTTTTTTTATTATACCGTGAGAGATGGGATCTCACTGTCCTGTGATATCTCCTCTACATACTACATGCTAATGTATTGAGTGTGCAGCACTATACATTCAATGCATGAATTAAGAAGCAGTATGAGCTTGAATGTCAGACAGTGTCTGGAAAAAATAAAAAGAGAGTCGAGAGAAGAGAGAAGAGTATAACACAGTTGCACAATCCCAGTTTACCAGCAGGTAAAAGATATAATATCTGGCTGCCGCACATAATAATTCTCCTCTGAGAATAAGTAAAATAATATCTTATCTTATGTCATCTCATTTCCATGATGATTTGAACATTGACAGGATATATTACACATTGAGTGAGTTTCAAGCAGCAAACCCTTTGCACAGGTGCAGATGTGACAGCTGCACCTGAAATGGGTTAGCGGACAAGCTATATAAGAGCCAGTCCATTTATGATGTACCAGTCCATTGAGTTCACCCTCGTTGTATTTTATTGTGGGTTTTTTTTAGTTTTATCATCAGACATGATTCTATAAATCCAGTTTCCAGTCCCAGCCGTGGACTGTCGTGGTGCTTTTATTGTGGAGGGGTTTGCAGGAACGGGTCCCAGCGTCCCGCAGCAGCTTGGCCCCTGTGAACACGCACCCCCAGAGCAGCTTGTGGCGTCTGTCCCGCAGCTCGGACAGACACAAAGTGGGATCGCAGTGAAGACATGAGTCCGTCGCCCACTCCACGGCCCCTCTTCTTCTAAGCTGCTGTGTGGGTTTTCCCTGAGGCCCCCGGCGGAGCCCCGAGCCCCGGCCCCCGGTGAACCGGCGCCCCGGCCCCGGTGCGGCTGGCTGCGTGCAGCGGCAGACTGGCTGCTCTCCGCCCTGGCGGGGGGACCACAAATGAAAGCGTTGTTTGGAGCCGCTGAACAAAGAGCTTTTCTTCCCTCTACCATTGTCACAGAGCACACAGCCTGCGTCCCAGACCACTCACTGGAGCTTTCACACTGTTGTAAGTAAGTTCAGACGAACCTCTCCGAGGGCTTTTACGAGTGCACAAACGTGGCTTTTAATGCCGTCCACTTTCATTCATTCACGGATTGAACGCGCAGAGCCCCGCTGCTTTATTTGATAACTGCGGGGCTAGCTGCGAGATGGCACAGCACTGATGTTTGCAGATAAGTGAGCGTTCGTGAGGGGTTTCCTGTCCTTTTCCCACACTTAAATCTCAATTAAGACGGGAACAATGCAACTCTGTAGAAATCGTTGTTGTCTTTATCGAGTTCGGCTTAATCACGTTCTTGAAAGTTGTACCTCCCCAGACCCAGTCATGATGAGTAAAGGGGACTTCGTAATAACACGTGTCAAAACTTAACCGGATAATGTGTGGGGCTAATATCGATTCCTTCGTCTCCACTGCTAGAATGAGCGCATAGCCTCAACAACGCAACAATCACATAAGCACAAATTAGAGCGATCAAGTGTGAGGAGAGCTCCACGCCAGACTCCATTTTGAAATCCGAACATTTGAGATTTCCTTACATATTGCAACGAGTGTACGCGTTTCAACCAAACGGATCAAAACATAACCTGATACATCGGGGTGCAGTCTTTAATTCGGCTGTAATTAAATGGCATTTCGGCTGTGAATTTCCCCGTACACAATCAAGTGTTGGGGAGGTGTTCAAAGGAAAAGCTGAAAAGCAAATTCTGCTCCAGTGGAGTGGTATCAGTGTCAGACTCGAGCACGGCATCGAGATAACACCTGTCGGGCAAATCGATAACACTGCTGGCTTTCCCAAAACATTGAGCAACTGCGGCGTGCAACAGATCTGAGCCTCGCAGGCTTTGTGGATTCGCAGAGCAGCTGTCGGGAGGGCTGGAAGCGAGGGCGGGAGAGGGGTGGGGGGCGTTCCGGGTCTGTGTCCATGTGGCCCGCACACTTGTTGAGTTTGCCCTGCTGCTCGTGTTGGCAGGTGGGGGGCGACCACTGCTCCAGTCATGACCTCGGGGAATGGGAACAGTAACAGCAGCCAACGCAGCGGAGAGAGCCAGCCAGCCCAGGCCCTAGTCAAGTCCCACATCCTCACCCACCTGATCGAAGGCTTCGTCATCCAGGAGGGCGCCGAGCCTTTCCCCGTGAGTACCTGCACTAATGCGGATGTGACCGAGCGAGGCGGCAGGCAAAGACTTGTTCGGGACCAGGCCCCGCTCGGTTCAGACTTTGCATTATTAATCTGATCTGACCGGGCAGCTCGTTGTTGCCGCCCCCCTCCTTAGTGGGGCTTGAATTGTCAGGTCTGGTTTGTTTGTTCTGGCATTGGAAACAAAGTCGCGATAAACCCACAGGCACTGTTCCGGGGCTCATTATGCCCGACTGTATTCCCTCCGCGCACTGTGCTTGCAGAGGTTTCGTCCTTTCGTTTCCGTCCTTTCGCGGGACCCCCAGCGCCCGCCCTCGCTCACGCCGCGTCTGTCCGCAGGTGGAGCGTCCGTCGTTCTCAATCGAGTGCCTGAGGAGAAACACGGCAGACGCAAAGATGGACGGGATCTCAATGAAGGGTACAACTCTTACTGAGGCTTGCCGTCAGACCAGAAGAACATGCTTGTCATTTTCTTTTTTTTTTTTGAGAGGGGGAGGTCTGGATCTCTCACAGGCAACTGTTTGCTATCTGCTCCAATCGAATCCGTCTGCTCATGGTTGCGGCGTGTTCCAACTGCTCTCTCTGGCAGAGTTTAAGTCACAGCAGGAGCCCATGCTGACCTGCGAGCTGTGCGGCCGGGTGGACTTCGCCTACATCTTCAAACGGTCCAAGAGGTTCTGCTCTACCTTCTGTGCCAAACGGTAAAGACGGCCTCGACTTTTGCCGGCCATTTTCTTATTCGAGCGTCTTCGGCGATTGTGAATTGCGAATGGTGCGGCTGAAAGTTCTGCTTTGTCCCCGGTTGTAGCTACAACGTCGGCTGCACGAAGAGGATGGGCCTGTTCCCAAACCGCAAGACCACCCTGGAGAACATGAAGAAGCAGAAAGCGCTGAACGGCACCCACAAAGCCGGCAGTTTAGACCCCAAAAAGAAGGTGAGGCCTTTAGTTTGTCACGCGGTCTGATGTCGTCTTGATTGAAAACGCTCGAGGTGTCTGAGGATCAAGTGAAAGCACATCTTTGTTCTCTCCGTCTGACTAACAGCCCTCGCCTCACTTAAACCTGTTTGGCCGCATCACTTTGCTCTTGGCTCCGACTAAAGAGCTGTAACGATGATATAAAACGCCTCAATCCGTGTTGTCTGGGCTCCCCCCTGGCAGACGGAGGTGTCGACGCAGAAGCCCGCGGCCGTTGCTCAGTCCCCGGGTCACCCCGTCCACCAGCCCGCCCAGGGCGAGTCCAGCCAGTGCTCGGACTTGTCTGGCCACAAGGGGCCGCTGCCCCCACTACTGGTGCCCTCGGTGCAGGGCTCCGAGCTGCCCCTGCTGCCCTACAGCTTCCTGCCCAGCGACCCGGGTCAGTGGAACATCGGGGACGTGTACGAGTTCATCTCCTCGCTGCCAGGTGAGAGTCTTAAGAGGCGGCGCCGTTTGGGACCCGAAAGGGGAAGAGAGTGAAATGGCGATTTGCAACCCGGAATGTCCTCGTGGCGCAGCAGATGTTGCATCCGGGGTGGTTTCACAGGCCCCAGAGACCGGCTCCACAGCCCAACTCGTTCAGTATGACGAAAAATGTACAACTTGCCTCCAGCCGGATGAGCAGTGGAAATGTTGTGCCTCTTGTGTGGCCGCAGGGTGTCTGGAGATCGCCGAGGAGTTCCGCTCCCAGGAGATCGACGGCCAGGCGCTGCTGCTGCTGAAGGAGGACCACCTCATGGGCACCATGAACATCAAACTGGGCCCCGCGCTCAAGATCTTCGCTCAGATCAGCATGCTGAAAGACTCGTAGCCCACTTCGACCCCACTCTCTCGCACGCACACACACACACACACACACGCACACACTCTGCTCTGAGGAGCAGCCCTGCTGTGATTGAACCGCCACGGCGTGCTCAGGATCCCACGCTGACCTACTGACTTGCTGGCCTCGGCTGGACCAGGGCAGAACGGCTGGCTGGATGTTTTTTGCCCCGCCTGCCGATCACAAGGAGGCCAGCCGGGGGACGACTTGGTCGCTGCTTCAGGAAAACCTCAGTCCCTATAGTTTTGACCCGATCGAGCGCGCGAGCCGGGCAGGCCGCGCCCGGAGGGGCCGTTTCTGACGAGACCAAATAGTTTGCTGCTGAATGTCTTGCAGCACGCCCCAGGCTGCGGCCGCGGCGTCGACTCGTTCCAGTGTTTTCCTCTCGGGAGCGAGCGGGTATGTCAGACGCGTGCAGCTGTCTTGGCTCCGTGTCGCAGGCTCGGCCTGCGCACGGCCTCAGACGGAAACGTGGACCGCGCGGTCGCCTTAGCCCTCGGCATTTTAGTTTCTGAGTGTCTGAGTTCATCACACGTGGAACGGTAGGAAATGGTGAAAATCTGGGGCAAAAAGTGACAACCCGATGAAGTAATGTGACACAAAGTATATTTTTCTAGTACAGGAACACCTACATTTCCAAAAGTCACCCTCCCAAAGAGAACGATTAAGTGCATGTCCATCCGCACACCTTATCTAGCACGAGCCGGGCAAAACCATAGATGGAGTCTCAGTTCAGCTGGATTAGTGTAATACCCCCGCGCGACACTGGGGGCAGCAGAGTCAACACCTGAGAGAAAAGGAAGTCCCTCAGGATCCGTGCCCGGAGGATTCAGCGAGGCCACAGTGTGCCGATTCAGATCCCGCAAGAGCCATCCACCAACACGGGGCCGACAGGCTACGCACAGCGGG
Organism: Karalla daura; assembly: GCA_029224185.1. Lineage (NCBI taxonomy): Eukaryota > Metazoa > Chordata > Actinopteri > Chaetodontiformes > Leiognathidae > Karalla > Karalla daura. Next base: position 21,295,041 of record CM055193.1, on the reverse strand, counting down.
AAGGACTGACGCGGAAAACCCGGGCCCCGAAAGACGGAGTGATGCGGGGAAGCCGAGGATTCGTCACTTGGTCGTAACTCAACCAAAGTTCCTGTAAGAACCGAACCGAGCGAGCGTCTCGGCTGAACCTCTCGCCGGGATCCCGGCCTCGGCGACGCTGATCCGTTTCTCTACCGCGGACGCCGAGAAATGTCTGAAAGGCGAATCCCAAAGTGCATTATTCTATTTTTTGGTTTTTTTTTAATCGGTGTCTTAAAAACTGAAAGTGACAACTCCACGGCGTCGGGAATTTTTCGGAGTTTTATCCAAAAAATGACAGGGATCCGTTCGCCCGCTGTAGGCCTCCGGTCGGCGTTGAAACCCAGCTTGTAATCAAGGGTGTCGTTTGTTTACAACAGCAACTTATTTTGGGATGACGTTGACTTTTTTTTTTTTTTCATAGTGTGATTGGACCACAGTCGTGCCGTCACAAGCGTTACGGGGGACGGCGAAGTCCCTGAAAGGCTTAGCGCTACTGACCTCCGAACTGTTTGACGTGTTCGTCCTTTGTTTTTGGTGTTTTATATGTGGAAAAAAAGATTGTCGGGTGAAAAATAAAGCCGTTAGATGGACTGCGCCGACGGCACATCTTCATTTCCGCGCTTCGCCGCCTCCAAGCCTCGCGCGTGCACGGGACAGAGTCTCACACGGCACCGTTTCCTCACAATCATCCACGATTTATTTACCCCCCCCACCCCCCAACGGAAGACAAATTGGGGAAAAAAACACAACATAAACATACATGACCGAAAAAAAAGAAACCCATTCAAGTACATTTCGATCTGGGCGCGGCTTTAGCCGCGGGCGCAATAAATTAGCATCCTTCTTCATTAAGGCACACAGTTGTTCACAGAGACAAGAGGGTGAGTAAAGAGACGCACCGAAAGGGAGACATGGAGACGACGGCCTCCACGCTGGCCCCGTGTACGAGAGAAGCGTGTTGTTTTCATGGGATTAAGTTCGAGTAAGACGCAGCTGAGTTCCGGCGAGCGGCGAGGGGAGCGACGCCCGCTGTGGCGTGGCTAACCTGGGCGCGGCCTCGATAGCGGCGCTCCGACTGCATCCCGTTTACACGTGGCCTTCACAGGTGTCACAGCTTTCAGCGCCGCCGGCAGCCTGTTAAGACGGCAAGCCGCCTCGGGACCGGATCGACGTGCACGAGCCGTTCGCCGCGTCCGGGAACCGGGTTTCTCTCGTGTCGACGCTTGGATGTGGTTTTCGGCGGCTCGGCCCCCGTCGGTCCTCTGGCTTACAGCGACGGTGAACTCGCCCGAGGGCCCTAAGAGTGCAGCGTTAACGAAGAGGCGAGAAGATCCGGAGGGACGCGTCTTTGATGTTATCCTAGATCATGGCAGACATAGAAGATTGGGAGTGGGCTCGTCCGGGTGTTGGAGCGTACTAATGAGTGTGTCAACCCCCCCACACCCCTCCCCCCGATACCTGCAGGTATGGTTGAGGTGATATTGCTAGGGGCGTGTCAAACCCTACCCTGGCGTGCTCCAGTGACATCCTGGATGGTTATGAAAGAGTGGAGCGCAGCTGCAAAGGAGAACGTCCTGCCAACGCGCTCCCAAACTTGACAGGTTCCTCCCCCGATCCACGTGTCAGCCTTCCACCGGATCGTGTGTCAGTCGATAATGCATTTCTTTTCTCACCAAGTGTTCTGAGCCATGAGGAATTGCATGTTTGCAGTGGCACCAGAGACTGAAACTGCAGCCTTTCAGATCGGGACTTGCAGCTGACGATGTCTCATGTCGTGTGCAAATGTTTCGGTCTCGCATGAAATCTGAGCTCTTTCCCGTGTGATTTTTTTGAATTATTATTGATTATTGTTCAGCATGCCATTCAGCACCCGCGCCGCCGGGGTTAGAACCTCCCGTCCTCCCAGTCAAAGCTCAAGCAGAGTCGCTACGATGACTGAGCGCGTGTCACTGAGGCATTCAAGCAGCGTGGCCGGGCTTGGAGAGGGTGTCCTCGCTCTGACCGATGACCTATCGAATTCAGAGGCAAGCGTTAGAAACGACCGGGAACGCCAACTGAACACTGGTCCACACCGAGCCCAGGGTGAAAGGGAGGAGGAGGAGGAGGAGGAGGAGGAGGCGTGCTGAGGGGGAGGGCGAGAGGAAGAGGTGTGCGAGCCAGACGCGGCAGGGTTCAACAGGTCAGTAGTAAAGAGCCACAGCCAACCCCGGAGATTTCTTGTTAATTTAATTGAGTAGTTCGATATAAAACATCATCAAAAGGCAAGGTGCGGGGGGGGGGGGGGAGGGGGAGGGGGAAAAAAAAGGAATAGCAGATAAAGACTTATGGCAAAGTGAGAACACAGTCCGTGCTGATCAGAGAGGAAACTTTTAGTGTCCCGGTGTCAACATCTGTCTTCGTGAGAACTGTAAACAAGTAGCCTTTCCACGTACCGGACGTTTTTTGACTCTTACGGCCTCCGTCTGCAATTCTCAAAGAGCAGCGGCCTACCGACCGAAATCGAATCGCTCGGCTCCATTCCGTCCAATCCCCCCACCCCCCCCACCCCCGGGCGATTTCGACGCGGACGAGCGACGAAGGCTCGCTCGTCGAATCACCGGAGACTCGTCCGGGGCCGCGCGTGTTCCCGCCAGAGTCGAAGGCACACCCTCTGAGAACGAAACGCCGCGGGACGAGCGCCACAACGGCAGCGGGAGAGCGCGTGCGGAAGGTCGAGTACGGGTGAGCTACTGCGGATGCGGAGACCCCCGGTCTGGCGCAGCGTAAACGGTGCGGCAACACGACGCTCCTAATCCGAGAGACTCCTTGTGCTTGTGCTCGCGTCCACTGCGATAAACAAATGCCTCGCATTCCACAATGGAGCCGAAGTGCAGGCAAACAGGTGGTGCGCCGAACTGATGCCCCGGACCAGATGGCTCAGGCGCCTGCGATCTTCGACGAGGGGCCGCCAGCTCTAGTGTCGCTTGTAGCTCGGACCGGATTTGTGACTGCTCGGGACTTTCCCTCGGGGGGGGGGGGGGGGGGGGGAACGCTGCGTCGACTCCTCCGTCACGGGACACAAACTGTGAAGTCGACTTTTTTTCGTGTGTGAGGAGGGGGGGGGGGGGAGAAGGGGGTGCCACCCAAGCCCGACACGGAGCACGCAAGGTTCATTCACAGAGAGAGGGTGAGAGCCAGAACCGAGAAACCAACCCACAGAGAGAGCATCGACAGAGAGCGAGGAAATCTTTGTCACCACACATGGGAAAAAAAACAAAGCAGAGCAGATCAGCTGGCAGTTTGTTTTTTTTTTGTTTTTTGTTTTTTTTTTTTCAGTTTCACACGACAGCTGTTTATACCTTGCTCCTGAAGAGGGGCTTGGCGCCCGGGCCGCAGTACTCATTGTAAATGAGCTTGAAGAGGAAGAGGTGGAAGAGCGTTATGAGCGAGGCCACGCTGAACCAGAAGAGGAAGGGCAGGCCCGGGTACCGGTTGGCCATGTGCTCCTCGTGAGCCAGGATGGCCTTGAGGTGCAGCGTGTGGCGCAGGTCCTGCAGGTGGCGCAGGTCGGTGGAGATGTACAGCAGCGGCGTGATGGGCTGGGTCACCATCACCGGGAAGGTGTGGCCCTTCACCTCCGACGTCAGCTCCACCGGCTCGTTGAGGCAGCCCGCCTCGCAGGCGTACAGCTTCACCGGCTTCTCCTGCTGCTTGACCGACAGGTGCAGGAAGGGCTTGCCCTCCCCGTCCAGGAGCACGGCCAGGTTGATCAGGTCCTGGTTGTAGTGGATCCCCCGCAGGGAGTAGCTGTTGTGCAGCACGTCCGGGTCGGCCTGGAACTGCAGGTGGTTCTCGGTGAACTGCAGGCCGCCGAAGCTGAGCACCATGCCCTGCATGGCCCCGTGGGCGCCGGCCGCCACCAGCACCTTGCAGCCTCTCTTCTGCAGCGTCAGCGTCCACAGCGTGAACAGCTGCAGGATCTGAGCGGCGCTGCTCACCCGCTCGGGCCACAGGTTCTCGGCGTGCATGGTGGCGTGGCCGCTGAAGCAGTGGTCGGCGTAGTTGAGGCTGGACTCCAGGCGGGCGCGCTCCTCGCCGCTCAGCCTGCGGTCCAGCAGGGGAGCCGTGGAGGAGGAGAGGATGTAGTAGAGGGTGGTGTTGACTGTGCGGCTGGATGGCGTGTGGGAGTCTGTGATCTTCCTCATTTCAACACCTGGAGGACGGAGGGAAGGAAGACAGTGGGATTGTTGACCCGCAGAGCAGCAGTTTGACAGAGTGACACACAATCTGAACTCAAAGTCCACTTTTACAGTCAATAATTACCTACAATTCATCTGTTAGGTTTATAGACATGACAAATGCTCAAACCATACAGACCGGGAGGAGGGAGGGAAAGAGTTAGAGAGAGTGTGGCAGGTGGAAGAAGTGAACTTCTGCTGCTTTGGAGTAATTTGGAACTGAGAGGGCAGAGAAAAGTGCTGACACTGGACCTTTACAGAACAGCTTCAGACTTCAGCATCTGGGACATCAGCCGAAATGCATCAAATAATCAATCTATCCATTAATCTTAGTCATTCTGTACCTTAACAGTGTCTCAGGGTCTGCTGATGCCTATTTCCAGCACACACACACACAGGGTGAAGATAGGAAGACACTGAGACGTGCTGCATCTGGGATCAAATAATCAATACAGTCTTAAAGGTAAAAATATTGCTACAAATTGACGGAGACTAATGTCCATGAAGGAGAGGCGAAGAACGGTAAAATGCAGACAGACTCACAATAAGAGGAAAGAAAATTTGGTTCGACATTTAAATGAAGATAAGTGAGGGCATGAGAAACAAGTCAAAGGTTCAAACTCTGCTCACAAGTCAGCTGATGGGGGAAAAAAACTTCAGTCCTGATCAGCTGACAGAAAAACACGGATCACACATGTATTTTTAATCTCTGATTCCTCATGTATGTGGTCAGGCTACCGGTCTCAAGTTGTTGTTGATGTGGCCTCACCTGAGATGAAGAGGTCCACCCAGGCCTGCTGGTGATCCAACACCAGCTCGTCCACGCTGACTCTCAGCAGCTCCCCCATCTCTTTCTTGGCTCCGTCTTTGAGAACGCTGAAGGTCTCCTCCAGCTTGGAGCTGTCGATGGGCTCCGAGGTCCACACCACTGACAGGATGCTGTCTGTGTGCTCAGACTTGGCCGGCACCTGGATCCTGCTGCCCAGCTTCTTGGTGACCACTACCACCAGCACCATGCGGTTGTTCTCCACAGGCACTCTGCCAGAGGACAGCACCATGTCCCTGTCCTCCAGCTTCTCCACGCTGGTGGAGAACTTGCTCCCAAAGGAGGGGGTCTCAGAGGACACCTCCAGTGAGGCGGCCCTGTCGGACGGGTTGTTGATGTGGATCCTCTGGAGGAAGACGTTGGCTCTGCTCCTGTGGGCCATGAACTCCTCCCTGATGGTGACACAGTCTCTGGACGACTGCGGGTTGGCAGAGACGCAGCGCACAGACAGCACAGCTCCTTTCCTGAACCACAGCATGGTGGCCTGAGCCTCGGCCCTCTTTCCCTCCAGGTGGACCCCGATCCTGGGGGAGTACTCTGTCTGATGGACTGGAGCCGAGCCAGGCTGGGAGGAGGACGCCACCCATAGTTTATTAGAGTCAATGTCGAGGAGAATATGGCCATTACCTGATACAAAGGGAGTGTCCAGTGGTTCCTGAGGTGTGCTGTAAATGCCCTCCCCTCGCTCCACCAGAGAGCTCCACCTGTGGATCTCAGCAAGCAGACACTGACCCGCAGCCCCCCCGGGCATGGCCGAGCCCCCGAACATGGTCCACCTCCGATCCGCTCCCAGGTACCAGTAGAAGATGAGCAACAGGAGCATACCGATGAGCAGCCTCCTCGCCCAGCTGCTGGACAGCAAGCCGGGCAGCCCCTTCAGCCTCTGCTGCAGCCACATCGCTGGGTGCTTGCTGGGCTGGAGCCAAGCTGGGAGTCGGCGTCTGAAGAATGCACCCAGGGTGCTCGGTTGGAGGTTTTCACCGAGTCACATCGAAACCGGCCGCGGGAGGAAACAAAGCTGACAAACTGGCTGCGCTAGCTTCAGGCTAGAAGAGCTCGGCTAGCTGGCTAGTGTTGTCAAGCAGAGCCCTACAGAAAAAAAAGGCTGGTTCTCGCATTGTGGTCCTTGTCTCGTCCTTCGCTGGAGGTTTATGGCATGGGCGCAGTTGTCCCGGTTCTGGTTGTTAGGTTTTTGGGGCTGTTTTCAGGTTGAAAACATCAACTGTGGTCAGGAGAAGTCAACAGCCTGCGACTGACACTTCTGGTTTGTCACAACTGTCGGAAAGCAAAACCGGAAGTGTCGCAAAACACGAGACACTGACGTACACAGAAACACACACACACACACCGCTGTTTGTTTAACAGATCATGTTGCTACAGTTAACATCCGTCTCTGATAAGAATCTCGTCATACGTCAATAATAACCTAATAAATTGTTCCGTTGTAATAACCAAGAATTCCTTGAGCGAGGTGGGTGTCACGTCTCTGTGGCATTGTTTGGAAAGCATTGAGAAACATAATTCAGCATTAAATGCATCCAATGAAAAACACTGCATTACACCAACAGCACTTGCAAGTTTCATGGTTCACCTACTGCACACCTCTCCTCTTCCCATTCGCTACTTTATCGACTACTGCTGCCACTTGGCACATACATTTCTTGCAATTTTCATATATATATATAAACACACGTATATGGGAGTTATATAATTTGCATATTCAGTTTTAGTTACTTTTACATGGTTGCCTATTGACTTGCGATACCTGCTGCATGCTCAAATTCTAGTTTATTTCCACCATGTCAATGCCATTATCGTGCACATCTCATCCCTTTAAGGTCCTTGAGTGTGCAGAAATTTGTTTTGGCATTAAAACTGCTCTGGATGTGATTGTGGATGCAACGAGATGTGACGTTTCCCAGTTAAACCCACGCATCTGACTTTCCACTCTTTATGAGCATTTTAGTGCAACAAAGCCCCACTGTTGCAGGCGGAGCGGGCTACGTGCAAGTGCTCATGTCTGCACGGAGCAGCTGGATCATCATTTCACAGCTTTCCCCCAGTTTGGAAGTGGGCGGTGTTTTACACCGTAGCTTAAACTGGAGACAAAGACTTTAAATGCACTGGAGGAATCAGTGCAACAGTGCAGGAGCAGCGACATAAACTTTTGTGAGACTTTTGCTGTTCTTACTTGCAACTCTGTAAAAAACAATAGTGCAAGTTGTTGAGGGAGTTAGGGAGAGGGGGAGAGACAGAGAGAGAGAGAGGGAGAGAGAGAGAGAGAGAGAGAGAGAGGGAGGGGGTAGGACCGTCTGTCCGTCTGCGGGGTCTGAACACACTCCCGGGAAGTTGACTCCCTGACTCTTTTGGTCGGGACGGTCTCTCTGAAGACAGCGCCGTAACTTTTTTGTAACCTAACAGAAATGAAGCCGCTCGCGCCGCTGCTGCTCCTTCCAGGGCTCTTCATCTGCCTCATGTCCCCGCTGTCACACTGCGAGGAGCAGCGGCGAGTCTCCCCCGAAGGTAGGAGCCGGACCCGGGGGTCCGGGGTCACACACACACACACACACACACACACACACACACACACAACCAACACCTCTGGTAATAATGGCGTTAACCCTGCGGTTCACCGTGGAGCAGCATGGCGGAGCGACGCTCCGTGTCTCCGGGGAAGGCGTGGGGGGAGCCGGGCTGTAAACTTGGTGGCCGTCGGCGAAACGTCCGGTGGGACATTCCAGCGGCGACAGCAGCAACTGATGGACGGATACTTATATAGCAGCTCATGCAAAGGAGGCCGGGGAGGTATATTGCGTCTCTAAACGGAGGGAGCGGGGTTCAACAGTGTGCAGCCTGTCTGCGGGAGTCGCGGAGAGTTGCAGTGGGTGAGAGGCGCTGAGGAGGACCTCCATGCCGCTGACGTGGACGGGGTTGAGCTGCTCTGTGCGCAGCCCACCGAGGCTGGACGGGGGCGGCGATGCACGCTGCGATGCCCTGAAAGCAGGCCAGGGTTCTCCTCGCCCTCGGAGAGTTTCGTTCCCAATTTCAACACGCGATAGTAGAGAATGGGATAAATGCACCGCAGTTTTGCACCTACACCAGGGTTATAAGACGTGGTCAGAGTTGAACCCAGAACTTTCTACTGGTTACCCCCTGCTGCAACTCACCGCTGCCCTGTGCAGGTCTCTATAGAAGAATATAAGAGGATATAATTCGTCTTTAATTGTCCCACAGTGTGGAAATTTCACGTTTTTTATCATTATCATATATCTTATTGAGATGAGGATAAAAACAAATGGAGTGAAAAAAAACGAGGTCAAGATGCAATGTGTAGAAAACATCAAATGCTAAAAGTAGGCTGCTGGCCAAAACTGTTTTTACCTGATGTGTTTTAACCTGCTCAAGTTTGTAATGGAGCAATAAGCCAAACATGGAACACCAGAGAACTTTATAGAGCAGTTATTACCATCTTATTGAGGTGAGACTTATTCACTGAAGGAAGCTGGAGTCTCAATGTAATTCGGAACCGTTTAAAATCACAGTCACAAAATACTGACCAAAACTGATTTTGTAGTGTCATCTTGGATGGAGAATCATATGGAGGAAAACCATTGTGGAGCATTAAAGAGTGAAAATGGGATGCCCGAGTCTTTCCCTTGGTCTGAATGAGTTTTCATTTTAACTTTAGCACTTCCTGAGCAAGAAAATGTGAAGAAAATGCATCCAAATGTTGACGCTTTAATGCAAAACTCGAAGTTTCCTGAGCAGGTTTTCTCTAGAAACCACCCTCGATAAGAAAGAAACATGAGTAAGCAAAATCTTTTCCCATTGAAAGCAGGGTACCAGATTCATTTTATCTCGTCGAAAAGGCAAAGCTCGGGTTACTCCCGCATCTTTTCTTATCTTTGAGTTGGAACGGAGCTTGACAGCCGGTGAAATGATACAAGCCTTGATCGTTTCATTTCTGTTTGGGTGCCACAGTACATGACTTGCATCATGCCCGATGGAGACTGAGCATTGTTACTGGGTGGCTTCATGCTGGGGGCCATAAACCTGATCATCTCCCTGAATTCCTCCCTCACGCTGTGTCTTCCAGACAAACTCCTAGTCGTGACAGTTGCAACCAAAGAAAGCGATGGCTTCAGGCGTTTCATGAGGTCGGCTAAACACTTTAACTACACTGTCAAGGTAGGAGCCCCTGCAGCAACATCACAAATCCTGCTGTCTCGCATCAAAGTCTCTTATCTTTGCTTTAAATCTGCTTTTTTTTTTTCTTTCTTTTTTTTTTTTTGGAAGTCAAGAGTTTCACCTTCGGTGCAGGAGTTGTCTGTCAGATACACGTTCTTTTCCCGTTCTTTTGATTCACGCCACAGTGCTCCTCATGACCCGGGGGAAGCACCAGACGAGTGTTCGAGGGTGGACGTCTTTGAACTCGCATTTCCAAAACACAGTCGCGCGGATTTGTGTGTTCTCTTAGGTCCTGGGCCGGGGCGAGGAATGGAAGGGAGGCGACTACATGGCGGCTCCGGGAGGGGGACAGAAAGTCAGGCTGCTGAAAGCCGCCCTGGACGAGATGAAGAACCAGGACCGAGTCATCCTTTTTATTGACAGGTAGAGTGTCTCTGCGCATTTTTTCTCACTTGGAACAGAGAGACAATTCCCCGGAATCGTCTATATCTTTTATGCAGCTGTTAAAACACTGCTAGGATCGCAGTGAAACAATGTGCAAACCGCCTTCGTTCCTCCCACGCACTGAATTCAAGTGAGATTGATTTTTTCTTCTTCATTCAAGCCACTGGCAACTGCGCTCTCCAAATGGAGCCCTGCTGGCATCCCATAAAAGCAACCCTTTCATTTGTGTAACGATCACTGGCTTCACGCGGGGCAGTAAAGTTTTCTATCCCCCCCCACCCCCGGTTTGAAACAGCTACGACGTGATCTTCGCCTCGGGCCCCAAAGAGCTGTTGAAGAAGTTCCAGCAGTCCAGGCACAAGGTGGTGTTCTCCTCCGAGAGCCTGATCTGGCCCGACAGACACCTGGAGGACAAATACCCGCACGTCAGGGAGGGCAACAGGTTCCTGGGATCGGGAGGTACGTCACCCGCCCCGGGATGCAGTCCCTCTCTGGCCCTCCACTGCATCCGTCAGGAGGTGTTTCGCCTCGCCCCCCCCCCGGTCCGACCGCTGCTCCGAAGCGCCACAGGTCAAATGTGTCCGTTTGAGGTTTTGAGGCCAGAGGCGGACCGCACGCGGCCAGCCACAGAGATATCTGAAGCTCCCTCCTGGACACAGTGGGTCCTTTCATTCGTCTGACAGGAATCCGTTTTCTTTACAATGCAGGAAGCGGCGAGCGGATTCATAGATTCATATAGGAAGGTTGCGACCCGCGGCTTCAATGCGGCCTGCAGTTATCGCAGCGTTGGTCTGATCACAGCCATGCTGGGGGGCGGCGAGCGGCCTCCCAGCTGTAATTAAGGGCCGTCTGTTTGGACATGAAAACACCGCTCTTTCCCCAGCCACGGTTGTGTTTTAGATAGATTTAGGGCGCAGAGTGGCTGTTTTTCCCCCGTTGATGGCAGAGGCACAGCAGGTCTTTATCCCGCGCCCGGCTCGGCAGTCATTACAGAGCAGCCTCTTCTGGCTGCCGGAGTGCGGAAACGAAACCGTTTGATGCCCGCCCGAGCTCCGTTTCGATCCGCTCATCGGCTCGTTTCTCTTTCGCTCAGGCTTCATCGGCTACCTGCCCAACGTCAAGGAGATGGTGGCCGACTGGACGGGTGGGGACGGCGACAGCGACCAGCTGTTCTTCACCAAAGTTTACATCGACCCGGCGAAAAGGGTGAGCGCCACGCTCCGGCCTCCCCCCTTCGCGTGCACGCTGACTCAGACGCAGGCGCAGGGCCTCCCGCTGTCTGCGGCCCTCTGATCTCCCCCATTAAGGTCCCCCCGGCTGCTGTAAACTTCCAAGCAGTGGCAGGAAGCGCTCTCACCGCAACTCAGGCATGAAAAGAAGGAAGCGCAACCCTCACTAAGTGCCGTTTAAATGCAGCTCACGGCAGCCCTTTTCTTATTGTGAGGGAGTGTCTGTTTGTGGCCTGTGCCGCGGCCGCTGTTATTAAGACCTGCGATATTTTGATTTCAGAAATCCATAAATATCACGCTGGACAGCAAGTGCAGGTTGTTCCAGAACCTACACGGAGCCCTTGGTGAGTACGAGTGCTGAAGATCCGTCCGCCCATCCATTATTTTAGCAGCCTTGCAGCCTTATCGGCTCTGCAGGGTGCGCGCACACACACACACACACACGCACACACATGCACACACAATGCCGTGACGAGAAAGATCAGATCTGGGATTCAAACCCGTGACCCATATATCCGCTGTGCGGCCGCGCCCTGAACATATTAAGGAGATATTAATTAGAAGTGATCGTGTGCACACGATGGGTCATACGGGTTCGCGGGGGTGGAGCGCTTCGATGCCGAGTGGGTGTGTTGGGATTTCAGGCGGGCGAGGAGAGCTTTTCCCATTTCACGTCCATTTCACAGCCGCTGAGCTCGGGTGCAGCCCCGGGTAGCACTTCCCGAGATGAACCCGATGTGAATCGCAGCCGGTTGCTGGTCTCGGAGCTCCAGGACGGCTCCAGGCCGAGGAACTGCTTCGTCCCCGAGGAGCTACGAAGCACACAGCCTCGCCACCTGGCTTCTTTTTTAACCCCCGAATAGTTGCCAATCCATCTCGCCGCCCTCTCTTGACGGTTGGTGACACTAGCGGCCGGCGGTAGGCGAGCCACCGCAGGACGAAGCGTAGGCTTGAGCGGGAACAGCGTGTCTTCGCGGCAGTCGTCCTCGTCGAAGCTGGGAGGCCCCGGAGCGCGGGGCCGCGCCGCCACGGCTGCACGTTTAGACATGAGCCGAACAGCCGGCAGCGTGCAGCATTTTTTTCCCCCTCCGAGGCTGAGGAAGGAATTTGTCAGTGCTTTGTGAGGCAGATGTGTCAACATTCACATCAAGCGTCCAGGAGGCGTGAATGGACCTCCGCAAATCCCTCGCTCTGCGAAGCCTTTTGTCCACCCGCTGGCATGAGCAAAAAGCAAAACAAGTTTGAAAAAACAGAAACATCCCAGGCGGGGAAATCGGTCCCCGTCGCCGTTTCGCCTTGATTGACAGGCCGTCCTTTCGACTGCCCTCTCCTCACCCCCGAGATTGCTCCGCCACGCTAGGCCGTGGCCAGATTAACCTCACCGCGGGGCCCCGGGGCCCCTGGTGACCACCCACGCTCTCTCAGACAGACGTGAGCAGTACCTAGGGAGGAATATCCACCAAGTGCAGACAGGAACATAATAAAGGGGCTCACGCCCAAGCTGACACTGCAGTCCAATCCGCAAGGCATCGGATGATGAAAAGACAGCTGTCACGCCTCGGACGCACAAGTAAGAGCTGGCCTGTGTGTGTGTGTGTGTGTGTGTGTGTGTGTGCGTTTCCAGACGAGGTGGTGCTGAAGTTTGAGGACGGGAGGGTACGAGCCAGGAACCTGCTGTACGACACTTTGCCCGTCGTCATCCACGGGAACGGGCCGACCAAGGTAGCGGCACCGCCCCCTGTGACCCGTTCGGCCGGGGATCGGTTCAGAAAACGTTTTCACTTTGTCGCTTCGTGATGTCGAGGAGTTTGGTAATGTAACAGACAGCGATCCGTGCTCGATGACGGATCCTGTCGTTTGTGTTCCAGCTGCAGATCAACTACCTGGGGAACTACATCCCCAACATCTGGACGTTCGAGGCCGGATGCACGGTGTGTCACGAGGAGCTGCGGCCGCTCACGGCTCTGAAGGTCAGCCCTCTGGGGTTTGCTGCCCCAATTAGGCTGCTAGCGGTGTCGCTCGCTGCCAAAATGGAGAGTCATGCCCTTGCTCTTTGTGTTTCTGTTTGTTTTTTTTCCCCCCCTCACAGGACAGCGAGTTCCCGCTGGTGGTGGTGGGAATCTTCATCCAGCAGCCCACTCCCTTTGTCACCGTCTTCTTTGAGCGCCTCCTCAAGCTCCAGTATCCCAAGGACAGGCTCAAACTCTTCATTTACAACCAGGTAAGGGGAGAAGATGAGACGGGTCGCCTTTGTCTGAGCGTCCCAGAAAGCCGCCGTTTGTCCCCGGAAGCTCCAAGACAAAGAATGAATGCTGCTCTTGTATGTCCGAACTGCAGTAACCGTCTATCTCTCTCTCTCTCTCTCTCTCTCTCTCTCTCTCTCTCTCTCTCTCTCTCCGTCTCTGTGTCTCTGCTGCCCGCAGGAGGCGCATCATGAGCCCCAGGTCAGCTCCTTCCTGCAGGATCACGGGAAGCTGTACCAGGACGTGCGGCTGGTGGGGCCCGAGGACGACATGGACGCCACCACGTCCCGCAACGTGGGCTTGTGAGTTCCGTCATCGGCCTCGCGAAAGACTCTCTCTCAGCGGCCGCTCGTCTGGCTCCTCCACATGTATTTTTAACCTCGGCGTCGGGGAGGATTACAGGGAACGGCACAACGCAACACAATTAGAGCTCGGACGCTTTCTCCTGTTTTTGCGCTCGATCCAAGCACCGAGGGGAGAGTGCATAGGGCTCTGTTCCGTTTTACAAACACAGGCCGAAATATGCTAGAAATGCACAGCGTTCACGCTCAATTTCACGCATCTCTCTCTCTCTCTCTCTCTCTCTCTCTCTCGTCCCCCTCAGCGAGATGTGCCGCAAGGACCGGGACTGCGGCTACTACTTCAGCGTGGACGTGGAGGTGGTCTTGAAGAACGAGAACACGCTCAAGATCCTCATCGAGCAGGACCGGCAAGTATCGCCCCCGGCGGTCGCCCTCTTGGGCGGGAGTTGCAGCTTTCCCTAACGGAGGCATCTCTCTCTCTCTCCCCCCCCCCCCCCGGTCGTCCCTCAGGCCCATCGTGGCGCCCATGATAACCCGCACCGGGCGACTCTGGAGCAACTTCTGGGGGGCGCTGAGCGCCGACGGCTACTACGCCCGGTCCGAGGACTACGTGGACATCGTCCAGAGACGCAGAATGTGAGTCCCCCGCGTGTTCGAGACTTCGGGTGTAAAAACAAAAAGCAGTGGGAGTCCTTGTCATGCCTGCTCGGTTTTACGGGCAGAACCAGTTCGGCGGAGGGGAAACATTTGTATCATCCTGGAGGAATGTTAGAGGGGGAAAAAAAACGGTTTCCTTCTAAATTGTAAAAACACTTCCTTAAGTCTCAGCAAGAGGCCTCTTCTCTGGGGTCTCTCCTCCCTGGGAGCTGACGTGTGAGTGGTGTGCGCGTCTCGTCCTGCAGGGGCGTGTGGAACGTCCCGTACGTGTCCAGCGTGTACCTGGTGAAGGGCGACCTCCTGCGATCGGAGCTCACCGACTACGAGCTCTTCAACTCGCACATCCTGGACTCTGACATGGCCTTCTGCCACAACGTCCGCAGCAAGGTGCAGCTCATTTAGTTTTCACTCCCGACGGCGAGCTTTTGTCCGAACGAACGTGCCTGTAAACGACATGTTCCAGTGTCTGACTGCTGGGAATGCTCTGTTCAGGGAATCTTCATGTTTGTGACCAACATGGACTTCTTCGGTCGCATCCTGTCAACGGAGAACTATCAGACGAGCCACCTTCACAACGACCTGTGGCAGATCTTTGAAAACCCAAAAGTGAGCCATTAAAGCTGTGCGGATCACAAACAGTTACAAACGTAGGAGTGTCTTCCCTTTTGGTACCTTGCACTGAACTCTGACGTGTGCATGATGTTGCTTTCAGGACTGGCAGGAGCGCTACATTCACCCCAACTACACACACATCATGAAGGACAAGCTGATCGAAACGGTGAGTTGAGTGTGTGTGTGTGTGTGTGTGTGTGTGTGTGTGCAGTGGTCACTCTTCAAACATTCTTGTGCTCGCTCTCTCTTGTTTCCCTCCCCCTCCCTGTGAGAGCTTTACTGACCCCTTCTGGCCCATCTCCTCTGCTCCTCAGCCTTGTCCGGACGTCTACTGGTTTCCAATTTTTAGTGATATCGCCTGCGACCACATTATTGAGGAAATGGAACACTTTGGGAAGTGGTCAGGAGGAGGCAACACGGTATGTCGTAGCAAAGACAGCGCACTACAATCTGCCACTGATACACGGCAGCCCCGAATTCCTAGCTTTGTTGATGCCTCAAACAGCCCGTGGATTGGATTTTTCTCTGAACGCGTTCGCCTTCTCGTTGCCAGGATACTAGAATCCAAGGTGGCTACGAGAACGTCCCCACGATCGACATCCACATGAATCAAATCAACTATGAGAAGGAATGGCACAAATTCCTGCTGGAGTTCATAGCGCCCATAACAGAGAAAATGTATCCCGGTTACTACACCAAGGTAAGACTCGTGAGCTGCCACCGCTTCAACCAGATTCAGATATTTGCATTGACGAGATCGTTCCTTAATGGTTCTGCTTCTTCTAGACCTCAGTGGACATCTCCCGCATTTAACGCCACGCTGAGCCGACACGGCTCACATGTTGAGGTCAAGGTTTTAGATTTCCGTCAATGTTCACAGTGCTGGAGCACAAAAACACAGCTAGCCAACTGGGTCAGAGTTTGTGAAACTCCGTGGCTGCCATCCATCTCTCCAGCCACCTATTGTCTTGCCTGCTTTGTGTGTCGCACCTCAGACGGGTCACACACACCATCCACTCTCACAGCACCACAATTAATGATCCAACCTGCCAAGCCTTGCACAAGCTAGTCACAGATTTATTATTCAAACGAATCGAGGTCCGACTTTATTTGCTATTTGTGCTCTAGCAGACAGCAAAACAGAATAAGGGCAAAGAAATGCGTCAGTGCTTATAATGAAGCAGAAAAATAGAAACACTATGATTATCCAAAAATATAAAAATGCCGAAAACTGGAGGCCTGAATTTCAGGACAAAATATGGCTGTAGAGCTATAAAGGGCTATAAACGAGGCTGTTTATATAGCGCTGTGAGTTTGTTTATATACAGCTACAGGGACTATAAACAACTTTGTTTACATAGGGCTACAGGGACTATAAACAACTTTGTTTACATAGGGCTACAGGGACTATAAACAAGTTTGTTTATATAGGGCTATAAGGACTATAAACAAGTTTAATTATATATGGCTACAAGGACTATAAACAAGTTTGTTTACATAGGGCTACAGGGACTATAAACAAGTTTGTTTACATAGGGCTACAGGGACTATAAACAAGTTTGTTTACATAGGGCTACAGGGACTATGAACAAGTTTGTTTATATAGGGCTATAAGTGCTGTAAACAAGTTTGATATATGTCGACCAAGGACAAGCTGTACTTTTCTAACATCTACAAACACATGAATCCACTTTTTGAACATATTTCCAAGGAGCTAGGTAAGAGCTACGTATAAATGACTTATAACCAGACGATGGGTCTAATCCACCAGCCTGTCCGTGTCTTCTCTCATCAGTGCTCCACTCCCTTGAACTTCGTGGTGAGGTACAAACCCGACGAGCAGCCGCTGCTCGAGCCTCACCACGACGCCTCCACATTCACTATTAACATTGCTCTCAACAGGAAAGACGTGGACTACCAGGTAAACGGCCAGTGGCTAGCGGCTAGAGGCTAGAGGCTAGCAGACGTGGTGATGCAGGCCGTCTGCTGCTCCTCTCTTTCTGCTTCTCTGCTGCGTCTCTGGAAGTGAATGCCCGAGCCGGGGTGGGGCGGGGGTGTAAAAAAAAACCGAGCCGACAAGCTTCTCTTTTTGTCGAGCAGGATCTGCACGAGGGACACACACGCGCGCGCCCACATGCCGTGTGCGCTGGCGGCCCAGGGAGCCGCTCCTTTGCGAATGCTTGCATGACTCCCCCCCCTTCTCTGTCTTGTGTGTTTGCAGGCTCAGTTTGAGTTGGCCTTTGTAGTTAGGTATAAGCCAGACGAACAGCCGTCTTTGAGACCGCACCACGACGCCTCCACATTCACTATAAACATTGCCCTCAATGAAGTGGGCCTTGATTACCAGGTGAGTGTGTCCGCTGGGTTGGAAATGTCACGTGTCCGAAGCAGCCACGTCCGGTTAGCCTGCACCGAATGGCACGGCGCTACTAACGTGTGGGGAGTGACGTTTGAGTTTGGCACTAATGTTAGCGAAAACACACCCGCAATACAGCTGTACGTTTCCTCAAAGTTTACTCCGGCGCCAACCTGTGGTGATGATAGTAGTGTGAACAGATTTTAATAAAGTCACCACGTAAAATCCCAATTTACTGACAAATACACACACACGCACACACACAGAGTAAAAGAAGGGAGCCTGCTGTTTTTGTTTTCCTGCTAAGGTTGAAACTGCCACATGAATACAGTGTAGCAGAGCATGGTCCTGGACTCAGAATCATGTGCGTGTCAGTCCAGCATGTGTATCTCTACATCCCCGGTGTTTCACTGCTGCGTTTGTGGATCTGTCTCTGCATGACGATGACGCGTTTGTGTGTGCCTGTTTTCATCGTTGCGTCCGCATTGTTCGCCGCTTCCCGCGTCTCCGGGAAGCCGGACTCAACAATGAGCCGTCGTTTCCGAGCGCACGTACATTGAAATACGGCATCGAGTGGGAGGAGGTGGAGTGTTCAGCCGGGCCCGGGCTGTAAACGCTGTGTCTGTGTGGCCACCACAGGGGGGCGGATGCAGGTTCCTTCGCTACGACTGCTCCATCCAGGCCCCCAGGAAAGGCTGGGCCCTCATGCACCCGGGCCGCCTCACCCACTACCACGAGGGCCTGCCCACCACTGCCGGCGTGCGCTACATCGCCGTCTCCTTCGTGGACCCCTGAACAAAGATGGCCGCCGGCCCGTCCAGACCAAACACGACGCACACCGGCTCCGCCCCTCTACCTTCCCCCTCCCCCTCCCCCTCCCCTTCCTCCTCCTCCGAGCAGGGTTCGCCACAAACCAGAGCAACTCTGACACAAACTGCTACAGTCGGCGTCCGCCTCACCACATCCTTCTCCTGGTTATCGACCCGCCGGAAAAAGGTCTCAAGAACAATTTCCAAACTGGCCTCTTTTTCCTGAATCGGACAGAGGGGGAAATGATCAGCTCAGTGTGACAGCATATCGGGAGTCTTCACTGAGATCAGCCACAGCATTGGTCCTGGAGGAGCTTTATCATGTTGTCCATCATGTCCCCTGTCTTCCTCCTCCTCCTCCTCAGCTGAGAGTTCTTCCGAATCCCTGGATCAGTGTTTGGGTTTTGTGTGCAGTCCTGATGTAAACCTGTTGTGACATGCTCTGTAAACCCACCGCTGCAGCACACGTGAGGAGGCCAACAGATGGTCAACACGAGCAGGAAGTTACAGAGTGCATGGAGGGAATGTGAGGGCTCTGCCTGGATTTCCTCAGATATCTGCAGCATGCCGCACTCTTCCTCCGCCAACCGCTTATCTCATTGAAACTAGATCAAGGGAAACATGCCAGTAAAGCTTCACTGCGAGGATACTAATAGCCAGGACGCCCCGCCCTGTGTTTAAAAGCTTTTGTCGATTTCGTGAACCCTCCTAAAACGGCGGTGCGTCGAGCGGTGCTGTGGGCCGAGGCCTCTTTGCTCCCGTTTGGTCTGGAGCGTGGCGTGGATCAGAGATCCAGGCGATCGCGCTCTGCCTCCGGCTGCACTCCTCTCAGGAAGTCACCAGGAGTACAGCTTGTAGGCTTTTTGGTTCGTTTTGGTTTGTTTTTTTACTAAATATCTGTGGAAAAGAACTTTGAAATTTGCACCCACCTCTGTATCCAAAGTCTTTCTCCCCATACAGTAGACACTCCCGTCGCGCCGCTCTTATTTATTTTTTTGTATTTCACCTGTTAAAAGCCACACAGCCTTTTGCATTTAACTGCGGGATCTCACACAGAGTCAGTGCTGTGTGCTGATGAGTCAGTCGAGTATATTATGTGTAGCGTCCTCCAACATTTCATTTCTTACTGTAACAAGTGTCTGTGTGTTGTGAACGCAACTTGAATAAAACAGTGGAGCCCAGTGAACCGTGTGGACCTCTGACTAACCTGACTGAGACGCATTGCCTTTTTTTCTCTTGGTCTGTCGAGAGTTTGTATGCGTTTCAGAGCCTACATGAAATTGCTCTCTCCACGGCAGTAATAACCTTGAATTTTCTCTTTGTAATCAACTTAATTCGAAATTGAGGCCTCGACATGTCAGTGCTAGAACTGGCCACCTGGGGGCAGCACAACAGACCAGCTCCCTGCTGATTGAGGGATGAGGCATTTAGCCCAATAAAAATAAACAAATCCAGATTTTATTGAGTTGTAGAAGTTGTAACTCAATCACAGGCGGTTCCATCTGACATCAGAAATAACACCGAATGCTATCGGAGGGGAAAACATTCCAGTGTCTAAAAACAAAACTCCTAGCAAAGGAAAGGAGAAGAAACGTACACCGAGGGGTTAAAATGGCTAAAATCTAGACAAAAAAAATAAAAATACAAAAAAAAAGCAACATGTGGAGAAACTCTGGCGACCAAAGTTTCCACTTCATCCGACAGACGACATTAGAAAAGGGATAAATACAATATAAACAAGAGTGGAGGTGGAGAGCGGCCGGTCCCACTGCTTTCACGGAGGCGCGTGATGAAGGGGGGGGGGGGTCACATGCGGAAGCGGTCCGAGAAGTTTGGCGACTGAGGCACCGTCAGGGGCACCTCGCTCTTCTTCAGCGCCACGGGTTTGTAGTGTCTGATTGGCTGAGCCTTGTGCACCTGGAGAGGAAGCGGACAGAGTTAACAGAGGCCTGTGTGACATCCCCCTCCTCCTCCTCCTCCTTCCCGACCAGAGGGGCGCCTCTTTTTGCACCTGCTCTTGCCGCAGCCTGGCGACCTCCTTCTTGGCCTCCTCCTCGTCCTTCCTCCTCTGCTCCTCCTCCAGCGCCGCCTTCAGGGCGGCCTCCTCGCTGGCCTGCCGCTCGTACTCCTGGCGCTCCCGCGCCCGCCGCTCCGTGGACAGCTCGAAGGCCGTGTGGATGGTCTCTGAAGCGACGCGGACACCGTGGGTTAGGCCGAGCCCTTCGGCTCAAGGCAGCTCGGGGCTACCGAGGACTGACGACGCGGTCTGATCAGGCCCGTTGCCTGGGACAGCCGTGCATCTTACCCAGTGGGGCGCGGCTCTCCTTCTTGGGCTTGAAGGGCTCTTTGTGAGTCACCGTGTTGGGCCTGGCCTTGAATAGCACCGCCTCCTCCTGTTGCTTCTGCTCCTCTTTCACCTGGGAGGTGACGGAAGAGCTCAGAGTTAACAGTGTTGATGACATGCTACGAGTGTGATGTCAGGTGCCCCCCCCCTCCCTCACCATCTGCTCCCAGCGGCTGCTCCTCACGGCTCCCCGCTCGTCGATGAGCAGTTTGAAGGGCTCGGGCCGCGTGGGCTCCAGCTTCTTCTTCTCGGGCAGCAGCACGCTGTTGAAGTCGGGGAGCGGCTGGGCCTTGAACTTGGGGACCTGAGGAGAAAGACGAGGGAGGAGACGCAAAGGAGGTCCTTCAGTTCTCGAGGTGTGTACGCACCCTGGAGGGGTTGAGGAGAGTATCCAGGTCTCTCTCCCCCTCTGCATACGTATCAATGCGCTTTTATTCTGAGAACAGATGATTGAAAGCGAGGCCGCACCTCCTCGTTGCGCTGCTCCTCCAGCCGCCTCTCTTTCAGCGCTCTCCTCTCGCGCTCCCTCTCCTCGAAGGAGAAGGGGCAGACCTCCACCTGGTGGTTGTCGGCCAGCCGCGGCTGGAAGGGGAGGCCGAAGTGCGGCACGGGCGGGGCCTTGATCGGGGAGGGCCGTTTCACCTGGCGGGACAGCAGACGGCACGCTGGCGTTAACCTCCAGGCATGGGGGTGTGTGTGTGTGTGCGTGTGTGGGTGGGTGGGTGGGTGGGAGGGGGGAGAGCCAGGCGCGTCCTCACCTCCTCAACCTTGGGCTCCCTGTGGACGCGGTGCTTCAGGGCAAAGGCGGGAGATTCTGGCACGGTCGCAGGCACGACCTTCCTCTCCGGCAGGCCCTGTTAGACACGATCCAGGGCTTTTTATTTAGTGGAACACGTCCATCCTACAGAACGAAGCCTTCCTACTGCCTCTAGAGGAAATAAATACCACGGACGCCCCCCCCCTGACTAGCTGGGACCCGGGTGGACCCCGGGTTGGAACTCACCACGACTCCGTCCAGGATCTTTTTGGGAAGGGGCTGTGATTTGAAGGTGTGCGGTTTCTCCTCCTCCTGGGGCTTGGTGGTCTGCCTCTCCTGGAGCCGCCTCTCAATCTGGAGTGCAAAGCCTTCGGGCACGGTGGGCTCCTTCGTGGCCGGCTTCTTCAGGTGCTCTGGAGCCTCCAAGATCTTCTTGTTCAGCTCAAGTGCCTTGAATTTCTGCCTGGAATTCAGTCATATTAAAAAAAGGTCATGGAAATGATCCTGCGGCAACCAGAAATCAGGCCTAAGATGTTGGCTGCACTTCAGCCCTTTCTCTCTCTCTCTCTCGCATCCCATCAAAATGAAAGCCCAAAACCGAAGAATCCCTGAGCGGCCTAGAGAAGGAGGGACACTTACTTTTGCAGTTTTTCCAGCTCTTCGGCCTCCAGATCTGCGCTGCTCTTCACAGTGGCTGGTCTGCCTCTCTGGCGGGTCATGAGGAGCGGGGTGTGAGGCTGGGTGAGCTTCTGGTTGGTGCCCTTCACCGGGGACGGCCCTGGCAGAACAACGGAGGCGTGGTACTCACTCAAACGACGAAATCTGTTTTTATTTTACGAGGGGTGGAGTGGAAAGCGACGGCCGGGTGGAGTGGGGGCGGGTCGGAGCGCTCACCTCGGGCCTCACTCCTGCGACTGCGCAGGTGGTAGCGGTCCGGGGTCCGGTTCTGGTACTGCACGATCTGCTGAGCCATGGGCACGTACGCGGACGCCTCCTCCGTCTTCCTCTTGCCGCCCCTGGACAGGTTGAAGGGCTTGGGGATGGTGGCTCCTCTCAGCGACCTCGCCTTCGAAACAAAAACGGGGAAAAAAACCATCAGAGAGCGGGCCGAGCCAGTCAAAGCGGGCTCGGGGGTCGAGATCGGACGTCGGGGCACCTACTGGAGAGCGAGGCTTGCGGAGCTGAGCGGCGAAGTCCACCTCCTTGAGGCTGGCGCTGCTGGACGAAGCCGTGGCCTTGACGCGCGTGTCTGTGTTGAAGTGGAACTCTTTCGGCACGGTGGTGGAGAGGGCCACCTTCTTCGGCGGCGGATCTGAGGAGAACAACGAGATAGCGGCGAGATGCATCTAAACCACAAGCTCCAGGTGTGTCGAACCGTGGAAATGCATCCATCAGCCGCTTATGAGTCGAGCCAGAAGGGCGTCCTTACTGCCAGCCAGCGCGGCCTTAAGGCTGGCCTCGTTCTTCTTGCGATGCAGCGCCACTTCCTTCTGGAGGTTTCGGATGCGCTCCAGCTCCTTCTCCTCGGAGCTGGAAGCTCTGTTCAGGCGGAGTCAGAAGGTCGGAGAGCGAGAGAGAGGGGGGAAAAAAATGAAAAACCACTTCGGCCTGTGCATCTGTCAGCCTGATAAGCGTAAAAATCATATTTGCCAGTGGTTGAGATAACGGCCCCTTGTTCTCCCTCGGCCAGGACCCCTCCCCCACCCACACCCAGGACAGTCCGGAGGAACCAGCTCGCGTTGGACACTCACTCTGTGTTTGCTGCTGCCTTGGTCGCGGGCGCAGCCCTGGAGCTTGACCGTTTGGGGTTGCGGAGGACACGCACCGCCCTGGCGACGGGAGACCTGGAACAAACGGTTTCATTCTTGAACTTGGCGGCGACGGGCGCATAATCCAATCTGGAAAACGTTTCACACGCGCGTGCTCTGCGAGTGTTGGGGAGAGGGGCGCTTACTTTTTGGACTTCTTCGACGGCGGTGTGACCTGGTCGTTGCCCACTTTACGCTTCAGAACCCTAACAACAACAACAACAAGAAGAATGTTAGAAACGCTTTAAAAAGTGGCAAGATCTCGCAGTTGCACGCCAGTTTCCAGGCGTCATCTCCCCTAAGTGTACCCAAGCAGATGGACCCAAGACGGGCATTGAAAAGGTGATTGAAAATATGAAAAATACAAACTACTGTAGTCTTACACACACACACACACACACACACACACACAAGAGATCTGCAGCCCCGCTGAACCCCAGCATGGAGCCTACGGTCTGTTGATGAGATCTGGGGAACCAACCTGCTTGGCTGAACACGAGTCTGACTGGCAGCTCTCACTGGCCGGGCACTGCCTTGAGGAGCCTGACCTCCGGTGCCCCAGGAAGTGACGATGTTTGAGGGGGGATCTCTGGGGGGATCCTGACCTGGAACATGGAATATGTGTTACACGCAATCAAGGTGAGACCCTGAATTACTCTGGCCTTTTTTTGAAGGCAGCCAGCATGAGAGATCTTAAGCCGACTGGGATATTGAAGGGAATTGTACAGGGAAACGAGGACGTCATTTCCCGAGTTTAAAAAGAAAACTAACCAAGCTCAGAGTCCATCTTGACCATTGGGCGCACGATGGACTGTGGTTTCGCGCGTGCTGGCGAAAACTCTCCGAGCTCCCCGCTCTTTCGGTCTGCGTGGAGGACATAAGAGGAGGGAAGGACTGCACGTTAAAGTCTGTGCGCAGATTATTCATGCAATGCAAACACGTTTCCCCAACCTGCAGTGTGTTATCGCCATTTATGGCGATAAAAGACCCAAAAAGAAGCCAAGCCAAAGTTTGAGCACTGACCACGGTCAGTTCCTAGCAACACTTCACTTGCTGAGTGTCGCAGCTTGTGGATCCTTCCAGGGACACTTAAATACTTGCGGATGGCTTTCAATTCTTCAAGACTCTCAGGGCGTTTGCCTCCCATGAGATCTGTCTACAGGCTTTAAATAACAGTTGCCAGAGAACACTTTGCCGTCCCCGAAGCTTTGTGAGCATTAGCTAATGTCACTAACTCGGTTACTGAAGCTGCTGCAGGATAGGAACGTTATGCAGCTCTGAAAGGAGTAAACAACAGAGAAATGTCTCCAAAAACAACAACTTACCAAACCACGCATCGCTGTCGTCATCCTCCAGGTTCTCGAAGTCAACTTTCAGTGAGGGGGCATCAAATTCATAGAGATCACCCTCGCCAGAGGTGTGCTTGGCCATGACTTCGAGTTATTCGACAACCGCACCTAAAGAGAACAGAAACACCAGTTTTTGAACAAGTTCACCTCGATTCGACGGGTCAACCTCAACCTAGGCTAAAGCCGATAGCTGGGTTGTTGACGCAAAACAACAGTGCGTTTGAAGCTAAACACGCACATTTTCACCGGGAAGTGTAACATACAGTATCAGAGCAGCGATAACTTGTTCCTAGGATGCCACACTGACTGCATAAACGCTAGAAATGCACGCTTAAGGCGAAGCGAACCAAGAGGATCGTCAGATAAACACAACTGGTCTTAGCAAGGAGCATACGTTACACGGGCGGACATTAATCGAAGAATCTGTACGTTTACACTGGCCAAACATATGACATCCGAAGTGATGCGAAGTCACTGTGGCGAAGTAATAAGTTGAATAAAACTCCAACTCGTGAACGACAATTAGAAAAGGGATGATTAAAGGACTTACCGGAGCCTCCTTCTCCTTCTCCTTCTCTCGGTAAGCGTAGACCGTTGTGCCCGTTCAAATCGCCCAGGTTTTGAATAAGCCAATAGGATGCGACGCTTACGTCACACTCGCTGCTCATTGGCTCATTCGCGGCTGCAACAAATTGACTTCCTGATTCCTCTCCGCATGCATGTACATAAAGAATGTTTATCTCTTGTTTTTTCATTCATCCACGCATTTATACACTAATCTGATTGAATTCAGTTTCTCTTCCTGTTGGCTAGCTTCCACCATACATAATAATGCTGAAGATATGTGCTCTGTGAAAAATGTATTTTTAAAAAAGAAAATCAAGAAATGATCTTGCCTTTGCACAGTATGTAGAAACACATCAGTAAGATTTGTGGGGTCCGCTTTTTCTCCGTCCATCTATTATCTTACCCGCTCCTTACCCATGAGTGTTGTTGGGGTCTATTGGTGCCTATCTCCAGCTCACATGGGGTGCAGATTGAGGATACACCCTGGTCAGGCTGCCAGGCCATCATAGGGCACAGATACTCTCACACCTAGGGCCAGTTAGAGTCTCCAACCGACTAATGCATGTTTCTTTTGGCTTGAAGAAGGACATGGGGAGAAAACCTCTGCATATGCAAACTCCCCATGGAAAGATGGTGATATAGTTGCAAACCTGCAATCATGCAGGTGTGCCATGAGGTGACACGCTAGTTTCAAATAACATCACAAATATTGTTTTTTTTCTGTTCCATTATCTTTAGGGTACAGGTCACTGGGTCAGCAGTCTAGGGAAGCCCAGACTCTCCTCTTTGCAGTCATTTCCACCAGCTCCCCAGGAAGGATCCTTAGCCGAAGGATATTATCTGTTCAGCATGTCCTGGGTGCCCTCTCAGATGGACATGCCAGCAACCCCTTCACAGAGAGGCAACGAGTCAGGGCCCAAACCAGTTGGCCGTTCTTAATGCCGAGGGACATCTGCTCTGTTAAGGTTGTGGCCAGCACCCTGCAGAGACGACTTATTTAACCCTTGTATTCTTGATCTTGCATATCATCAACAGAGGTGAGGGTTGGAACGATGACAGACTGGTAATTGAGACTGGCAATTGACAGCTCAGCTGATGCAGCTGGTGTGTTGTTTTGAAGCAAATCATTCACCTAACGTCACAAATATTGCATATCTGTATCAATTTCTGTGCTAGTTCTAATAAAATAGTGTGTGTGCAGTGAAAGTTTATGCATATTGACAGTGAAAGAGGTAATTCGACTTGAGTTGTCCTGTTTTTACATATCTACCGGGGAGGTAGGTTTGTGTGTGTACCGAGACATAACCCGGAGCAAAACACGGCTCACGCCTATATCCAGGATAAAACAAAACTGGGCGAGTTTCGATATGTCTTCCACTGATTGGCCAATTGACCAGTCACTCATAGCTTCGCCTCGGCCCATTGGCTGAAAGTATAGGATGTGGGCGGGCACGATCATCGTGGCACTGTCGGGGGCGGGACTGTCAGGTCCGACAGGAAAACTACAGAAAGGCGAGTATGTTTGATAAAATAAATACATCTAAGTTAGCGTTTTCAAGATATCAGTGCTATGTTACTTTCGGCGTTAGACTTGCCTCTTGAATCGGCAATTATATCGCGGTTTATGCGATTGTTAGACCGGAAGCAGCTGTCCCGAAACCTGAGCAAAGTTAGCAGCTAACAGTTAGCTTCGGTAGATTTAATGGAAACTGCTGCTAACTGCGAGTTAGCTCCCACTCTACAAATTCACCGAGAAGCACGGGCGAATTTGCAAGGCAGATGTATAATAAAGGCAGTAACGACACCGTGTAACAATAGATGAACTGTCCGTAACGTGGAGATGTTCGCTTCATGTTTCGTTGATAGACAAGCCCTTAAATTTGAGGTCAAAAGCAGTGAGGAAGTGAAGTTTAATGCAACGTAAACTGAGCAGATCAGCGATCGGGCCCGGTTGCTGTTGGGTTTCACACTTTAACCATGTCCCCAGAGCTATCATTCGTGCCTAGAGCGTGTTAAAGTGGTCGATATTAGCTCGGATTGGTTTCAAGTGGACGGATAGTTGAAATGTCGAAATACCGGCTGTCCGTGACACCCTCTGAATGCGTAGTAGGAACCTGTGTTTTCACTTTATGCCGACTGAATTCTGCGTATCCAGTGAATTGTGAAGCAATATATCCAATGATTATTGTGGTTGTGACACGGTGTCCTTTTTTGAAAAGGCATTTGCTGATTTAATCCGCGATAGGAACATTCCTGGTCAAGTGCTGTCCCTCATAGTGCGATAGCCACGGTGATGATTGTGATCTCACGACTTCCTAGTAGAGTTATTACAGTAAATATTTCTTCCCTACTCTACTGTATTTCTGTGTTTTAGAAAAAGTATGCATCAGGCTGCCCTTAAAGTAAACATCTCTTATCTTTTGTTTTACTAACGTCTTAATCCTGCCTTTCAGATGGCTGCGATC
The DNA here is from genome assembly GCA_029224185.1 of Karalla daura. Classification (NCBI taxonomy): domain Eukaryota; kingdom Metazoa; phylum Chordata; class Actinopteri; order Chaetodontiformes; family Leiognathidae; genus Karalla; species Karalla daura. The sequence goes on along the minus strand of CM055193.1, from coordinate 21,267,847 downwards.
AGAAAGAAACTAGTGATAGTGGGCGATGGAGCCTGTGGCAAGACCTGTCTCCTCATAGTGTTCAGCAAAGACCAGTTCCCTGAAGTTTATGTGCCCACAGTGTTTGAAAACTATGTGGCAGATATTGAGGTGGACGGCAAACAGGTAAGGTGCATCCGCTCTACCCTCTCTCCACTGGTTTTTTACTTCCCTAGCCACGTGGATGGATGAATCCAAATTTGATCTTGCCAAGTTCAAAGTAAAGCTTCCCGGTCTGCCGTCACATGCTCAACCACTGAGCTGCACCCCATTTGCACACCGCCTCTGTCCTGTTTTAGGTGGAGCTGGCTCTGTGGGACACAGCAGGGCAGGAGGACTATGACAGGCTGAGGCCTCTCTCGTACCCAGACACGGATGTGATTCTTATGTGTTTCTCCATTGACAGTCCCGACAGTTTGGGTAAGACCTCTCTCATTTTCACCCATTCCGAAACAGTATTCAGACTGTGTTCGCCTGGCGTTAAGCATGTCATCAACCCTGTTCCCGATGTAGAGAACATTCCAGAGAAGTGGACACCTGAGGTCAAACACTTCTGCCCCAATGTGCCCATTATTCTTGTGGGAAACAAGAAAGACCTGAGAAACGATGAGCACACGCGTCGCGAGTTGGCCAAGATGAAGCAGGTCAGTACGCATCAGAATACATATGATGAAAGGTGTATAGAAATTGATCAGACTGTTTAATAGCTCGACCGGTATCCCACAATGTAAATGTTGAACACAATGTGCACGACTACTTCCTGGAGCCAAACGGGGCCCTGTAAAAAAAAAAAGAAAGTGTGAATCTGAGACAGGAAGTTGCACCCATCGTCCTGCGATTATCTTACCCGCTCTGTACCCAGTGGTGTCGCTGGGGTCTGCCGGTGCGTCTCCGGCACCAGCATTTATAGCATTGTTTTGGTGCAGACATGGACGTTCCACAGTGCCTGAACCTTTTGCTGAAAAGTCCCCTCCTTGTATACGTCCACGCCCTGGACTTTCCAGAACTCTGGGGACACTTTGGGGATGTTTTTAGCTCTTGCTCCAGGGTAGGTGCTTCGTGGCAGAGCAAGAACTGCGTATGTGCGATGTGTGTGTCCACTGAATGGTGAGACATGCATCAGGTAGTGCAGCATCAGTGTAAACACAGAACACGTAGAAAGATTTTCAGCTCTTAAACCTGCCGAGAAGCCGCACAATTTTGTATGTACAGTGAAGTTTTCTGAGTTGAGCCGACTTTGGCTTTTTCCCGAACAGGAGCCGGTGAAGTCGGAGGAGGCGCGGGACATGGCCAACCGCATCAACGCCTTCGGCTACCTGGAGTGCTCAGCCAAGACCAAGGATGGCGTGAGGGAGGTGTTTGAGATGGCCACCAGGGCAGCGCTACAAGCCAAGAGACGAGGCAAGAAGAGCGGCTGCCTTCTGCTCTAGAGAGGATAGCTTCAGCCAGGAGCGGGAGGGAGGGAGGGGGAGGGAACAAACCAGGCCAAGGAAAACATCAGGTGACAGGTTCGATATTGGGATGAGGGCGAAAAGTGAAATCAGGCCAAAGGGGGGGAAAAAGAAAAGAAACAGAAAGGTCAAATGCAAAGGAAAAAGGGAGCAAATGCGTATGATTCCAATGTTGTAGCCTTTAGCTATCAAGTAAGATCCACAATCTTTCGCTTAGGATTCATTAGAAATTCATCGAGAGGAGGTGGAGACGAACGTCTCTGTCGCTCGCCCAGTGCTTTTAAAAGTAGGAGACGGTTAACAGCCGTCAGTCAGCGGGCTCGGTGCAAACGCACGCCTGTCAGCTTCGCCCTGTCCTTCCGAGGGTTCTCGCTCTCCGTTGATTCCCGGCAGAAATATAGACCGAGCCCATGTGTTTTTTTTTGTTGTTGCTTCGTGAACCTCTACTTCTATTTGGTAAAAGCTCGATTGAGAGAAGAAGAAAAAAAAGTGCTTGATTGGCATCGAGGCCGGAACGCATGGCGGTGACGCGGCCGACGTGATCCGGGCCTGTCCGTGAGTGCCACTGTCCAAAAAAAAGAGAGAAAACAAAAAAAAAAGAAAAAGCGCAAGCGATCGAACTGATGTGGACCGTCAAACACACTGTATACAGGTGGGGCTGTTTTATCGTTCTCGACAGTTACTGTACATTCTCCGGTAGCAGCGGGGCCTTATTTTATCTCAGCTACGGAGGAGACCGGACCTTCGTCCGCCAGGCTTGCATCGGAGACGAGCCGCTCGTTTCTGATTCGCCCCAAATTTTGGAGTCGTGCCGCGCCTTCGAGCAAAGGGGCCTCGCGTCGGCGATGCGCCTCCCCTCCGCGTCGCTATCTCGACGCGGCAATCCCGCCGCCCTCCGCTCGTTCTAACAAAGCCATCGTTCGTCGTCCATTCGCTGTCCGTAGACGCTCCTCCATTATTTAAATGCTAGATTTTATTTCGAGAGTTCACTGCGCCCGTGTACCAGGGTTTTATTGGAAGTGCTTTCCGCTCTTCGGCTTCACTCACGACGTCCACAGCTATCCATTTACCGCTTTGGTTTCCGTTTCTTTTGTTATTTTAACTTTGTGATATTCTACTGGCTTACCTTGTATTATTTGCACACAACGTAAAAACAAAAGGTCAGTGTGGAACACACTTATAGGAAGAGGAAAAAAAAAAAATCTGATGTCAAATTATGAAATGCAAAAGCATATTAGCAACGCCTAACATATTGGTTGTTTGTAAGAGGAAGATTCTTTTGTATACAAATGTATCCTCGTATTTCTCCAGGCATCTTTTTTAATGTATGCTAAAGGAAATAAAATGTACCTGAGTATTGATGCCATTGCTTTATTCTGAGCTCGTCTTTGACGTCTGGTTTCGAGGAAATGGATCCAAACGTAAAAATCGACACGTGCGACATCGAGACATATTTAATCGTGTAGCAGCAGCGTGGACAGGGTGACCCTGGGGTCTTTTTCTGAGGGAGACTGAAGAAAGACAGTCTGCTGCTGGAGACCATCTACTACATTGTGTCTTTCTCCAGGTGAAAGATGGTCTCCGTTTAAAAAAAAAAAAAAGGAGTGTACACAACTTCTGCATGTGGAGCTTATGAAGTGATGTTCAAAACTATGTAGCACTCAAGTCTGTAGTGTCTCGGCCTTCAGAAACCGGCCTCGGGTCACTCCAAGGTGCGATGGAGTCCGGTCACAAACTCCTGATAGAACGGTTCTGAAACCAAAAGCCCAACGTCAACACAAAACCTCATCTGTCATTTCAACTGCGGAAACTTGGCAAGCGGGGTGCAAACCTGTGTCGGGCTCGATGAAAGAGTGTCGAATGAGGAAGTCCAAGACCACCATGGCGCAGTTGGGTTTGAAGTCATCAGAGGCTATCAGTTCTTTCACCTGAGCCAAAAGAACCATTACGAAACGGGCCTCATCTCCCCCACCCATTTATCCATGATTGGAAGGACTATTAGAGTATGAGAATCACTAACCTTGTCCATGGGCGTAAGGTAGAAGTCTTGCACCTCTCCGTCCCCGATTTGAGGCTTGAAATCCACAGGAAGCATCAAATCATAGACAAACTGGCATTCTGGAAACACGCCCTCTTCGTCTTCATAGGTATAGCTAGAAAACGCATCCAAACTTAAACTTATTTATAAATGTTCAAAATATTCATGTGATAATCCACACAGTGCAGACATGCACCAACGATGTCTCACCTCACTGTGGACACTGGCCGAGCCTTCTCAGCGATGGCTGCTGGGATACAGGCTTCCTCCTGACATTCTTTGACGATGGTCTCTTTGATGCCAATGCCGGCAGCCAGGCCTCCCGCTGCCTTCCAGGGTACGACAGGAACGCGGGTCAAAATTCAGTCAACATTCAACGTGTCGACGCCGAGACATTGGTCCGAGCGCCGCCGGCCGCACTGTGCCCTCACCACGTTGTCCAGGAGTCCCGGGTAGGTCTGCTTGGTGATGGAGCGCCGTGCCAGCCACATGCTGACCTCCCCGCTCTCGCTGACGGTGTAGCCGTTGACGTGCACGCCGTACCGCTTCACCCCGAAAAGACCTGCGGCGGGGGGGGGGTCACATTCAGCCTCCGTGGCACCAGAAGGGCGAGATGGGGAGGGAAGACTGAGGTGGAAGACACTTACTCGTTGCAGCTCTCTCCATGCACATCAGGGGAGTGTCGGAGAGCTTTGCCATCACGCTGTACTTCTGAAAGAGGAGAGCGGTCCAGATTCACAAAGGCACACATGATGTCAGATCTCGTGCTTTAAATCAAAATGGACTGAATTATCAGCTCTGTACACGCATTAGTGTTATAGGGTATTGCTAATGCCTATCTCAGCACACATAGGGCAAAAGCCCTATGATGGACTGTTTCTGTATGTAACATAAAACTGTTTGTCTATATCTATTGTCTATTTGTCCATTCAAGGGTTCACACACCATTCACACACACGCTCACATCCAGGGCCATTTTAGAGTCTCCGGCCGACCTCGACATGCATGATTCTGGACTGTTCTTTTCTGGAGAACCTCACTCAACCTCACACCAAACTGCACCAAAATGGAGGTCTCACCTCATCTCTCCAGCCCTTGAGGCAGGTCAGGGAGTGCTCCTGTCTCAGGGACTGCAGCACGGCGTCCACGGCCTCGGACCTGTTGCTGTGCGAGTCCAGGCTGGGACACAGGGACACCGCGCCATCTCGCGGCGGGCCGAACACCTCCGGGTGCCTGAGCAGAAAGGGGGCGACCAGCGGAGGGATCCAGCCCACTTGCACCCTATCAATCTCAAACCTGCTGCAGGCGCTGCGGCAGGAGCCTGTGGAGACAAGTCGGAAAACTTTGAAACACGCTGAACACAACATTAATGGCGGGGGGGAGGAGGAGGAGGAGGAGGAGAGGCAGTCTACCTGGTGAATGAAAGTTGTTCATTCGGCGGAGGAGTTGCATTATTTTTTCTGACCAGGCAGATTTGGCCATTTAAAAAAAAAAACTCTAATCGGGTCGAATGAATAAATCAAGCAATAATAGTGCTGCTTGTCCAGATGTTACCAACGCTTCTGGTATTTTTAATACTAAAGACAAGAGTCATTTGGTTCTGTCATTTCTCCACTCCAGCATTGTAAACAAAACCGTGCGCCATGTTTGTCACTGTAGTGCGCATGCGTGCCTTTCCTCCTCCTCCTCCTCCTCTTCCTTCATTATCCCCTGCAGTTTTATTATTTTTATTTATGCTTGATCTTTATTTTAATACGCCAGAGCGGCTGCGTTTTGTTTAAAGCAACTCGGGCAACTCTTTGACGGTCCATTCAGGATGTTTTCTCTGCGCTCTCCACTTGGGTAGCTTAGTTTGTTAGCATAAAGCTAGCAGCTAACGCTAGCTCAGTGAGCTTCACTGGCCAGTTCCCCCTCAACACAACAAGGACATTTATCAACAAACAAGTAAGACAATTGAAGTGTTCATCTATCGCCTCGCATGCTTCATGGCAGCCTCTTCACAACCCATTCAGTCTTAGCAGCCTAGGCTCCTATTTATATTTCATTTCAGTGTAAATTACTCGTGTTATGTTACTACGTTAGCTAATATCCTGTAGGCAAAGCCACCATTGTTTCAGAACACAGCAGGGTGGTCAGTGACAATGGTAGCTGAATTTAACCTGTGTGCATGTTGTTTCTAGATCTGCGGCAAACCTGCGCTTGCAGCCCATCAACGCAGCTCATTTAGAAGCCGTGCTAGTGCTGCTGATACTGGGTCCCACTCCACATTCCTCTCCTCCCCTTCCAGGTGTGGTGAAGCCGCATCTGTTACCATGGCGACGGCAGAGGTCAGCATGCAGGAAATGAGCGAGGTGGTGATCGTGACAATGCCAGAGACATCCAGCGAGGACCTTGCTGCTGGGGTGGAGGAGGAGAAGACAGTGCTGGTGACCACAGAGCTGACCCCTCAGCCAGGGTAACACACAGACACATAGAGCGATGATTAAAGACGGCTTGCTTACATTTACTCTTGTTCACTTCCAATGTGATGTGTGCTCTCCTGCTGTTTTCTCAGGGAGCAAATCCTTACAGTTGCACCAGCAGAAGCAGAGGGAGAAGCTGAGGCTAGCACAGCAGATTCCCTGTCCAAAGAAGAGGCAGTCATTGGTAATGTGGTTTTCAAAATGGTCCAGTTAAACTAGAATTTTCATGCTTAGCTCTCAACTATCCATCTATGCTTACCTGGGACTACAGGATGTTCCTACTTCCTACATCTTTGGAAGGGATCAGTTGAAAGAACCAACATGGTGGTGTTTTTGTCTCTGCAGTGAAGTTAAGTGAGGAGGTGGATGTGGAGGCTGATGTCTTCTACCCAATCACCTGTGGAGACGCCAAGGCCACGCTGGTCTGGAAGAAATTTGTTTGCCCGGGTATTAATGTGAAATGTGTCCAGGTACACACCGTCACTTCAGAACAACACATTGCTTGTAAAATCCAATTTCTCAACACATTTAGGATGAGCCAGGTGAGGATCATCAGCAGAGACCTGACCTGTTTTTCTTTCCCCTCTGAGCAGTTCAATGAGCAGCTCATCAGCCCGAAGGAGTTTGTGTGTTTAGCGGGGAAATCTACTCTGAAGGACTGGAAGAGAGCCATCCGCCTCAATGGCACCATGCTCAGGTCTGGATTTATCTAACGCACAGTGAATTTTACTGCAGCCTCCCTTTGTAGCGTTATTAACTAACTGAGATCTTTTATGATCTGCTCCATGGAAAATCAAACATCAAATCAGGTTTATTACGTGTTGATGATACAGGCGACCAGCAGCGGGGATATGAAAGGATGTAACAGTTTTGATGTATGGAGATGAACTTAACTTCACAGCTGGTTTATTTAGTATTTAAATTGATCTGTGAACCCTTAGAGCACAGGGCTTTGGCTGACATGCAGTTGACAGGTCGGCCTCAGGGTGGCGCTGTGCCACCAGAAACGGTGCTCGCGGAACGGCAGTGGGGTGACGTGACGTTCTATCCTATCTTCATCTGACATTTGTGCAGGAAGATCATGGACTCGGGTGAGCTGGACTTCTACCAGCACGGCAACGTGTGCTCCAACACCTGCCGCAGCACCAAGATCGACCTGGTGGGGAACAAGGTGTGTGTCAGCAGCGACCAGGCCGCCGAGCTCCTGCCTGTCACCCCCTCGTCAGCGGAGGGTGAGTCACCCCCTCTCACACACACACACACACACGTTCATCCTGACGCGGACGCGCTCACCCTGTCACACACATGTTCAACCAGTGTGACACATTCACCCTGTCACGCACTCGTTCAACAGGTGTCTCGGACACATTCACCCTGTCACACACTCGTTCAACAGGTGCCTCAGACATGTTCACCCTGTCACACTCATTCAACTGGTGCCTCAGACGCAATCACCCTGTCACACTCATTCAACTGGTGCCTCAGACACATTCACCCTGTCACACACTCGTTCAACCAGTGTCTTAGACACATTCACCCTTCCACGCACTAATTCAACAAGTGTCTCAGACACTTTCACCCTGTCACACACTCGTTCAACAGGTGCCTCAGACACATTCAGCCTGTCACACACTCGTTCAACAGGTGCCTCAGACACATTCAGCCTGTCACACACTCGTTCAACCAGTGTCTTAGACACATTCACCCTGTCACGCACTCGTTCAACTGGTGTCCTAGACACATTCACCCTGTCACACACTCGTTCAACAGGTGCCTCACATTCACCCTTCCACGCACTAGTTCAACAGGTGCCTCAGACACGTTCACCCTGTCACACACTTATTCAACCTGTGCCTCAGACACATTCACCCTGTCACACTCATTCAACAGGGGTCTCAGACACATTCACCCTGTCACACTCATTCAACAGGGGTCTCAGACACATTCACCCTGTCACACTCATTCAACAGGGGTCTCAGACACATTCACTCTGTCACACACTTGTTCAACTGGTGTCCTAGACACATTCACCCTGTCACACACTCGTTCAACTGGTGTCTCAGACACATTCACCCTGTCACACACTCGTTCAACATGTGTTTCAGAGACATTCACCCTGTCACACACTCGTTCAACTGGTGTCTCAGACACATTCACCCTGTCACACACTCGTTCAACATGTGTTTCAGAGACATTCACCCTGTCACACACTTGTTCAACCTGTGTCTCAGACACATTCACCTTGTCACGCTCATTCAACAGGTGTCTCAGACACATTCACCCTGTCACACACTCGTTCAACAGGTGCCTCAAACACGTTCACCCTGTCACGCACTTATTCAACCTGTGCCTCAGACACATTCACCCTGTCACACACTCATCTAACTTGTGTGACAAACACATTCACCCTGTCACGCACTCATTCAACCGGTGCCGTCAGACACACTCATCCTGTCACAGAGGCGTTCACCCTGTCACTCACATAGACACACTGACTTGATGAACTTCTCTGGCCATCCTGCTTGAGCTGCAGCCAAAGTCCTCAACACAGATGTGTACATAGATAAGTGTCACCCAGCAACTACTAAATCCTCACAGTGTGGGGTCGATTCCGGGTCAAACCACTGCTGATACACACACACACACACTCTCTCTCAAGGCTGGCCTCTGAAGTTCTGAGGTAGACAGTACGTCAGTTGCTGCCTCCAGGACCATGACACGCACACACACACACACAGGCTTCAGTGGCCGTCGTTGTTGACACTGCATACATTAGCTCCACAGCTTTTGTCCCCCAGTGAAACAAACCGTCAACAATTAACCGATCCTCAGTTGCTCAAACACACACACACGGACCCGATGATGAGAACAGTCCAACCTCACAGTGCCGGCCGAACCAAATTAGCAGATGAAATGAACAGAGGCGTTTAGGCCTGATAACGGCACCACGTCAGCCCGGATTAATTAAGAGACGTTTGAAGGACATGCCGGGGAAACGAAATGCCATTACCACCACAAAGTCCACGCTGTGACCCACAGTAAGCACACACACACACACACACACACACACACACACACACACAGAGTCTTGTCTGGCTGCATTTAGCGTGTGCTGTCTGTCGTGTGTGTTGTAGTGAACGGCAGCGCGACCTCGTTCCCGGAGGTGCCCGAGGAAACTTCAGAGTGGGTCACAGCCATCGGAGGTGAGAGTCACACTCACTGTCACCCAGAGGCTAAATGACGGAGTGGAGTCTTCACTGAGCGCCTGTGTGTGTGTGTGTGTGTGTGTGTGTGTGTGTCTACAGAGGACTCTCTGATGTTCTGGCGGGCAGTGAAGGAGGCGGGGCTGCTGGACGAGGTGGTGGAGGACTTCCAGAAGGAGCTTCAAGAGGTGCTGCAGGGACTGCAGGAGAGAGTGTGCGACCCGCCGCTACAAGTCAAAGGTTACACACGCGTACACACAGTCACAGGCCTGACACACCCTGTTGCACACAGCAGTAGCTGATCGTGCTTTTTTGTTTGTTTTTTTGCAGATGCGGTGCTGCTCAACAACATCGTGCAGAACTTCGGGATGCTGGACCTGGTAAAGAAGGTTCTGGCGAGTCATAAGAGCCAGATGGACCGGTACAGAGAGCAGTACAGCCGCAGTCTGGCCGGTCAGTATCCTGGAGTGGCGTTCACACACAGAGGAGCCTGTTCTGTGTAAGATGTTTGAGGTGTGTGTGGAAATACTAAGGCCGATCCTGTGTTCTGCAGCTCTGGAACAGCAGTGTGATGAGCACAGGAAGCGAGCCAAGGAGCTGAAGAGTAAATCCCAGCACCTGAACAACGTGCTGATGACCCTGGCTCCGGTCCCCGCCCCGCCCCCGCCCAAGCGACCCCGGCTGAGCCGGGCCGTCTCGGTCCCGGCGGCAGTCAGCGCCGCCCCGACCCAGATCACGCTGCCCGTCAGCCAGCTGGGCAGCCTGCCACTCAGCAAGGTGCTGACGATGGCCGGGGCCCAGGCCGGGGGCTACACCTTCCTGACCTCGCCGCTCTCCGGGGCCGAGCTGGCGGCCGACGGCGGGGGCCTCACCGTGCTGTCCACGGGCCAGGACGGGGCGGCCGGCGGCCACACGGCCTTCGTGAAGGTGGTGGGGCCCCAGTTCCAGCTGGTGTCGCTGCCCGGGGGGCTGCAGGGCCTGGCCACCACGCAGGGCGCCAGCGTCCAGCAGCAGCTGGGCAGCATCAGCGTGGTGGATGCCACCGCCGTGGCCACCGCTGCGGTTGAGCCACAAGGGGGGGAGGAGGAGGAGGAGCAGGTAGCGGGGGTGGGGGCGGAGGAGGAAGCTCAGCTGGAGCAGCCGGGCGAGCCGCAGTGAATCACTGGACAGCTGCTCTCTCTAAGGAACCCATTATGTGTTGGACCCTGATTGAATGTGATTTTCTGCCGGAGTTATATGAGGCCCCGATTCGGGTCAGAGATGTGCATTTCAGTTGCGATTCTACTGTACATATTTTTTTTTGTATCTAATATATTTGATACGACCTTTTCCGTGTGGATTCATTTCGTAAAGGATGTTTAAAAAAAAACAAAAAAAGCATTTGATAATAAATGCTGAGTTTGCACAAATACACTGGACGTCTTCATCCTCACTGCCTCTGCATTTGTCCTGAAGAAAATCTCTGTGGTGAAAGTTTATTAACTTAATTGAAAATATGTGTTTTTTTCAGTATGAAAGACAGAGTTGCTGCAGCTGTACTACTTGTCTGAAAACGTTTATATTTAGACATGGCAACTTATATATGTTGCCAGTTGCCTTCAACCCTCTCGACACACACATCTTCCACTCTCACACTCACACGTAGTGGCAAGCTCTCCAGTCAGCCTGAACATCCATGTTTTTAGACTGACGGAGGAAACTGGAGTACCCAGACAAAGTCCACACAGAGTTTTGACTTAAAAGAAATACTAGAGATATTATTTAACCAAATAAAATGTTAGCATGTGCAGATATTTATTTACATACACTGTATATTGTGTACATTGCACTGCAGTGGTCTGGTAGTTAAATTCATTTATTTCCTAACGGAACCTACGACCTGCTTCATCTGCAGGTCGTCCACAAGGTGGCGCTACAGCATTTGCGCCTCAGATATATATGAAACGAAACTTTCTTGGTCCCTTGAGGGAGTGGGTTCCCCTCGGGTAATCCAAGTTATTTATTGTGACTTATCGTGATTTGTGTTTATTGTCACTATCTGAAAACTGGGGGAACTGAGCTCCTAACCTTCTATGTCGAATCAATTTTTAAATGTGTAAAATTATCCCAAAAAAAAAAAAACAGAAATGTGAAGACAAATCTATAAACTCATATATGCAGTTTGGCGACACTAGATACTTCTAATCACGCTCAGCCTCATTTGTTTTAATACTGGTCCAGAAATTCAGATGTGAGATGGTATGTATTTGTCACGCATAACAAGTTTATTTCATATGATGAAATTGTGATACTATACCAGGGCTGATTACATATCCAGAAAAATAAAATATCTATCTCTCTATCTATCTATCCATCTCTCCATCTATCCATCTATCTATCTATCTATCTATCTATCTATCTATCTATCTATCTATCTATCTATCTATCTATCTATCTATCTATCTATCTATCTATCTATCTATCTATCTATCTATCTATCTATCTATCTATCTATCATCTATCTATCTATCTATCTATCTATCTATCTATCTATCTATCTATCTATCTATAAGTTTCTTCTTGCATTTTTAGATGAGTGTCGAGCGCGGAGTCTGAAATCAGTGGCACAAGCTCGACATCTGAGCTTCTTTGACAGCACAACGACGTGGTTTTATTCGTGTTTTTCGTTTTTTATTAAACAAGCATCCTTTATTGAACGACAGACGATTGATGCCGACGCACATACACACGCGCACGCGCACGCACACGAACAGATGAAACACAACAAGCCAATAAAGCGGGACAGGCAGGCAGGAAACACACTGTCGGGATAAATGGTGGCGTTTCGAGTTGGACCTGCACAAGTTCTCGGAGCTCAGTTCATCATCATCATCATCATCATCATCACCATCACCATCATCTTATAGGCTCAGCTCGTCGTAGGAGTAGTAGGGCTCCTCGGCCGAGCGCACCGAGATCTTGAAGTGCCGGCGCAGGAAGCCTCCGTAGCGCTTGTCCCACTTCAGGTTGTTGAGCTTGGGTCGGATCCTGCGCATGAAGCCTCCGTAGCGCTTCTGCAGCTCCTCCGGCTCCTGGCTCCCCTCCTGCCCCTCCGCCTCCTCCTCCTCCCCATCCTCCTCCGAGTTACTCCTCTTAGACTTGGGGCCGAATTTGCGTAAAAAGCCGCCGTAACGCTTCGCGTAACTGTGGAGCGCCCGGTCCTCCTCCTCCTCCGCCGCGTCCGCGCCGCGCTCCTCCAGCCGCTTCAACAAGTCCTCGTATTTGCGGGGCAGCGCCGCGGCCTTCAGGACGGAGTTGTACCGCCACGGGGAGGACGGCGAGGCGAAGATCTTGTTCTTGTTCTTGTCGATACGCTTGATGAAGCCCCCGTAGCGCTTGACCAGCTCCGCCTGCTGCACCTCCTCTGCGGCCTCATCCTGGCTGAAGTCCGCCAGCCCCGCGGCTGGGGCGCAGGCCTGCAGCTGGCCCTCGCACTCCGCCCCGCACGACTGCACGACACACACACACACACACACACATATATATATATATATATATATACGCACCAAGTGTGAGCTGCTAAATATTTAGTTACTTTCTTTAAAAAAAATCTCTATTATGTGTCTGTTCAGTGCAAACATAGACAGCAAATTTCAATAAATCGGTCCCAAATCGTATTGTTTCTGTAAGGACGGGATTCCAGCTGTATATGGCGCGTTTTTACGCACCGTTTGTTTGTCAGCAGGATGCGCGCTCTATCTTTAATTTCATGGTTTAGGACGTTCACTTTAATCCAGTAATGTTATACAAATAAAATAGAATCCCTTTGACTCCGATTGGAGCCATGTCCCAAAGAATGGGATTTTTTTTTTGTTTTACAAGATACTAATTTTATGATAAAAATGACATCTGCGTGTGAAGACGATTCTGTGACGTAGATGACCGTGCGCGCGTCTGTGTGTGACGATGATGAAGGTGAATCTATACGATGAAACTGGCAGTATGTGATGAAGATGAATATTTGATGGAAGATGACTATGTGTGATGAACGTGACAATGAATGTATTCTGATTTTACTCCCATCCTATTTTTTTTTCTACTAACCTATTTATCATCGTTGTTCAATACTGTCTCTTGCGAAGTTTGACTGCTCGTGACAAACATGGACATTTTCCCTCTGTGGGGTCAATTCAAACTGACTGATTCATCCACTCCCCAATAAAGACGCCTCTGTGCTGAACAGGACTGACTGTGATGAAGATGAGTTTTGCATGTGATGAAGGCGACTACATGATGGAGGTGACCGAATGTGAAGCAGGTGCCCGTGGCGCTGAGTAGCTCTGCAGGTGACGAAGACGAGCGGCGTGCGATGAAGGTGAAGATCAGGTGTGTGCGTGACTTACCGCGCTGCTGAAGTCGCGGCTGAGGATCTGTTGCGCGCATTTGGCGCACTGTGAGGAGCAATCTGCGTGGATGGAGGGCGGCAAGCTGAGCATCAGCACCAGGACATACCACTCCATTCTTCAGCAGATCCCTGAGGAGCAAACACACACATACACACACACACACACACACAGGGAGAGAGAGAGAAAGAAGAGACGGCAGCGCAGGTGAGTCTGTCACTTCCACCTTTGTGGACTAAAAATCACTAAATCAATCACTCCAGTCATTCCAAATCAATCTATTTCCTGACCCCACTTAGTTAAAGCTCAGTTTTAGCGCATCTAAACTCTAGTTTCCCGCAGGACGCGCAGTGCCCAAACCTGGTGGCGCACCGGGGTTCCCCTGCCTGTTGAGCAAACCTGGAGCTGCGCTCTCAGCTAAAGAGCCACACAGACACGCCTTAGAGAGGGCACGGAGTCGGGAGGTACCTCAGGAGTTGGACAGAGACTTCCAGCCGGGGTTAGGACTCGACCATCCAGGGAGACTCGCTGTGCGCTGTGCGCCCTCCGACACTCGCGTCTCTCCTGCGCTTTTCCTTTTATGTGCGGGAGTCGCCGCAGCGCATCAGAGCCGCTTCCAACCGAGGACCAATGGGAGGGGGAGGTAGTGCGTAAATAAGCCCACCGCCTCCCCGCTTCAGGAGTTTTTAGCAACGCCCACACGGGGAAGGTATAGGAGCCCCATCAGCACATTATCATCACCCTCAGCGTCATCACCACCACGATCACCATCATCATCACCACCATCATCATCACCATCACCATCACCATCACCAGAGCATCAGCATCCGCACCACTCCATCTCTGTGGGGCCTGGGTCAGACCCTAGGCACTACATCATCCACACCTCCCCGTGAGAGCAAGACCGGTCCAGATGTGGTAGACGTGGTGGCTACACTTCTCTTTACAACGACAGGTAATTCAAAAAAAAAAAGAAAAGAAAGAGCTTCCACCTTCAGCAGCAGTTTGAAGCTTGTTGACTCCATGAAGGTCTGTCACAGACTCCTTGGCACTGCTGTACTACACCTGAGCCTCCTGGGAGGAGGACGTGGTTGAGATAGAAACAAGCAGCGAAGCTGTCACTCCAACAGTCCCACCCTTAATGAATGGATAATTAAAGCACCGACTGAATGTAAACAAGTGAGGTGCATGGAAAATGTGTGGAGGCGTCATGAACGGGGACAATAGATGTCGAGAACAGAGGAGTTTCTTCTCCTCCAGGCTGTGAACCATCTGCATTTAACCAGCCATGTCTTGGGAAGCCCTGCATCTTCTAGAAAGCTTCCGTAGGTTTGGGGTAACCATAGCTTGAAGTGTAGATGAGATTCATCAGTTTAACCTGTATATCTTCCATCCATTATCTTATCTCTTTAGTACCCAACTATCTCTGCCGGAGCCTGTCAAACATAGGGTGAAGGATGATGGGTGTTTTCATAATTACTTTTGTCATGACTCTATGAATGATACATATTATTAAAAAATAATAAATGATAAATATATTGTGTGTCTTTTCACCTCATGAGAGGACTCGATGAAGTTATATAAGGAGCATTACGTCTCAAGGTTGAAGCCTTTGGGAGTTGACAGTCCGACGACGCACTGTTGTCACCTTTGTCTGGCAACATACTATACATGAGCAGGTGAACCATTTGTCCTTTCACTGTAATGTTTCATAAATGCTGTCTCACACCGACAGGCTTTCAACGAGCACAGTCCGAGTAAAGCCAAGAAAAGAGTCCATTAGGGATGTGCGCCTTTCGCTTTTGACTCAAACAGATGAGGACAAAAACATCAGGACATGCCTTTTTTAAAAAACAAATTTCCTTTTTAAATTTTTTTTTTAACAGTGACTTTTATATGAGTCGACCTGACATCCTCTTATCTATAATCATTCAATAAGCAAGGATAGCGCTGGCTTCAGTATTGAGGATTTCACCACATGGACTCAGGTATATGACAGCAGCTATAGCCGAGAAGCTTTACTACATTTGCGGTTAAGAGCTTGAACAAAGAACCAGACCAGAGCTCATTGTTGAGCTTTTAATGTCATGTGATTGTCTTTGAAAATCTCCAAAGTTTTATGTTTGCTGCTGGTGAAGAGCCACTTTATCTCTGGATTAAAATGGAGCCAAATATGATCTGTTGTGTAAAACTTGGGCTTCTTGTTTGAATTTATTTTGTGACTATGAAGGATGCCAGATTTATTGCCAGGTAGTTATATAACCGACTGGTGCAGAAAACAGAGAAGGCGGTTGACATAATGATGACACTGTAACATGGTCAACTTGGCTGCATTTGATGTAATAAATAGTAAAAAAAAAAACATGGTCACTTGGTGAAGACTAGATTAGACTTCTTCAAAACCCTGTTATGTTTCCAGCCCTGGCATCGGTCTCCATAGGTAATATACAGAACCTTTGAGACAACTTATGCTTATCTTTTGGGGTTCCTCTTCCTTACTGTAAAGCCACACCTCTGCCAGTAGCAATATTATCCACGTAAGGCTTTAAAAAGTAAACCATCGCTTCTTTTCCAATTGACTGTTTCTACTCGATGCAGACAGTGCAAAAAAAAAAAAACACCAGCTGATGCTGCTTTACGCAACAAAATTCAAGGGTAGCCACTTAATGCAATATAATCTATACTCTGCAAGACCAACCACCCTAAATCTTACTTACTCTGATATGCTTTTGCACTTGCACATGGCACAAATTAGCCTTAAAAGCAGACACAGGTTTGGCAAGTAAGTGATATTAATGGTTTAAAGTAAGATTTCTCCCAGAGCTGAGTTCACATGATGAAAATATCAGTAACTGATGGGGACTCGGTTTCACTCATTCATGAATTATTTAATATGATTGTGTTGAAATCCTAACACAAGCACTCTGTGCCGCTCGCCGTGTGGTCAGGACGTGTCAGACAAAACCCGCTCTGCTTTTGTTTCCTCCACCTTCACTGTAAAAGTGACAAAGAAGCCTCCATGGATGTTGTCCACCTCGTCCCATTTTGTGCTTGAGTGCCACGTTATCTCATTCCTAATGAGCCTTTGTCACTTTGCCAAAAGGTTCCTAAGCAACCTAGAGTGGGATTTCTCTTTGTGTCGCTCCTCTTTTCTTTGGTTTACAGTATATCTTCTACTTATGCTCAGAGTGAAACTGGTGGATGGATTGATTAATGGGCTGTGTTTGATAATCCATTGAACCCGTCGGTATGACCCAGTTCTAATGTGAAGGACAAGAAACACAACATCTTTTATGGACCGTGAAATGTCCGTGAGAACACATACAGTAGCCGAGGCCACTGTGTAGGAGTTCACTCACTCGTGGATGGACTGTACACATGGTGCAAATGCCAGATTAACCTGTTGGGGGCCTCCTGTGGATACTTCCTGGTTGACATCTGTTGCCCCTGAAAGCCTAAACTCTGACTCACTATACAGTAAATATTAGTTATCAGTTTGATGAACTGAGAAGGAACAGGAAGTGTCCATATCAGGTGAAGGACTGAAGAAGACTTCTCTCACGTGGAAACTGTAAAATAAGGAGATAAAGATTATTGAATGTAGTTTCAAAATGGAGTAGAAAGCACAGACGTTTGCTCCAAAACTGAATGGAGTGAAAGTCAAAAGTATCTACTATTGATTCTATTAAGTATTAGAAAGTGACACATCACTCGGGTGACCTAGAACGGTTGAATAGAGTATTCATCCTTGTTCTGTGGTGTAAAAGCAGCAGCTAAGTAACGTGGGTTTCATCAGATATGTCATTCTGCAATTCCGCTTTTAGGAGTGGGAATAAAACGCTCCTGCTACACAGATCTGTTCCATCTGACCAATGCACGTTTAGGTTTTACCCTGACTGGCTGTCTTGCCTGCCGCTCACGTGAATGATCAGCTGACTCGATGTTAATTGTGAAATAATGGAGCATAACAACCTTTTACCGAAGTACATGTGCACTGGAAAGATATGGCACATGCAGCCTTATGTCTGAGCCAGAACGAGGAGGAATCAGATGCTGAGGAAGAACCAGGAGCGTGCACACTGACATTACACTGGCAGCTTTACCGAACTGCTGCCCATTTAAGTACAGATACAAAGAATTTGTATGTTGTCGGATGGAAAGGCATCCTTAGTCTCCTTACCCACCACAGCTTTAGATTTTACTGCATCTGTCCCGTAGCATCTTCCTGATCATCAGCTTTAAACTTGGTGAAAACATGCACCTGAGCCTCTTCCCTCCAAGTCCACAGGATGTGTCAACATGTGTGTGTGTGTGTGTGTGATGCCGGGGGTCTGCACACCCACCTCCCCCTCCCAGTCAGCAACTGTTGCTCTCAAGATCTACAATTTTAGCTTGTGGTATTATAACCCAGCGCGCACTGTGTCGACCTTCAAATGATTTGTCTATTAGTCAAACTGGCCGACTATTGTGTGTCATCTTCAGCGACCCTGTTATAGGCTCACGCCCACATCGGCAGAGCCACTGGGTTTTTTTTTTTTTTAAAGCAGAGCTATTTCTGGTCTGAATGCGGCCTCGGAGATTGACCTTGTTACAGTGAATGAAGTGTGAATCGAGTTAAGAACAAAAGAAAACTTTTGAGAACTTATCTTCTCAGTCTCATCTGCTGCGAACGTCTTCACATTTTGGAATTTTCAACCATGAGAACTTGACCTTGAGTGCCGGGAGACCGAGGTTAATGTAAAATGATAATTTATGATCTATTTTTACCCTCTTTTAATTCCTTGTCTTGATTCTCTGAACCCCTGGTTTACTCTGATCCATTCATTTACCATAATGAACCTGAATTCATATTAGTGATAAAGCAAGCAGATTGCGAGGGGTGAGATACTACTAGATAAAATAGGTTTTTGTGCAATGTTCCACAAAAGCAAAGAGGCGCATCACCTGCTGGTTTTTAACGACTATGAGCAGTGTTTTTGAAAGATTCATGACGATAAACTCACCTTTTTTTTACAGAGTTGATCTAAATCATTCAGGCTACAAACTTCTCACCACTATGTCTTGAGAGTAAATGGTAAATTGCTTCAGTACAGGAAAATCTCAAAACACAATTTGGATAGTATCAGTCAAGAGAAGCCTGCAGGACATTTTCCATTAAGAGTAATCACTGAATCAGCTATTATTAATCTAAATTAAGCCATGCAGTGTGCAAACTCCCTCCTCTGGGGTACAATTAGTAATACGTGTCTAATAGTTCAGTAACACTCACGCTGTAATTATGCTCGCAGGGATCATTGGCCCTCAAATAGATCATACAAGACCATGTGACCACAATGTTCACCGCGTCATTCATCAACAAGCTTTATGATTTTTCTTTTTTCTCAGTTCCTCCATTTTTTTCATTAACGCAGGAATAGATGCCTGACTCAGATGCTCTCATTTGGATTTGGCCGTCGTTTTAGGCTTTGTTGACCTGACCACTGTCTGTTTGCTGTTTTGTGGTATTCTCTCAGTCAGATGGCACTGTGAAGGGGAGAATCTGTACTCATCCAGCCACCTGAAGCAGCCGCTTCCGGTCCAGCAAACCAAATAAGACACTGATGTTTCTGCTCACCTCCTGGAGGACCAGGCTGTGCTTGTTTCTGCTGTTTTTTTCAATAAATGATTAATCCACTCCTTAGGCTTTTCTCTCTCTCTCTCTCTCTCTCTCTCTCTCTCTCTCTCGCTCACACACACACACACATACATACATACACGCACACACAAGCGGATGGACCAACAGCAAACCGATATCGTTCCTGCTGGTAACAGATGATGTTTTACATGTCTTTTGAACAGCCCGAAATCTACATCCATCGTGAAAAAAAAAGATCTGACAAGGTCACCATAGACAAAACAGAAAAGGCAGTTACTGCGTCACGGAGTCGTGAAACTTAAGTTTCTGGCGGTGTGTTAAGGACTTTACAGACCTACACACACAATTGTTGCGAATTTGCGCATGAGCCAATTAAAGTGTGAAATGTGTTGTCAAGAGAGCAGGAGAACACACAGAGCAATGCAAAGATAAAGACTCTGGCTCTGCTGGGAGGTTGTCATTATAAGCAATTTACAGTAGTTTTGGAAATTGCAGACAAATGATGTGCTCTTAGAAAAGTCTTGGGTGTGAAGTTCTGGGGGACAAAGGGAACAGAAAAAAAGAGAAAGGGGAGAAAAGAAGAAGGGAGAAAAAAGTGAGAGTTGGGCAAAAAATGTGTGCTGATGTTACTTGTAAACACCCATCTAAACTCTGGCTGTAAGTGAGGTGATGATTCAGCTGTGAGTTCACAGATAAAACTTCTCCTCACTTACATTTTGAGTGGCATTGGACTAAAGGCAGACAAAGAAAACAAGTCCATAAAAACAAAGTCCTGGGATCGTTGAGAAGTTAAAGAAACTCCAGGCTGAGTATGAGCATGAAGCATCCATAGAAATGTTCTTGAGTTGGAGATAATTAGCAGCTGGGTAACCGACACCTTGATCCCACGGGAGACAGGCAAACAGGGAGATGGAGAGGTGGAGGAAGAGAAGCTCTTCAGGAGAAAGGTGAAAGGTCAGCACTGGAACATGCAATGTAAACTGATGCGTCAAGTTTCAGACTTGCACCAATGACATGAATGACGTTATTTTGATGCCAAGTATTGTGCCAAAGCACGTAATATACAGAGATGCCAACAGAGGACATCCGTACAATTGTCTGTGTATGAACATCTTAGCTGCTGTTAGCATCAGATGTCAAGGTGGAGGGTGGACCACAATGACCTTCTGGTTGGGCGTGAATCTAGTTTTCTGACTGAAATTGACCCAAACCAGTCTTGGATTTGAACATAAAAGATAAAGTTTTATCTTGAAGAAGATAATGATATGTGGTAATACTGACAAAGGTATCATCGATAACTAGGTGTTAATAATTAATGTATTCATATTATCACAACTTCATCCTTGTTTGTGTTTGTTTTTATCAAATCAAACCTTGTGTATCACTGGTCAATAACCCCATACACTGACCACGAAGGGGAAATCTATTCTCAAAAGCATTGGTTACATATTGGTCAACGAGGTATTGTTCTTACTCACGCACCCAGGACTGCACACACACACACACACACATATGCACAGTACTCAATGATGTGTGTAGCCTCGGGTTTTATAAACGCTCCCCCCTCTTCTGTTTGAGCAGCCTTGTTTGCATTTACATTCCCCAGTAACCTGGAGACACCTGCATCTCCCACAGAACACCAGCTCATGACTCCCACACACACACACACACACACACACACTGATACTACACTCTAGAGCCCAACGTTATCTTATGTATCATGATTTACAGCAGAATTACACAGATACACAGATCGAGAACCTTGTATTGTTTGTCCTGTGAAGTAACGAATCTCCTCATTGTTTTTCCATTTCACTCTCACACACGCATCATGACAGAGAGTGGCTTGACGGGTAAACTGCGGCCCCTCCTAGGGCTTTTTCAAGCATCATCATCGTCCCTTTCATCATCATCATCACATATACAGACACCAGCCCCCCCGCCCCATCCCCTTTTCCACACACACACACACAGAGCCACTGACTCCGCGGTGATGCCTTACACCTCCGCCAATGAAAAAGATCTGCTATGAGACAAAAGTGAGGTGAGCGCACAAGCGACAACAACACCGCCAACCTGAGCTCTACACCGTATCTGGTGTGAAGGTAACCATAGCAGCCGTTAAGAAAAGCTGCCACCGCCACCATAAATAAACCGTCTTGATGGGCGGAGGATCACTTCTTACATTTTCACCTCGTTGAATAGCGAGACGAAAATGAATCACAAGGCGCCGCCGATGCTAAGAGGCTGCACGGATCTCATGGATGTTCTCGGGAAGGGGCACGCGACTTTCTCGCCGACGTCATTCTCCGCAGCCCTGCGTCAAACTACAACCCGGCAACATTGTTTTGTCCAGGCCGGCCGGACCGGGTCGGGCGTGGCGTGGTGTGGCGTGGCGACCGGGGCCAAGTTTCCCGCCGCTGAAAGGCAGGTGTGAGCGTGCCCGAATCAAAGGCGACTGAAAAGGGCCGCGCTTCAGACCAAAAGCGGCCTTGAATGGCGGTGAATGGACGCGCCGCTCCGGCGAACAAAGTGGACGTGGGTGAAAAGGCGGCCTTGACGCTGATTTGAATTACGCTGGTGGTGGGAGACAATGGCAGACCCCTTTTTCAATACAGCCGATACGTGCGATCAGAAATCCGCCTCTACTCGAGCAACATCCTGCCCTCAAAACATCCTTTATCGAGGGCCCTGGAGAAGAACTGAAAGCGCCGCCTTTAAAATGTTGCATAAAAGCGGGCTTCAGAAAGGAAAAAATTTATATAACCTGATAATCTGCAGTAGGTATAGATATAGATATAATCAAAGAAACTTGAGAGTGAAGAGTAAAGATACTCTGGACCAGACCGAACCTGGACTTAAGATACAACTTAAGATTGCCCAGGGCATGACAGCACTCGTTTGCTACCATGTGCACATTTTTGCACCATTCCTGCACCATTCTTCTTTTTCTGTTCCCCACTTTGAGCACTGCTCCTTGGTGACAGTGAGTCAAACCACCAGAAATTGCTGCATTCACAGAAAGCTGAGAAGCTGGTCCTGACACTTACCAAGGTCCCGTCCCTGCTGGCCTCCACTTGGCCCCCCACACGCCTAAAAATAACAGCAGTCAGATCTGAGGCTGAGTAGCGCTACACCTGGTATTATTACACCTGGACTTTCCTCAGAACAGCAGCCGCAGCCTCTGTACTTTTGTTCCTCATGTTTTCAATCCATCCATCCAATTGTCTGTTATCTCACCTGTTGGTGCCTCACATCATGAACCTTACTTTGTAATCATATTGACATTTCTGTCTGAGTGGTTGAGCCCCTACTTTTACCATGTTTTAGCGGCTTATAATGACAGGTCATGGCTGTCTTGGAATCAGGTGTATACAATCAGAAGGTCTTGACTCATTGCAAAACAAATCTGCTTACATGTTGGGTATATGTGAAAAATCAAAGCACCTGAGAGTCTGCAGAACATCCGCACATTATGATCGTTTTAATTGTGATTAAATATAGTGCATGGCCCCTGAGCAAGACACCTCAACACAGCTGCTCCATGGCAGCCACAGCGCCTCAAATTTTAGGGGAACAATAAAGCATCCATTCTTTTCTATGCTATGAGGTAGAACGTCACTGTGATGGTGACTTAGACGTAACAACGATGAGAAGTGGTCGCAAAGCTGCATTGTCGTACTACTGAGGTAATATTGTCTGGTGCACATATGAATATTCCCACTTGCAGCCCTGTCACTGAGTATGCAATTCTTAAAGGTGTGGGATGGTAATTAACCGCTGATTATAGTTTATGTTACTATCCGATTGATTCACAGACCTGTGCGACTTCAGCCTTGGAGAACTGCGTCTCCACACCAACAAGACGAGCACAGAAAAAGATGAAAAGAAGAATAATGAAAATGAATTGAATGGAGTGAAAAGGCGCTGTAGTGAGAAATATTTCTGGTCTGGTCTCAAACCCACTCATGTTATCTTTGTTAAGGCATGGAAATGAAATTGGAAGGCTTTCATTGCATCTTCATAGTATGTTGTTGTTGTGTGTTGAGTTGCCTTTCAAAATAATTTCCGGATCATATTCAAGTTTGAAATGAATTCTCTGGGCTCATCATAGACTCACACACACGCAGGCTACTTACAAGTCCATGGTTACCAAGAGACTTCTTCTTTTCAGTTTTGTCTGTGCTTAAGGTCATTTCATTGCAGCGTTGTGAGCATGAGTCCCTCGAGTCAGACGCTGACAGGATGAGCTGAAGGATTAAGAAGTTAGTAAAGCTGTAGGATGGAACAACAGCTCAGCTGCTGTGTGGAGAACCAGACAACCAAGTACAGTAATTTGATAGCTCAGGGTGGAGATTCAGGCTCGATTAGATGAGAGTTTCTCTTCTGCTAAATTCTAATTCAACCCACTGAAGGAAATTCAGGATTGCCCAGTAAGTCTGAAAGCCTGTTTTATGTGGAAAAGTGCAGCCTCACAGCAAAGGCTAAAATGGCAAAAATGTAATTTAAATGACATTATCCATATAAGTTGGAAACAGTGGTCAGTGGTTAGTAATGTCGCCTCACAGCAAAAAATGAATATGACGATATTATGACGATATATGTTAATGGGATAGGGAAATGTTCTCATTATGATGCTCTTCAAATACACCACGTCATACATGAAAACAGATTCAAGTTAGTTCAACATTTATATCAGTTGAGATTTATATCAACATTAATCTGAGTGAGGTTGTTTCACTGCCTTCCACTCAGTATGAAAGCGCTGGACGGCTCAGCAGATCTGCAGGAATGGATTTTGATGTTGGGTGACCTGTTATTTAACCTGTGGTTAACCTGTGAATCATTCTGCCCTCACACTCTGCATCCCTTATGTTTGAATTCAGCCTCATAGGATGGGACCTTGGAGATGTTCCAGATCTCTGTGCTAACACTGAATCGGAAAAAAACATCGACCATGCGTTACCTGCTTTGCTTGTCCTCGGCTGCTTCTTTCGATGTGATCTGTGATATGGAGCTCAGTGGACGTAATGGTCCTTTTTCATTTAAGATCGTGTCCATGGATACCAGCTGCACCAAAATATTCTCTGACGTCGGTTTTGCCTTGTGATGAATTTCACGTGCATCAACTGATCATGAAGATCGCACACTTTCTTTTTCATTTTTGAAAGTAGTACTTGACCAGAAATAGATATTTTCTGTTATTTCCTGCCCGTATCCTCCTCTTCTCTCTTGTGTAAAAGGTGAAAGCCCTCAGTGAGTTTAAGAGTCTTTTCACCCATCCCCTATTCAGTCTCCTGAGATGGCTAACATCATGTTCAAGAGATCTGCTCGGGATCAACCTTTCTTTCAGGGAGGCCACAAGCATCTCCTCGTGGCTCTACAAGCTAGGATAAAGGGGTGAAGAATACCATTTGCTGTTTATCAATGAGCCAACCATGCATGTGTCACCTTGTGCACTCTTATCTGTCCTTGGATCTGCAGAATCACAATGAGCCTTGCCTTGTATGCAAGGATATTGTTGTGTCGAGTACTTAAAAGGTGTATTATTCTGGCTATGGTAAATTACATTGGTAAACATTCATTACTTCATCATAATACATTCATCATCGGTTCATTAAAAGATTATGCTGTGTATTTAACTCCATGCAAAGAAAATGAGGACGTCTTAATGATGTGATGACAGTGGATTTATGGCAATAACCATAGATTTCAAAATGGAAATCTAAAGCTGACACTCTTTACCTCTCCAGCAGCATGATTGATGACGTGATGTGTTGGAAACCCCTCTTTGGAATCTGCATCTCCTGTTTACTTCGCTGTATGTTTGAGGAAGATAACAGGGGCTCGATAAATGATGCAGCAGACAGTCACCTGCTTGACTTCCCACGCTTCCTTTGTGTGGCTCTGACGCTGCGTGCCATTTGGACTTCCTGCAAGGCACCTAAAAGCATTTTGCCATTTCCTCTCCTGAAACACGGACGAGCTCTCCCGACAAGATCACACAGAAATCCCAGCCGGATGTAGAGCCGCGGGGCGCCGCCTCAGCTGCATGCCAGGTCGGCTGTTCCAGTGCAACGCCACACGGCAAAAGGTCACTGTCAAACACATTGTTGACGTCGGAGTCGCTGGCTTCATCCTCCTCGCGGAGGCTTCCCCTGACATCCTCGGCTAGCGGGTCACGCTTCTGACTTCTCGCACTTGTTTCCCAAACATGAATGTTTTAACGTGGCGCTGGTTCCCGTCAGAGCAGCGCTCCGGCGATGGTCACACGTCGCAAACAATTTTGGAAATCCTAGTTCGCCGCGCTCATAAATGGTAAATGGCTGAAGCTAATTTACGAGGCTTTTGCCGCTCATTCGCCCGTAAACCTCACTCCCCTGCCAGTGATTCCATAAGATGCACCCAGACCAGATAATTATTCTGTAGGAAGGTAGTTAGAGAAAACTACTCATGAAGTAGTCCCTTGGAACTTCACAAGCTCGTGGGCCTCTTTGCTTAGCATTAGCACCACTACTTTTAGCATCACTACTTTGGTTATTATGGTCAGTACTTGTTAGTTAGCATAATAAGCACAGGAAATCCAAGGAGTTGTAGAGTCATGACAATTGGGGTTGATCGAGATTCTTAAAGGTTTCACCTCTCATCCAACGGTGACAACACTGAAGGAAAGAAATACAAAAGTTTCATATTGTGAATTATTTCTGTAGCGTGTCGTCAGGGTTGGCAGGGTGTCTGTCAGGGCTTCAGGGGGCCACTTAGGGAGTTGGGGAAATTCTTGTTGACAAAGTCTGATTGGGAAAAATGAAAAAAGTTGATCATTGACCAATTAAAAGAAAAAAAAGTACATCTGTGTACAGATCCTTAATGCTAGTGATACCCTGGATATGCCAAACTGAATGTTGGGTCTGTGTTTGAGGGTTTGAAGGCGTGGTTTTGAAAAGGTGGGGAGAGAAAGGAACGAGCCTGGAGGCCAAGGTTCCTCCTGAGTTGGTTCCATGTTGTCAATGAGGCAGACACATTTGGAAACAAAAAAGGAATGGAGCCGATAAAATCAGCCCTCGGTTGTCCCCGAGCTGTGTCGGCGGCGTGACTCAATGGAATCTTAGCTGTCTGTCCCTCCATTGTCATGATGAACGGCTTCCATATTTATACCTTGCTGTCCTTGTATATACCTTTTCTACTTTTCTAATTTTTGAGATTGTGTGGGAAAAAAATCAAATTCTGATTCTGATTCTTAGCTGGGTAGTAGAGAGCTCCATCAATGCTCAGGGCAATTATATTTCAGCACACCTCGTAGCTTTTGGGCTTTACGTATCACCAGTTTCTGAGTCTGGAATCTGTCATATTATTTACCTTGATACTATTTACCTTGTATTTAAATGCTTTTTGTGCTCATGAGTCCTATGGAGAATATAAATACAGCAATTGCTTTAACCTTCCTCCCCCCCCTCATGTTTATTGTGCTGGATGGTACTTGTTCTGATTAGTGTCACCATGTGTGATTATCTGAAAGTCAATTAGCTGTTAAGTGTAAATTGTAGGCTGTGCTGACTAGAGTTAATGTTGAAAACAGCACCTGGAAAGAGCTCAACAAAATTAGCCTGAACTATAATTGAACATATTCAGACAAGAATAATAAGACAAATGAGATTAATTTACTCGGAGGTATAATTGTCCACACTAAAGTTTCCCCTTTTATTTAGTAGTATAGTTATTTTGTAGTATCAGCCCAGTCCTGTTGTGTTTCCTCCACCTCTCGGTTTCTTTGTTCCTCTACCTTTCTCACCCGTTTCCAGAATTTAGGTTTATTCTAGTCGGATCATTTCTGTTTACAGCCTACCAGCAATATGTCCTTGCAGATAAGTTCTGTCTTTTCTGTTAAGTTCAGTTATGTTTTTTATGTAAACTTTTATTCCCACCCACGTGTCTGTCTGTTGTCTTGCATTTGGGTTCAGTGCAATTCAATTTTATTGAAAGCGCCAATTTATATATAGGTCTTATTTCACTTTCATTATAGAAAAGGCCATAATTAAACTGTCTAATATACAAAGCGATTTCCTTGAATTGTTAAAACATGACATTTCATTCAACCTCAAGCAGAGGAATGTTGCTCATTATGCACGTTGACTCATCAAACTTTCCCAAGTCAACTGAAGCAGGTCGAGGGTGTTACCCATTAACTCACTAATTATGACCTCTCCACGCAGCCGGTTGTCTGCAGTGACAAGCACAGCGGCTCCCTGTCTGGGTGAGAATGTGTTCTCACCAGGCGCTGTTGGCGGGAGCAAAACCTGTGAACTTCTGTGTCAGTATATCACATCAGTCACACATCTGGCTTCCTGTAGTGTGAAGTAGTGGTAGACATGGAGGTAGGCAAGGTTAAAGCAATAATTTCAGCAGGAAGAGGTCTGACAAATGTTCCTTTACAATTAGAGATAACTGTCATCGTAAAAAAAGAAACAGGATTAAGTAAAACATGTTTTTCAGGAATTCAATATTTTGTTTAAATCTGTGTGACTTTTATTTCCCTCAAATGTGATTTTCAGTCCGTTTAGAACTTCGCATTTTGCCTCAGAAATATCAACATTGTGTTTTGTAACTGGTGTTTCCATGATTACAGATAATAATATAAATAATATATTAACTCAACAGAGGGCTCACATAACGTTACGTCAGTAATACGCAATGGGAAAACTAAAATTATCATCAGCACAAAAGGACATTTGAGCAGTCACACAGAGCACAATCTAATCTGCAACC
Organism: Karalla daura; assembly: GCA_029224185.1. Classification (NCBI taxonomy): domain Eukaryota; kingdom Metazoa; phylum Chordata; class Actinopteri; order Chaetodontiformes; family Leiognathidae; genus Karalla; species Karalla daura. Next base: position 21,239,895 of record CM055193.1, on the reverse strand, counting down.
TAAACAGCATACGATATGCAAAGTTCACGCATGCAGTGATTATGAGAACCAAACACAGCGACCAACAGCAGTAATGATTTATTCCTGGGGAAAGTAAAAAGTATAAATTCCTCAAGATAGATAATTTGAAGCATGCATAGCATGCTGTTTTACATCATATAAGAAAATAAATAAATCAGCTGCATTGCGAATGTTTTAGAGCTCTCCCCGTGGAGAAATTAAGTGCTATACATAAGTCGTGACAATGGCTTCACGGAGGTGGGAGCCAGCTCTCACTTCATTGCCTCCACCCACTGTCAGCACCCGAGGGCTACGTCACACTCATGCAATATAAACAACAATTAGAGCCAGAATATCCCATGACATGGACATGATATATAGCTCGCAGGCTGCACAGGCAAACAGAGAGCCGGAGCACTGTGAGGGTGTGTGGTGCGAACGAATACTGGAGGATTGTGGAGGCAGCGGTGCTGTCCGTTCCTGTTGTCAGTTCCTGACATTTTCTCCTGCTGGCCAACGGGAATTTACATGATATGCCGCTAAAGATACAGATTTACACCCCTCTAAAAGAAAAAGAGAGAGAGAGAGACAGAGAGAGAGGGGAAAAAATAACAAAGCACAATACAACCCCCGAGTGCATACCTGATGTTGTTGCGCACAAATATGATCGCTAATCAGGATTTGTTCCGGAGAGGAAACGCCGGCCTCACCCTCCAAACTCCATTAGCAGGGCATGGACAGCACCACTGCTTCCGAGGAAATGGCTGAAAGAGGCCTGAAAACATGAAGTGGAGTTGCAAAAACACGGGCGTCGCAGACCCGTGCACCCTGCCCAAATCATTGACCCAATCCAATGGCCGTGGAGTGGCATTGTGGGTAATAATGCGTGAAATGGAAAAAGATAATACGCCTGGTTTGCCGGCATTGTTTTTGATCCCTTTAACAAACAAACAAAACCCATCACACGTTGGAAATTCGGTATGGGTGTGCAACGCAGGTGGAGTGCTTCTTTTCTCCAGTAGCCGACGGTGAAATGAGCTTGTTTGTCCTGCTCTGTAACCACCTGCAACCACCAGGGCACCGAGTGGAGCGCTGCCTTAACAAAGCACCGATGTGTGACGATCCCCTGAGCCTCTTTTAACTCATTTTTTTATTGTTGTGGTTTCAAGGCCTGCAACTTTCCGTGTTTTGTTCTGTCTCAACACTCTGAACAAGCCGCTTTAAAGAAGCAACAGGAAACTACTTTCAGAGTTTCGCCGCCTGCGTCTATGAGCCATGAGGACGCCGTGCGTCCCATCTTTCACAGCGAAGATCGGGAAGGAACCGAGTCATGTTGGAAACCCTGCACTGAGCAGCTGGACCCCCCCATCACCACACATGTCTACAAATGACCACAGGTCTTTCATCGGGACATCACACCTATGGCAGCTTTCACCAGATCACAGACCTCTTGCAAACAAGGCAGCCTTATGGTTTGACAACCGGGACTGATGTCACACATGATAAACAGTTAATGAACAAACTTTCAAATAACTACAACAACATCTCAGACAGGCGTTGAGAGTTGGCATTTGGGTTTCAACACTTGTCAATTGAACCAAATCAACAATGCAATTGGTTGATTTTAGCCTAGAGAAAATATTGTTGAGAGGGATTTTAAAAAATAAAGTCATGATATCAGCTTCTCTAACTTTAACATTTCTGATTTCTTTAGTGCTTTATCACAACAGACTTCATATCTCAGAGGTGTTGACAAAGGTATTTGAGGACTTCATCTTAGCCTTTGTGAAACATGAATTAGTGTTTCTTTTAACTTCTTCATCTATCCATTTTATACTTAATAGGTACTTAATCATATGTTGTTGCATATACTTATATAGATTAAGCAGCAACGTAGGTAGTCATTATAGCTCTGTTAATCAATAAAGTCAAAAACACCTAGTCCATAAGAGTAAGTAATGTATGAGTCAGAGTGGGATGTAGAGTGTCTTTCTGTTGCCTGTGCCACTTTGGCTGACCTGTATCGCTTTCAATTAATAGATTCACTACAGAGGAAACTCGAGACAAAAGACACCAATAGACAAGCATCTCCGTATCTCCGTCCAAGCAGCCCTACCTCATTGGTATTGGCCTTCGGGTTGCCATGGTTACGCCAGCCACGGAGATGTGGTTGTGAGCGTGTCTGAGTCAGAAGCTGAAGTAAATGTCCCTGAAACTTGTGAAAGATGTTTTTCCGGGAGCAGAGCAGGCAAAATAATACAGCCAGACCTCCAACACAAAACCTCTGCAGGCAAACAGAGAAGCAGAGACACCAAGGTCACTTACATACACACACACACACACACACAGGCGGAGAGAAGCACACACACACAGCTGTACCATGTGTGTGAATGGAGCATGAATACCCACCTCCACTTGATCACGATGTCTTTCTATGAGAACGCACACACAAACACATACACATGTATTCCTTATTGTGTCACTGATTTTATTCCAGTGGTGCTTTCATTTGGAACTGAAGGATTTGATATCTTTCTTTTTTTAATTTTAAACATGATATCATGTGAACACACCAATGTTATGAATCAATCGGCAGCTTTTTTTACGATGTGTTCCATGATTTCATGAAGTCCGACACACCGATACATTAGGAGGCTGAACACACAATAAATAAAATGGAAAACAAAAGTGGACAATTGTCTGAGAGCTGATCCTTCACATATCATTGGAGTCCAGCTCTCTGTCCCGTATTGATTTCACCTGCCATGGCTCTTGGGAGGATACTGGACGTGATTATTTACATTAAGTCACACATGTTCACTCTCTCTGAGACAAACGGACTGACCTGCAGGTGACAAATAATTCTCTCCCGGTGAATGAGGAGTGCGGCCGCTCGGCCACAAGAGGTCAGGAGTGCACACATTTCAAGTGCTGGTGAGAGCCCGAGCGCTCAGAGAGATGCGGAGCCAGCTAGAGAGCAAAAATGCATTTACACTCGAGCACACGAGTAATCATAAACTGAAGGCACGATGCGTAATTGATTCAAGCACAATATGTGACGAGCCTCTGGTTTCCTGTCGCCCTTTCCTTTCCCACAAAGCTTTGGTTTAATAAACTCGTCATTTGCCAAAACTGGAACCTCAGTCTATGAGGTGTTGTTTGGGCTCATTATCCTCGAAGGAAATACAGCGATAAAGTTGCGCTGTGACTTCTGTGAGGAATTAAAGCGAAATTAAAGAGGAAAACGTCACACAACGGACCCAACCTGTTCCCAGGTTTCGCCTGTGGTGGGCGCTACTGAACAAAAACAAACCGACTCGAAACCGTTTCCACAGACACCCACCCACTGCTGCTAAAGAATATAGTATTGTAATATTGTGATATTGGTCAAAATGTACACACGCATATAAAGAATTTCCTCATATTTATCTCACCGAATGTCCATTTACTCACTGTTGGCATTTATTCAATATAAGAAACAAGACACAAAACGCTTTTTGCAACATTTTGCCATTAATTGCCAGATGTTTCGACTTCACTGGATAGTAAAGTAAGCATCCCTTTCTGCCTAATCCCTTATTCAGTAGTCCTCTTAGCCTGTATTATACCTGGACAGTGTCACAGAGGTCGACCGGGGCCAGTTTCAGTGTCAGTCCACACCCAGGTCCTTCTCGCTGTGAGGTGAGAGTGCTACTCACTGAATGTAAAGTCTGATATTGATACATATTTTGACACAGAGGAGGTGGCTCTGAAAAGTGGAATAAGTGGAATAAAACACGCTCAAGATGAGGGCACCTTTGCTGGATGTCTCCCTCTGCATCATTGATGCTACTGCTGCTGACTAACAATCAGTGACTCAGTCTGATGAGACTGCAGTATTATGCAGAGGTTTTTTTTTTAGGTGTCCTAAACAGATGAGGCTCATTCCATTTAGTGTAATGGGTCTTATGTGGCGTTTTAGTGAGGAGAAATCAGAGTGGTGCATAGTAAATAGTGTTGGAGGTGCTGTGTCCACAGATTCCTGCTGATGGCAGTGATGTAGTCTAAATCTCAGTAAATTCCCCTTTTGATTGGAGCCGCCAATAAAGCTTTACTGGTCACTGAGCCGTGACAATAGCGAGTCAGCTCCATACATCAAGCCAGCCTGGTATGCAGGCAAAGAATGCCACAGTGGGATAGGATTAAACGATAACCAGTCCTGTTTTTATCTGACTTTGTTTGGGTTTTAGCTCTGCAAGCAGAAGAGCTGTGAACACAGTCAACCACTCTACTGGTCAGGCTTGGACTAGTTCCATCTAAGAAATGGCAACACACAGATGTACAGGCAAGACACTCTGGTCTGATTACTACTACTAATAAAATTTGTTCAAGGATTTATTAATTACAGATCTAAACCATGTTATCAGGGACCAACACAAAATATTCAACATCTATTGAAGGGATGAATCCAGGCTGTCATATAAATAAATACACTCAAGAACCAGAATTGACAGCTTTAAAACTGTTGATCAATATTACCTGTATAAACAAATCATCTTAAGAGAATGGGAGAGGGGGCAAGGGGGCAGGAAGGCATCACACAATTGATGTCACTTTGTAAGGAGAAAGACAAGATGGCTGCAGATTGTATGCTCACACTAGAGAGATTAGTACTGTTGCCTCCCAGCAAGATGGACCTGGGTGTGACTCCCAGGTCAGGCAGAGGGCCTTTCACAGGAGTTCACATTTTTCTCCCCTTGTCTGGGCAGGTTTTACCTGGGCCCTCTGGTTTCCTCCCACAGTACAAAATATGCATGTTAAGGTCTACTGGAGACCCTAAACTGCCTCAAGGCGTGAATGATCTGTGTGTGTGTGTGTGTGTGTGTGTGTGTGTGTGTGTGTGTCTTGTGATCAGCTGGTGACCTGTCCAGAGTGTATTCCCTGCCTTTGTCCTTTGTGTATCCTCTATAGGCATAAGCAGATGTTTGATTGCACGACTGGAGATGATGCAGGTAGTGTAGGTTAGTAAGAAGGAAACAAAGGAGGGAAAAAGAAAGAAAGAAAGAAAGAAAGAAAGAAAGAAAGAAAGAAAGAAAGAAAGAAAGAAAGAAAGAAAGAAAGAAAGAAAGAAAGAAAGAAAGAAAGAAAGAAAGAAAAGCATTCAGAGTTGATTCCTGGCAAGTCCAGGAATCAGCATCAGGCTCTTATTAATCATTTATTAAGATATTTCCCGTACACATCCCTGGCAGATGGAGTGGTGTCCAGAGGCTAGACTAGACCCTGCAATACTGAAAAGGCACTATATCAACCTACCCCTCTCACTTGTTGTTCTGCTGTCAGTGTGCAAAGTCCATTCCTCTGGTTCAGCGTGGTCTTGGCTGTCCATTACCCCACTCCTGGGGTAATGGCATGCCAGTTTTCTGGAAGTATAGATGCTGCAGTCTCTTGAGTTCAAAAAAGTTGCTCGGTTTTCCTGTAAACAGTCATTTATTCCTAGAGGTGGGCCAAATCAGCAAATCTGGCTCAGTGATCTCTGACTACAAAGTGGAAACTGAAATTTAACACAGAGCAGGGTAAAATTATGTACTGACTAACTGATCTGAACATTCAGTCTGACAGGACTCAAAACTGGAAGAGCTAATCACTTGTTCTGATCTTCGCCTGCAGCAAAGTGGTGGGATAGTATTTGAGGTCCTGCCTGGGAATGAACCAGGAATACCGAATCAGGAATCCTTATTTTCCCTGTGTTTCCCTAATAGAGCATCCGGTCCGCGAGCCAGACAAATCCTGCAGGCAGAGCTGACGACTTCTGCTGCTGTTTTGAAACAGACACAGAAAACCTCTAGCTCAGGCCCAGAAGCTGCTTCTGTCTAGCCATGTCTTCCTTTGTTGCTTTGTTTCACAACATGGTATGATATTCTAACAGGATGAGAACTCTGTTTTTATCTCTCAAATCAGCAATCTGTATTGTTTTCTTTTTTTGTTTCTTTCTTTTTTTTCTGCTGTGCACAAAGATATATCAAGTTGCTCTCTGATAAAGAGATAAACTGTTTTAACTGGTGAATCCATAGGCTTCTTCACACACAGCTTCAGGCACATGAAACAACTCCAACAACCCGACAAGATCAGAACAAAAGAAAGAAAAAAAAACATGGTGACGTTATCTAGTTGCTTAGTAGTTATTCGGGTGTGTGTGTATCAGGAAGAGAGAGAGAGTGTGTGTGTGTCCCACACTGAGCAGTCGGTATTTGATCCAGTCTGGACGAACCTGTTGCCCCTCTGAGACTATTTCTGTATGACCTGAAATGCCACCTCAAGGTTTTCCTGAAGAAGATGGTCGATGTCTGTCTCTACCCCCGATAGATCAGTCTCTGCAGATTATCTGTGGGTGACACAGTCATCTACCACCGAGGCAGATCTGTTTCCCAACCAAAAAAACTTGATCTCCACCAGGTGGACAACCAACTTACAGAATGAATCTTGGACCACCCCACCATTGTGAGTTACGACACAGGACAGAGTCTGACCTGGACATTTGACACACCCAGGCTCCTCCTCTTCCTGCACTGACAAATGTATATAAAGAAAAGAAGAATAAGAAGTATGACTTATTTTAAAATGTATATGGAGAATTTTGTGGATGTTTCACAGGATCCATTTTTTTTAACCAAACTAAACAAAGTGCAGAAGTGTGAGCTTTGCTTTAAATGGAGTCTGGGATGGATATGCTGCTTCCTCAAATTACTTTTACATTTTGTCCTCGATTACAGAGATATTATCTCAGAGTGTATAGAAGTCAGTAAAATACTGGGTGTAAACAGAAAGGTGAGAGCAGATACATTATCATACACACAACATCTCTGGGTGTAATGGCACCTGCACAATGGCTACTCTGACAATTCTGGAGACAGACAGGAAGTTGTCCTCAAATATACAAAAAATAATTCTGGGTGGGGGAAAAAAATCTTGATTCATAGACAGACATTATTCCTAAATTAACTACTATTAAACATAAAAAATGCAGCATACACCTGGCTGGATTTGTTGAGTATTTGTTGCTGTCATACATAGCCTGTATATATGTTGATATTTATTTCCTCATTAACTTATGCTTATGCTCTATGCTTTCCATACTTCTTTCTTAAGAATGCATGTTGAGTCAGAATCGGAGGAGTCAGACATTAAGGAAGAACCACTGTAGTGCCTTTTTGTTTTGACAGAGACATACCTGTTGCCTGGTAGTCATGCGCCTTCATTTGCTTGCACAGGTGAACAGAAGCAGTTACATGCAAACTGTTTTGTATGTCGCACATCACATTCAAATGCTACATCACTTTGTGTGTCTTTTCAGAGTCATCTCTATTTTTAAACTTCCCTTTCAATATCTGTTATCTATACAAGAGCAAAGATGAGATATATATCATATATTCCGCCTGCCGTACAGTATATCTTAAGCCTGCTTTGTTCAACAAATCTGAAGTTTAAGTGTTTTTCATTCTAGGTTTCCTCTTTAAGTCTCTGAACCGACTGCATACTGTAACAAACTTTAGGCAAAAATAATGTGTTTTCCATTTTTAGCCATGTTCAATTAATTCAAATACATAATTATATTTACAGAAATAGCACTAAAGAAATAAATTCATAATTTAAGACTCTATCTTTAAATCTAATTTTGCAGAATTATATGTACTGAACTCCAGTAAAGAATATACATTTAATTGGAATATACACGTGTGTGTGTGTGTGCATTAAGAGTGTATGATCCAGTGTAATGAAAAACATGTGCAATATAAATATATTACTCACACTTATGTACAAAAACTACTTTACCATATTGGCGGTGTATGGACAAGGGAGTAATAGCATAAGCTTACCTTCTATCATGTCAATATAAAAATTTTGCTTTTGTCTGCTATCCCGCCCTTTTCATTGTTTTTATAGCCTCCGCTTTATTTCTTTATTTTATGGATTGTACATTATGAAGCAATTTGTGAATTTTATTATACATGAAAGATGCTATAAAATAAAGATAATTTTAGTGGAAAAGAAAGCACTGCTGTCCATGTATTTTTATCGCTGCATTGATGTGGTGTCGAAAGATCCCAGTTCCCGAGTTGACAAGTCGTTCTTCCGAATTGTTTTTTTTTTCTTAATTTCATACAATATCTATAAGCGTAGAATTGGGGGTCTTTCTCAGTTTTTCGTGACGGTACTTACGGATATTTACTAGTATTTGTCGTGGTAATAGAAGCTAAAGCTATTTTGAGGACCTTTTTGCCAAACCCGGGAAGCATTTTTAAAATTTCCCGCGCGAGAATGCTCTGGTTTTGCAGCTATTATATATATAAATACATATAAATAAATATGCGTGTGCACGCGTGTGAGTGTGTGTATCTGTATCCATCCACCTGAAGTTGCAACACTAGCCAGTATTAGCCCTGGTTCTTTGTGAATGGGCTGTGGTGTGCTATGCTGCGGGGCTGCGTCCCCCTCCACGCCGGCGGCCACGTGCCGAAGCCCCCGCCCCACTCGTGTCGTACCACGCTGCCGCATGGGCCCGAGCCCCGGGCCGGACCCAGCCTCCCCGACACAGGCCTCACCTGCTCTACCCCACACCTCCCCTACTTCGACGCGCACATGTTAATGCCCTCCCCAGAACTTCTGGCTCCAAAATAAAAACAAACGGCGTCCCCGCCTCCACCGGAACCGTTTCGTGCTGCTCCACCGAGCGGCGGAGCTGCGGAGCAGCAGCGGCGGCGCAGGTCCCGCCCCCTGTGCTCGACGAGTCCTCCGTGTGTTCTCCCCGAGCTGGAACATTTTGTTTACCGGCCTCACAGCTGTGCAGCCCGCAGCTCCCCAGCTTAGTCAGCGAGGTTCGAGCGAGAAGCCCCCCTCCCTGAATCTTCGGCCAGGCTGGCGGTGACCGTCCCCGACACCGAGCAGCACGCGCAGCACGCAGGAAGACGTCCAGGCGTCGGACTGAATTAGTTTTCGAGTTTGAGTAATGAAAGAGAAACACGCCCTGCCTACATGCTTACTTTTAACAAAGAAGAAGTTATGGATATTTGCGACGGGAAGAAGAGGAGAAAGGTAAGCGTCGTCGAAGGAGGAGGGGGAGGTGTGATCAGGCGAAGCGTGACCGGAAGAATGAAGAGGGACGTGGGAAAGGTGCTCCGCTCCAGGACGGTGGAGGACAACAACCGAACCAAACACCCAGAGGAGGAAGAGGAGGAGGAGGAGGACGAAGACTGCTTCTCTATCAGCTTCCTTCGAGGCGACAGGCTGGAGCCGGCCGTGGTGGTGTCCCCCCGCTACAGCCTGCTCCGGGAGGTAGGCCGGGGAAGCTACGGGGTGGTGTACGAGGCCATAGCCCGCAAAACTGGAGCCAGGGTGGCCATCAAGAGGCTCCAGTGCGACGCTCCCGAAAACGTGGAGCTGGCTCTGGCCGAGTTCTGGGCCCTGACCAGCCTGGAGAACCGGCACCAGAACGTGGTGCAGCTGGAGGAGTGTGTCCTGCAGAGGAACGGCCTGGCCCAGAAGATGAGCCACGGCAACAAGAGGTCCAGACAGTACCTACGCCTGGTGGAGACCTCTCTGAAAGGTACTTTCACCATTCTGGATTAGGGTGGTAGACTGAAGGATTGCATGCGAATGGAATGCATGATGCATGCAAGATAGTGAAGTGTGAACAACACAAACTTAGTTTATACCCCTCATTATCTATCTATCTATCTATCTATCTATCTATCTATCTATCTATCTATCTATCTATCTATCTATCTATCTATTTATATTCTCTGGAATGTGTTTGATAAGGTGACTATAATGTAAACTAGATCACAATCACTGACACAATCTGTGAAATGGTTAAAATGGCTTGCATTCTTGTGCTGGGTCTGTTGTCTGTTGATGATTGCAGTTGTAATCAATGCTAAATTAAACCCGTAGTGGCCACAGAAAAACCATTCCTTTGTAGCTCTGTGACAGCGTCTGTCACCTCTGCACGATCAAAACAATTGGCCTTAATGATGTGCTCCGGGTGCTACATGGCTGCTAACTGTGCCTAACTGCGAATCATGATGGAGACGAGTGCCAGGAGCCGCAAACCGAATACAATGCTTTCACTGAAAATCATAACTGTTTACATTGAGAGGACATTGCCTCCCTGTGCCGCTCTGCATCAGTCCGTGGCGTGTCTATACGTTGCCCATAGTAGGCAGACAGAGTACACTGTGTTTCCTCGGCGCAGCAGAGAACACTGTGTTCTACTTGGCACTGGCTCGACTCGTTGCTTGTTGACTGAAATTTCAGACACCGAACCGCGGTGCTGGGGGACAACGTGGGCCGTGCGACTCGAATTTTGCGGGTTTTCCTCTCGGGCAGCTGTGTATTTATCAACTTCTGTCGGGTCATTGTCGTCACCAGTTTGACCTACTTATCACTGCCTTTGTTGCTGCTCGGGCCGCTTCACGGGACGCACTCAGGGCTGTGTGTTTTTTTTTAAAGTGCCGCGTTTAAAGGCCGGGGGCCGAGCCGTGAATCACCCGACGCTGCTTCGGAACCTTTTGTCTCCGAGAGCCCGGCCGGCCGGCGAAGTGTGACACAGATGCGGCTGCCAGGGTTTAGGAGGCAGTGCGCGGAGATTGTTTTTGATCTGTGCGTCTTCAAAGCCTGAGACTCGTCCCCTCTCGGGGGTGAAGAAAAAAAAAGAAGCCAGACGGTCAGCTGCTGCGAGAGCGGTCGCCAGTGTCGGCCAGTGCGTGGGAGTGCCGTGAAGAGCCCGTTTCACTGCCACTTCCTAAAAGTTTCGGCAGAGACACGACTCACAATCGCCACCGCTCGGGATATTAATAACACGCGGCCGCGCTGCCTCACCGTTCTACGCGGCGAGTCCGATCGAGTTAAACGGCGAAATCGCAGAGCTGGTCTAAAAACTCGTTGCGCACACACAGCTGCCGCCGTTTGCTGGCCGATCGTTTTCAAGCCTCGGCTCTGAAAGCAGCGTCTTTGTCGTGCTGTTTGTCAACCCCAGCGCGCTGACTTTTATTTTTTTACACCCTACAGTGGTTCATTCACCGTGCGTCCCGGTCAGGACTCCCCCCCACCCCCACCCCCCAAATTACGTGTTTATTCAACAAAGCAAATATCAGCTCAGCTTCCGAACTCTCAAAATCAGCATTGTACGTAAAAGTCCGATGCATCACTGGAGAGTCGTGGCACAAGTCGCACAAAGTTTTTGTCCACTCACTGAACTCACTGAACTGACGAGATGACACTTGCTGTGGCGCGGCCCATACGTCCGACACCGGAAAGCACTAGACGTGTCAATCAAATGCAAACGCGGCCGTTAACGTGTAAAGAACAAGAAGCCCCCGGGGGAACACGTGTCGGTTTTGTTAAGTCCACAAACTCTTTGCGTGTCGGGTACCGCGCCGGCTGGTGCAGAAGTAGGTCTCCGCCGCGGGTCGGCGGCGCGGGGCCGCTTCTGGTTTTGAATGTCACCGCTTGCCGCCGCCTCACTAACCGCGCCGCCTCTGTCCGTCCCTCGCTCGTGCTGCAGGGGAGCGCATCCTGGGCTACCCGGCGGAGCCGTGCTACCTCTGGTTCGTCATGGAGTTCTGCGAGGGCGGGGACCTCAACCAGTACATCCTGTCCCGCCGGCCCGACCCCCAGACCAACAGGAGCTTCATGCGGCAACTGACCAGCGCCGTGGCCTTCCTGCACAAGAACAACATCGTCCACCGCGACCTCAAGCCAGACAACATCCTCATCTCTCAGAAGTCCGGCTCTCCGGTCCTCAAGGTGGCCGACTTTGGCCTCAGCAAGGTTTGCGCCGGCCTGAACTCGAAGAACTGTGAGGACATACCGGTGGCGGGAGCGGGCGACCGGGGCAGCAACCAGAACAACACCGTCAACATAAACAAGTTCTGGCTGTCGTCGGCCTGCGGCTCGGACTTCTACATGGCGCCCGAGGTGTGGGAGGGCCACTACACGGCCAAGGCGGACATCTTCGCCCTGGGCATCATCATCTGGGCGATGATCGAGCGCATCACGTTCATAGATGCCGAGTCGAAGCGCGAACTGCTGGGCACGTACATACGCCAGGGCACGGAGATCGTGCCCGTCGGGGAGGCTCTGCTGGAGAACCCCAAGATGGTCCTGCACATCCCTCAGAAGGCCAGGAGCTCCATGTCTGAGGGGGTGAAGAAGCTCCTCCAGGACATGCTCGCAGTCAACCCTCAGGACCGGCCAGATGCCCTCCAGCTGGAGGTGCGGATGGACCAAGTCACGTGCGCGGCGTGACACCCCCGCCCCCACACACACACACTCAAAACCTCTCCTTTTTTCTTTTTTTTTAATCCTGACCAGTCAAAGAAGGAACCCCCTTCCTTCCCAGGTAAGCCTCACCCCCTTCGTACTCGTATAACTGTTCTCACCTTGTTTTTAGAAGCTGGACACAAGTCCAAGCATGCGGGCCTGTAACCCCTACCATGCAGCAGCTAATTTCAGGAGCCATGTCATCTATAACTGGAGAGTAGAGGGTGTAGTCATTAGTGGGAATTAAGACCTACAAGTCTCTCCACCACTGGCTGAAAGGGAGCAGTGGCCGCTGGTGACCCAGGGCTGAAAACAGGTAATCTTCCTTTCAGCTGACACCATGAGCCTCTCTTGTCCCGGTCACTGGCTGGAACATCCCTGGTTTATGAGCCACGGGCAGTGGGAAGTCACCAGTTTCTACTCTTTAATGTTTCAGCAGTGCTCTCTCACTGCTCTGTTTAGGAACAAAGAGAGGAGCCGGAGTTGTGGTGGGCAGGTTGACAGTGGCGTTCGGGGTGAGAGATGTGACGCGTAGTAATGGCAGCCAGGTCGCACAGGTGTTGGAGCTGGTGCCAGATCCAGCTGCTCAGATGAATAAAAACCTCTTTATTAGTTGGTGAAACTCCAACTTAGCTCGACTGGAATGTTGCATGTGACCCTGTCACCTTTCAGCTGGTACTTCCTCTTCCTTATTAAGAGAAAACTCTGACATGTAGTCACTCAGTCACCTTTGACTTTTTTTTTTAGCTCAGTGTTGTTAACACTGCTGGCAATAATGGTAATAATAAATAATATCCGAGTCGCGCTGAAGCAGGAAAGTCTTTTATCGAGCTGCGGACATGACATCAGACGAGAGATTGACCCCGGGGGCCCCTGACTTCAAATAGTCCCTAAGCTCGGCTGCTGCTCCCGATTTCTGCCAAGTCTTCCCACGTCACCGCGGGGGAAGCGGGATTAACAGCAGGTGAGGGCAGTGTCTGCAGGGTGCCGACGTCAAGCCAGCAACTAGTCAATAGAGCGGAGACACCGACGCCGGGGCCTCGCCATGGCTGGAGCGTGTCCGAAAGTTGTCAGCCGGTAACTGGAGACACGGGGACGTGGGGGTTTGGTGTCGTCGGAGCTCAAGAGTTTGTGTGCAGGAACGCAAAACTGGTTTGAGGCAGGCACCGGGAACAGCCCAGGCCCGAGGGCAAACAGCAGCCCGGGCTCCCAGTGAAATGTGCTCAGTCTGGTGTGCGTCTGCACGCCCGTTTGTGAGCGAGGCAGCGGGAACAATGAGGTTTTGGCAGCGGTGCCTTCGCAGTCAAAGGGCGTTTGACATCAACCCGACGTGTGCATATTCACCTGCCTCGTGTTCACACCCGACCTGTTCCTCTCAAAGTGCTACCACAGGCAGGGGTGGGGGTGGGGGGGGGGGGGACGCAGTTCCTGTAAACACTGCGGCCCATACGGCCCGCTCGTGAGTTCTGACCGCTCACCCGCGTCGAACCTCTTCTACCTGAGTCACAGAGAAACGCGTTCAGTTGTAAAGCTCTCGGCATGAACTTCTGACCGCAGTGGTGCCACCGTTGGGCTCGTGTGAGTTTTCCATATGATGCAGGGCAAAAAGTAAACCGCAGCGTGAGGCTATTGTCTATGGCCAACGTGCACACACGTCAGGCACTTTGTGAAGCCCTCCACTGCTTTAAACGGGGACGCGTCTTCGATCTGGTAGGCGAGAGCCGCCCCGCAAACAGCCAGCCCGGCCCGCTCGGTGGGAAACGGCCAGTGCCGCCGCAGCGACGGCACAGGTGCCCTCTGCAAGATGCTGATTGTCTCAGTTTGCTATCTGGAGCGGAAACTTCTTCTGTCCCATCAAACAGCCGCCGAGTGTGTGCTCGCTGACCCGCGGCCTGCGCCTGTTTGTTTGAACCTGAACCCGCCGCCCGGCCCCATCTCGCGCTGACCTCGCATTGTACGCCCCCCCCGCCTCCGAGACTCCGCCCCCCCCCTCTCCCTCCCCCTCCCCGGTGATGTAATAGCCCCGCAGACCCTGGGTTTCGCACGCTCGCCTCTAAAGCCGCCAGTCCACCACCGCGGCAGATTGGCCTCTTTCTCTCGTGGCATGATGGGATAGCGCGTTACGCAACAGCCGCGCTACATCCCCGCACTGGTTGAATGGGGCGGGTGGGGGGTGTGGGGGAGGGGGGGGGGGGCGTCATCTGTTGGAGAGAGAGATTAGCAGCTGTAAACACAAGGGTTGGGAGAGAGAGAGGGGGGGGAGGGGAGCGGGGTTTGTTTCTGCTGCGTGTGTGTATTTGTGACAGGCGCTGACGACAGCGCAGGAGCGGAGCCCGTCATTGCTAATCACCGACAGCCGAGACACGGCAACACACGGTGAGACGCAGGTGGGGCCTGCACACGGAACCGGTGTTTCCGTGGCCCCGGGCCAGGCGCCGCGTCTCCACCCCAGCCAGGTCCAACCCATAGCCTCGATTAAGATCGAATAGCCTGGGGGGGGGCGAGTCTGTCCAGTGGGTTAATATGGACCCCTCTCTGGTTCCTCCCACCCGTTTGTTTTACAACATCGTCGTCCGGCCCGGGGAGTTTCTGCCATGTCACCGTTCCAGTTCTTATCCTGTGGCTGCCTCCCCCCTGCCTCTTGACATTCGACTGGCTCTCCCATTCACGTGCACTGTAATGATCCAATCTAAGGCCGGCGTTTGGCCCCGTTTGGCCCCGTTTGGCCTTATCCTCTGCGACAAATTGTTTCCGCGCTTGAGCATTTATCTGCGTTCGCGGACGGAGCTCTGACTCCTGGGGAGATACTGGAGTTTCGTGATCTAATCGGGCGATCGACTCCTCACCGATAACCACGTCTACCATCGCAGTGCGCCGCCTGTCTTCCCAGTGACAGATTGACTCACCCCGCTGGCACCGGGCCTGCGCCTTGAAACCCTGGCCGTGTTTGAACCGGTTAAACAGTTTACGCCAACTAACGCGCGACGAGGCCGCGGTAGCAGCTGCTCCGTCAGCCCCCACAGCAACGACTCCCATAAACCTAATTGTGGTTGCGCTCGGCTAACGAGGCTCGTTATTGGGCGCAAGCGAGTCGCAGCGGAGCGCAGCCCCGCGACCGGCGCCGGAAACGAGGATGGGAGTGCGAGGCAGCGGCGCCGCCATCGGAACCGAGTTGTTTTTAACTCCGAAATCGAACGCACGGCAGTGAATGCGCGGAGGCCGACGCGCAGGCCCAGCCGCTTTCATGGGAGCGGTGACGTCGCGGACCATAAAACCTCTTGGTCTTTGTCCGTGCCGAGGCCGATCATTTAATGGCCTGCATCAGGTGGGACGCACCACGTCATAACCATGTGTTTTATGGGACACGCAGCTCCCCCCTCTCCCCCCCCCTCCTCCCGTGCTCATCTCCCTCACCCCCACCCCCCTCCTCCTCCACCCCCCTGCTGGACAATGAGAGCGCTGCTCCAGGTCCGGGGCTTATGGAGGCTTGTGTCTGGAACATTTTGTCCTCTCGCTGCCTGCCAGCCATGTGCCGCCTCTGTCTAAACCAGGGCAGAGCGCTGTAAGCCCGGCCCTCCGCACG
Source organism: Karalla daura (assembly GCA_029224185.1). Classification (NCBI taxonomy): domain Eukaryota; kingdom Metazoa; phylum Chordata; class Actinopteri; order Chaetodontiformes; family Leiognathidae; genus Karalla; species Karalla daura. The sequence continues at coordinate 21,224,015 of CM055193.1, read as the reverse complement.
TGTTCGCTCTTCACTTTTTTGGAATCTTTTTTTTTTTTCTTCTTCTCCTTAATTCCAGTGACAGAGCAAGCAGGCTGTTTTGCAAGTCGAGGCATTTTTCTGGGTGTTGTCCTCGCACTGCAAGCATCCATTGCCTCCGTGGACTGTGAGGAACTCGCCCTCGAGCGGGAGCCGCGTTCTTCTCCCTCCTCACCTAAAGTTTAATACTTTCGAACGAGGACAGGACGCTCTCGGAAAATGCCTCCCCCGATCCCAAAAGGAAATGAGACGGACAGTGGAGCGCTGTGTGCTCCGCACCGGTCGGGTCCGCGGGGGGTGTCATGGAGGCTCAGCGAGATGCCAGCGGGAGGCCACCTTTTTTAGGAGGTTTTTTGGGGGGGGGGTGGGCTCTCCGGCGGTCTTATGTAACGCGGTCGTAAAAGTCAGCTCTCGGCGGCTGAGAAGGCAGTAAATATTTCCTCTGGGCCCTCGGGGTTGAGGCCGAGCGCTGCGATAAAAAACAAGTTCCCGCACAATGGGCCCTCGCGAAGCAGCGCTTCGTGTCGAGCGTTGGAGAGCGAGGCCAGCAGCGAGTTTCAAACTTCTTTTTTCGGGCCGCACGTCCGTAAAAAAAAAAAAAAAAAAAAAGTCCTCCGCAGTCCCGAGCGTTTTCCACCCGGCTGTCCCCATTCATGTCGGCCGTGCCGGACCTAATGGGCTGTGAGCTCTTAACGCCGCGCTAATCTCCTCACAGTCTGCTCACCATCCATCACGGCCCCACCGCCTGCGCGTGGGAACGGCCCCGAAGCTTCTCCCGGGTTCCTTCTTTCAGGAGCAGCTCGTATATAGATTTTTTTTTTATCCTGTAAATAATAAATGAATAAAGGCGCGGCCGGCTGCCGGGGAGAGAGCACGGGCGGGCCTCCCCTCCTCTCGTGTCGCTCCAGGCCTCGTGGATTTTGCTGCGTCACCGCTCTTTTCTGCCGAGTCGCCCCCAGAGAATAAGTGTGAACACCTTGATACGGCAGGAATCCCCGAGCAGGGGGGGACGCAGACAACAAACAAACCTTTACCCAGTGTGCCGGTTTGGGACATTTTCCAGGTGTCAAATGTCCCAATTACCGAGACTCGGCATAGTCATAATTTGTTGGAGTTCTGTGGTTTTCAGTTCGAAGGGGGGGGGGGGGGGTGAATGTTGGGTTTGTGCGTCGTCACACGGCCCTGAAGCGATCGAATACTTAGCTGGAGTCTCATCGGGTTGGTGCGCACCTTAAACGTAAACTGCAAACAGTTCTTCACAAATGCCAGCCAAGTGGAATGTGTTGCTCCGCGCAGCCACAGAACCGCCCCGAGCTCGTAAAAAGAAAAGCCGTGCACTCCCTCTCCAACTGGTTACGCTGGGGAGAGTGCACTACCGGGCTCTGGAGAAACCAGCCCCCACCACTTCCCCAAAGATACTGGTCCCTGCCGGTTTTTAACTACATGCTCTCTGCCGTTTTTGGGTTATGCAACGACAAATGGTAGGCAGGCTGTGTGAGGAGGCAGCAGGCCTCGGTTTGTCCAGGATCAGGCCGCCATCCACCTCCGCCTCGCCTTCCCTGGCTCTGCTTGTTTGTGTAGCTGTAACAACTCCACCCCGGGGTGACACGCAGAAAGCCGACACTCTGCTTCTTCTGCAGGGGGACTCGCGTGTTTACATGTCGTGCGCAGAAACAAAAGCAGGACGAGCGAGCGCGTTACGTCGACGCGTTCCGATCGGTCCCTGGTGCTCAGTCGGTTGTGTATTCATCGTTTCGGATGCGGGGCGAAATGTGCTCGGCCACTTCCTTTTTTTTCTTCCGAAGTTCGATCCGCCCGTGTCGGTTTATAGCAACTCAGCTGACTGAAAATGCAACCAAAAATCTTTGCCTTTTTGGCTGAAATTGCGAGAGAATCGAGAGCACCCTCTCTCACCTAACTCCCAAAGCAGAGCGCTCTGCTCCAGAAAGAGCCACAGATAACAAAGACCTGATTGTGACACGCTTTTAACCCCCCCCGTCCCTCCCTCCGTCAGAGGTCAGAGGTCGGTGTCTCCTTGCGAGGCAGCGCCGAGGGAGCGGACGGAGATTGGAATCCGCGTCCCACCGGGTGAATCCCCCGATCACAGAGTCCCCCCCCCCCCTCCGCCACAGTAAACGCGCTGATAACACGCTGGACGTGCCCCGCGTAGCATCAGGGCCGCGCTCCACACGCGTGGCGGTGGCGAGGGGCGGGCCGACGCCTCGCCAAGGACTTGTGACCCGGACCCCGGGTCCCGCCACCACCGGTTCTCTCGGGAACCGTCCTTTCTGAAATTCCCCATCGTAATGGCGCGGCTTCTCTTGTTTGGCGCTGTGTTTTTACGTGAGCTGGAAGCCCCGACCCGTAAACCCTCGAGTCCTTCCAAAGGAAGCCTTTGAGCAGCTCCACGAACAAGAGCCCTGCCCCTGCTGCCTGTGTGTATTCTGCCGCGGCCAGGTTGTGTAACTCCTCCACGCCGGGGTGTTGACACCGGTATGTGAGACTCGCGCTCATTAAGCGTGCCGGGTCGGAGGGTTCAGGAGACTCTCGGAGCAGGTACAGAATTCCCTCAGGGGACCAAGAAACAAACCCGCTGGGCGCTGGCAGAGTCTGAGCCGGGGCGGGGGCGGCTCAGGCTTGTCCGGGCTCCGTCAAGGCATCTGAGCGCGACCGACCAAATGCTCGGGAGTGGCCAGAGGCCTCCCCCGGCCGCCCAGAGCTGGTAAATAAACAGAAAAGATCAAATCAGCCAGAGGTGGAGTGTTTCGAGCCCCGAGGCAGATAACGCCCCCCTCTTAGAACGTGCGGGCTCCCGGGGGCCTGCTTGCTCGCTTATCGGAGATGAAATAATGGCCGTGACTGGACTCGTAGGGGAGGTTCTGTGTCTTCGTAGCTCGTCTGGGATAATCTCTGATGTTCTTCCTCCTCTGGTCGCTCTCACGGCCACGGGCCTGTGAATGTGCGTGGCGGCTGAGGAGCCGCCCCGGTGACATAAGCGCCATCAGCGTCTGCGCTCGGCACTTCATCCGTTATTCAGCAGCCCTTCGGATGCGCGCTCTCCCGCTAAGCTGACCCACTTGTGTGTTCCTACCATGTGCCGCGGGGTTACGCAACGCGCGGGAAGGGGAAGAGCGAGCCGCCGCACGCACAAGCCGCCGGGCTATTATTAGACTGCTGCACACTTCTGCAAGGGCAGCGGCTATGCTCAGGTGTCAGCTGGTGTTGTCACTTTGCAGCAGGTACATGCATATGGTGTGAACCCCCCCCCCCCCCCCCCCCCCCGCCCTCACGCTGACCCCACCTCTCGCCTTTGTGTCTCCGCAGCTTCGTTTACGACGTGGACGGCGGACTCCAGCGGAATCAAAAGGGACTGTGACAAAAACTGAACTGTGAAGAACCAACACCCCCCCACCCCCCCAAAAAAAACAATCATAAATTCGGCCGCCACGGGCGGAAGGAGGAAAGGAGTCGGGGCGGCCGACGATTCCAAAAAAACGATGAAAAAAGGAAAAAAAAAGAGAGAGAGAGAGAGACTGCGGGACGGTGTAAGCAGAGCTCTCCGGGCGCCACCCGGTTACAATCACTGTTGGCGTGGAGCCGAGGACGTTCAATCAGCGGACGGCGCCTCTGCGGAGAGCCGGCCAGGACGGAACCAGGTCCACGCCGTCTGTTTTTTTGTTTTTTTAAAAATAAATGTTTGTTTTTGTTTGTCGTCATTGTTGCTCCCGACAGTCCCGGCTCCAGGCCCCGTAGCGTAGCGCCGGAAGGTTAACGGCGTCGCTCGCGTCTCCGGCGTTGGTGTGCGAATGCGTCGATCGACAACACTACCAGTCCCCCCACCCCCCCCCCCCCACGCCCTAACACCCCCCCACCACCCACCACCACCACCCCACAGGACTGTGTGCCTTAACGATAATTCACTGAAGTGCGATTGGGTTTTCAAGGAAAGCGATTCTGTGTGCATCGTATGCAAGACGGTGACTCCATCAGGCCGAACGCAGGTTTGCGTCCGCATGGGGGGGGGGGTGCGGTTGACCAATAAGAATCTTTGAATGTCGCCCTGCTCTTCAGTAACGACCAATGAGAATGATAGACGCCCCCACCCCACCCCACCCCCCCACCTACCCAACCAATCCCGCTCCCCTCGGCTCAGACAGTTTGACATCCCAGCGGCAGGTTTACAAGGACATTTCACGTGTCCGTGGCGTGGCGCGGAGGCCGGGGGCAGAACGAATGTGAATATTTCCAGGTGCGTCCGTGTCGTTTTCCGGGGTGCTCTGTGCAGTGGACACCTGCAGGGGTAGCAGGCCTGCACCCAATGCTTCACACGTGTCACCGAATGATGTTCAGCGCGACACTCTCCGGTTCCCTTTGGGTATCAGAAAGAGTTCCCGGGCGAATCCAAGCGGCACCTTACTGTCGGCTACGTATCTGTTGATCAACGCCGCGTCGACGTTTGTTGAATCAAGTCGTGACCAAGAAGAGCTGTGGCCGTCCGTTGGATTCTCGCTGTACTTTTTTGTGTTTCGTACATGGAGGCGGGGGGGGGGGGCCTCAGACGAGGTTCCCGTGCCGAATCTGAACGACGCGGCGTCCGAGGGGTCGAGTCGGCGGGCAACTTGCAGTCACAAAGAGCGATGCGGAGCCCTGCCCTGCGCTCCACCTTTTGCGGTTTGAGGGTTCTGATTGACGTGTTCCGATTAACGATGAATGGGTTTGTCCTAAAAACAGTCCTCTCTTTTTTTTTTTGGAGCTCCTTTTTGGCTGAGTTTTAGACGTGGTTATGGGATCCCTAAAAGCAGCCACTGGACGCTCATACTGTCACTTCCTCCCCCCCCCCCTTCTCCATTGAAGTGCTTTTAACTCTTTGCAGTGTAAAAAGACACAGTCGTGCTGTGGTTGGTTGAAGGCTTCTACCTATCTCCGGACAAGACACAGCTAGCTTGTGCCCCGACTGATAAAAAACTGCATGTGAGCTCAGCTAAAACGAGCAGAGGTGGCGTTTGAAGGAAACGGGATGTCCGGGAAGACGCCGTGAACGAAGAGAGAGGAGTTGGGGGGGGGGGTAGCGTCCGAGAAAGGTTCCGTTTAAACATGCTCGCGTGTCCCAGGCCTAGAAAGCTAGCTGCTAGCATTCACCCCCCCCCCCTCCTAGCACAGACCAGAACAATGAGCTGCTTCAGTTTCCTCGCGGCGTGGCTACGCTTCATTGTAGTGACCCGGCAGCAGTCGTAGCTCGCCAGGCGTTTTGTGGTGTGATCCTACCTCATTCTCAGCACTCTGAAACATCGAATCTACCTTGACAGTCTCATTAGCAGCCTTTTCGTTAGCGTCTGATGCTAGGGACACCGCGTGGGTTGGATAGACTCTTTTTTTTTTTTTTTTTTTTTACCTCAGTCTCTTCAATCCCGGACCAACCTCTCACGGACTTCTCTCGGCGGCGTCCCGCCCAAGCTGCAAAGCTGCGTTTGTCTTCAGAGTGACATCTGGGACCGCACGCAATGCCCGGGCTAGAGTTAGCCTCTTTGCATTCAACAAGCACGGCTCCCGCCCGGCTTCATCGGTTTTCGTCACGAGGAATCCGTATCGCAGCGCGATCGGACGCTATCGAGCGAGAACGGGGTGGGGCCGGCGGCTTCGCTCTGGTCCCGGGTCCGGCTCGATGTCTGCCCGTTGAATGCAAACATCACGTGCTAATCCCAACCGTTGCTGTGAAAACATGAAGGTGTTTTTCTTTGTTCTTCTTCTTCTTCTTTTTCGCTAAAGGACCAGTGCAACACATAGAACGTCTGTTATTCCCCCCCCCCCCCCCCGTCTCTCACCCGCTCGGCATCGTTCAACACACACATGCGTCTCTTTGAGTGTCGACCGTGCTTGGAAGGCTGTATATTGCATCCGCTGTGGGGTCCTAGTGACAAGCTAAACGGAGGATCTTCGCGTCTGATACTAAACCCCGCTGTCCGCCTGCCCTGCCGTCGCCGCGTTCTTGTTTTGGTTTTTTTTCGACTTTCTTTTGTGCGAGCAGCTCCATCCAGCTCCCCTCGGACTAGTATGATTCCACTTGAAAACACTTTTACACTATGCAAGATGTCTCACTGCCTCACCGTACGCACCCCGCAGAGCCGCAGCGCTCTCAGCCCTATGTCGTGTCCCGACTTTTTCCCCTTCTAGCGCATATTTCCAGCGCGTACACGGATGCGTTTCAACTGTTCTGTAAGATAATGAAGCTGACAGAGGAGCCATTAGATGTTTGAGAGAGCATCTTTTTTGTTTTGTTTTTTCTTTCTTTGCTGTAAATATGTTTGACGATTTTTTTCTTGAAATAAATGCTCAAAACTATGACCGCGTCTGGACTCGATGTGTCTTCCAAACGTCGACCATCTCGGCGGGGACGAGCGAGCGCCGGTTTGCCCTGCGGCGTCTAGCGCATGTCCCGTCGCCGTTTGCTCAGGCCGGGGGCGCCGAATGGAGCGAGTCGTTTCCCACAGTTGCCGCTAATCCCCTGGATGCTCACGGGATTATCCCACCGATTTTTGTTTTCTCAGCCTAGGAACACCAGACGGGCTCCGATCTCTGGGAGACCGAGTTGCTGGGATCCTAGTGACACCCACGTCGCTCATTCAGGGTGCAGTGCACACGAGAGCACACACGGCGCGTAAATGAGTGGAGCGGAGCAGCAATCACTTGTCTTGTGTTTTACTGCAGTTAGTGCAGTTTAAGACCTGCAAACACTGACATCGTGGATGAGAGTAATCACTTTTCCCTGCCTCCTGAAGCTCATTTTATTTAGCTGTTGCCCATAGCTTCACACATACAACCCAAACTTTTTCTCCCCCCCCCCCCATTTCACACAAGGGAGTGTAAAAGTGCGTTTTACAATTTGATCATCGACCCCGACTCTCAACAGAACGCACACACCCAGGCCAGAGTCACCTCCGCTTCCACTGCATTTTGCTGCTATTTATAGAAATTGATTACAAGTTTGGCAACTCGGTGGCTGTGGCAGAGCTGTCGAGTCACAGCAGCCGAGAGCGAGAGCTCCAGCCTCTTTATGAGGAGCATCAGTGTTCAGGTTTTCTCTTCTCGAGTATTCCAGTTTGTTGTTTGTGGTTCACAGAGTGTGGAGTTGCATGTGTACGACTGGAGTTTCAATGATTTGGACAATTGTCAGGTAATGTGGATGAAGAAAGTTACTCCGTGTCTGTTTGATTGACCAACTTTCTGAAAATGCAGCAGTGGGAGGTTTTTTTTCGCGAGCGTGTTGATGTTGATCTGCCATCCGTGCGTGAGATGCTGAGCCGTCCGCAGATTTCAGGAAGTGCTGCAAGCCGCTTGAGTGGCAGCGGCTAATGAGGATAGTAGAGAAAGAATAACAGAAGGCAATGATCCTATTGGCCGGGGGAAAGTGGAATACCCCCCCACCCCCCCGTTGCAATGAGTAAGGATAAAACTGTAAACAGCTCTCCAGGAGGTCGGTGCAGTCGAGTCACCGAGAGACAAAGCCGTGCCCCATATGGCCGATTAGCCCGCCGCAGTAGCAGGAATGTGTAGATTCATAATGGGTCGGGACCGGCGGGGGGGAAAGCCCATTGATACTTCCTGCAGCGGCGACACACAATGCTTCACACGCACGCAGGCAGCAGACAACAATATGTCAGTGTTCTGTGGTCTTTATGTTGAGCCGGGTACACAGTGTACCAAGAGAGGTGGAGGCAGGGCGGGAGGGGGAGGAGGAGGAGGAGGAGGAGGGGGAGGGGGAGGGGGAGGATGGAGAGGAGGAGGGGGGGGTGGGGGGGGGTTTCACAAGACGCTGAATTGGGGAAGATGGAAACAGCTGTGACATGCACGCCGAGCGGCCAATGGGAGTGCGCGGATCCTCAATTCCCAGACTAGACAGCCGAGGACCACTGTTGGATCAAGTCTATTATTTATGTGCTGAGTGGGTGTGTTTCATACATTATTTAATTTATGCGATTGAAATTTGCGTTATGTCGGATTGAAATTATGCGGGTTTTCACTCGCACAGCCTAGGCTTTACACATTGCAGTCTGCGTTATTATGTTGGCACATGCAGATGTACACCAACAGGTCTCTTTGCGGGTGAGAGCAGACTCGCTTCCTGTAAATCACAACTGCTATCTTTGTATTCTTCCTTCCTTCCTCCCGCAGAACGGCCGAGCCGCAGGTTTGTCGGGTGCACTTGCGACTCTCTAAAAAGAGTCGGGCGCAGGGCTCGGGGGATTTCATGCAGCGCAGCAGCTGATGCGTGAGGGCAGCGGCCGCTGTGAGTCAGCTGTGTTCAGACAGCGCCGCGAGGGCTTGGTGATGGACGTCTGCGTCTGACAATTTGGGAAATCGGTTGCAGTCGGCGCCTAATGAAAACCGCGAGGAGGAGGAAACATCCACTTTGATGTCCACTTTGTTTCCACGTTTGCACAATAACATTGCTCAGCCAGTCTGGGTGAAGAGGGCAAACCAGGTGAGAGCCAGGAGTCGGTGGTTAGCACTGTTGCCTCGCAGCCAGGAGGACCTGTTTTCCCTGTTTCTATCCTATGTCTACTGGGGCTGGCTTCAGCATCTTAAACGGATAATGGATATGAATGAGAATTAGTGGCTGTACCATGCAGTACCACGCATTGCCTGCAGGGCGGGCAATCTCGGGTTGTCAATCCAACCTTCGACGCGGGGAAGCGGACAGGTTTCATCGTCGCCTTCTGGTCGCCACCTGTCTCCGGGACAGCTCACGTGATGGATCATGGATCCGTGGCAATAGAATAGTTTAGGAGGTTGCAGCGAATTCGAACAAACAAAAAAAAACAAGAATAAAAACACAAGTACAGTTGAACATGAAACGTTGAGAGCCAGCCATCCCACATCGACTCAGTAACGAATTAGCCGGAGCAGTCCGAGCTGTAATAGGACGTGATTCCACATTTGCCACACACATGCCTCAGCACAGTGTGAGGGTCAGTGTGAGGGTCGGGCCGGGGGTCAGCTGCTTCAGCCTCGTTGTCACCATATGGGCAACTTCCCTCCTGTCAGGCTGAGACATGTGAGAGCACATGCACTGCTGGTGCTGTCGGGCGTGCTGCCAGAGTACAACATGTTCTTGAACATATAGAGCAAGGGGGAGGAGCACTTCGACACAAACACAGACACGTACATACATAAACACCGGAAGAAGACCAATGGAGTCACAACTGCTTCAAACGAGGATAGTGACACAAATGCCAAGTTTCAAAATTATTAATAACGATTAAAAAAAACACTGAACAAAAATATGTGGTGGTGACGCTGAGCAGTAAAGCTTTTTACCAACGTAGAAATAATAAATGTATTAATCTATCAGCAATAAATACTAACAGTCTGACCATTCATTGGGTTTATCTAGCGCCACCTTCAACAAATTAACAAATTAACATCCGTGTGATATGAGCGTGACCTCGGGCAGATAACAGTCAAACAGGCCGACAACTTGAAGTGAAGACAAACAGGGTCTTAAAGGAGCTGCAGCTAAACAAATGTTGATCTAAGCAACTGACGACAACATTTCTGAATCATGACTTCCATCAGCGCTGGGTCCTCCAATTCTCCCCTGCACATTGATTTTGAAGGACACGTCAGTCAGCTGCAGGACTTAATGACACTGAGAACGTGGTCCTCGGAGCTGCTGCGAACATCAGAGAAAGTTGGGCTGAAAGAGCCCGATCCGCTGAATGATGTCTGGCCTTTCAAATGCACACCGTCTGATGCTCCGGCGGACTTCATAACGTTTTCTCTACTCGCGCCGCACATCTTGAGAATCAAAAGAAACGCACTTAATGTGCCTAATGGCCTCTCCCTTTCAGCTTCGGCTCATAAAAGGAGTATTGATCTTAGCTAACGCCTTAATACGCCTTCAAACAGAGAGTCATGCTCTCCAGCGACAGCGTCGTATTTCTGTCCCAGAGTCGTCTGTTCATGGTTTGCGTCAGTCTCTACACAATGTTTTAATAACGACACGTATTCGAGTATTGTTGTGAGAAAATATGAAACTAGGCTTTGAAACACAAACAGATGTTGGGTCTGTTGCAGGTGAGACGGCGCTTCATCTTTGCCCGTTCCTTCGCAATATTGGAAACCACGAGTTCTTGTGGGGCTTTTTTTTTTTGTTTACGGGTAAGATCTTAAAGATGCGTTTCGGCTGCGGCAACTAAGTGAATCCAAAAATATCAACAAACCCAAACAAACTGGCGGCTGCCTCCACACCCGCCCCCGTCAGACCGATCTGACCCACTTCTGCAGCCGGGCTGCCGTGTTCCAGGGCGGCACATGGTGCCAGCAGCTAACAGACAGACACACACACACGCACACGCACTCACAGACACACAAACAGACAGACAGAGAGAGATTTGCTGAATAAAGGAGATCTGCCGTCATCTGTTCCTTCAAATCTCTCTCTCTCTGTTGCTTCAGACTCTGGCTGAAAAGCGGGAAGCATTGCAGGAAGCAGTTCTGTGGAGACTGTTGTAATCTATAGTTCGTTCTGTCATTTATCAAGATGAACAATAATATTGGTGCATGGAGAAACTGGTCAACAGTAATGAGTTGCAAGTGCTCCGACGGTCGAACCCAGTGAACTCTGGGAAACTCTGTTGCCTTTCTAGCAAAAAGAGCCACATCACTTTCATCTGTGTGCACTCAAAGAAATGGCAAATTCCTCCAAAATTATCCCAAAAGATCCAAAAGTATCCCTCACCATTTCACTTCCTGTTATGATTATTATTATTTTAAATAGTTGTTCTTAATTCAATTCTGACTTTCCACAGCCCTGGTTTAAAAACATGCAGGTCTGTTGTGGTGTGCTGCAGACCTGATCTGGGCTAAACTGAACTAAAATCCAAACACATGCATGGTTTCAAATGTTAGAGGGAGCCCACTGTACAGACTGACGGCAGGTAAGCATTGAGGCGTTGTGGCATCATGACTTCAAATTTTTCTTCATCTTGTTTTTATTTGAGGACAACCGACGGGGCGGGAACGCCGCTGGGGTATTTTTTGCATTAGTTGTCAATGGGACGATCTCTTCAGCTTCGCCTCTGTGATTGGTTTTCCCTGCAGTTCTCATCCTAAACCTGACCAATCGCCCGCCCTCGAATTTTAATCTGACCAAACCAACCAACCAACTGCTGGCCAATCGTCGGTGGGGCTGGGCCGATAAAGCCTGTGCCATCCTCGAAAAAACAAATCCTCCCTGCGGCACAGTGTTGAACGCTGCACAGCGGGCTGAGAGGCATGTATGACGCACTTGTGGATATAAAGGCTCCAAACTTATAGGAACTAATCTAAAAGTAACTTGGGGCTAAACCCTGTCCCTGCACGCCAGGTGAACACACCTGTCACACCCTGACCACGGGGCGCAGGGACTTGGAAAGCGATGAATTTGCTCAGTTTGGAAGACTGCTCCACTTTGTCTGATGTCACCCAATAAAACCACATCATTAATCCCAGGTCAAACACTTCCTGAGCCCCATTTAAGGCTGGAAGTGTGCATAGGTATACATAGATCCAGCTAATCCTAATCCACAGGCCTCTAATCTGCTGTGAGAACAAGCGACGGACACACTGGCCTGGTCTGGCCCGGCACACTGCATGATGTCCACATGTTCTGCATGTTTACATTTGTGTTTACATACGCATGTGGAGCCAGTGGAGATCGTATTACATTTTGAATGTGGAACAGTTTCTGCAGAGGACGTAGCCTCATTTCAGGGAGAATTTACACGTATACACTATATAGTGAAAGCAATTTAAACCCGAGGCGTTTCCTTAAAAATGGACCAAAGACTAAAATGAGGGGAAAAGACGTGTCAAAATATATTTTGTGTGAAATATGGACATTTGGATCTGGTGATATGATGCTTTAATTTTTGGAATGCAAATGGTTTGGTGGTTTAACAAGTCAGCAGATCTGTCTTTTGTCTGTGTGTGTGTGTGCGTGTGTGTGACAGAGCAGCAGCACACAACGTTCAGTACATGATGTCCCAGCACATTTACAGCTCTGTGTCCTCACTGATGGCCTGAAGCGTCAGCGTGTGGAGGGCGGTGCTGCCCCCTGTCGGACGGCGAAGGAAAAGCCGCGGCACTTCCTGCGATTCTCTTTATGCAAAACACATTTTTGGGTTGAATTGAGAAAGCTGCCACGAACCGCGAAGCCGCTAGTAAACATGTCTCGTCAAACGTGTCAAAATTAGGATTTTTTCATTTAAATTTCCAAGTTGTTTGTGGGATTGCTGGTCTGCGACGTTGAACTGAACGAGCCGGACGTATGACAGTCTACGTGGTGTCTTCTGTTGACACCAACAGAAGTCAACTTGCGGGAAGTATGTCAAGTGACTGGATGACTCCAGGTAACTTCTTATCTGAATCCTTCAATGTCGAAAACCCAGAGGTTCTTAACTTACCTGGTGAGACCAGGACCAGGCTGTGGTCACCTGTGATGAAAGCTGGTGGAAACATCACGTCCCTTCACAGTTACATACTGCCCCCTTGTGGCGAGTGATCTTCGAACATCGCACCCTTAAAAGCAAATAAAATGCATGTTGGTCCCCGAAAAAAAGGTTTAGAAAAAAATAAGTGCATCTTTTAGTTGAAGCAGGGGTTATATTTTGAAGAGATGTTTGACAGCACATGATCCAATCAGCTTTGAGGGAAACAAAATCATTTCATAGTCTCTCATGCTTTATTTGCCTGGTCTCAAAATATGTTTGTGATTTAGTTTAGTGGAAGACAAATGTTCACATTTGGGTGGCGGATTCAAAACCACTCTGACGGTTTTGTGACCTTTGGAGCCGTCTTAATCAAGCAGAACGCCAATACTGTTGTGTTCGGTAGAAAGCCTGTATTGGTCTAGCTCCTGGAATCTCGGTGATCAACAGAGTGCTGCCCCTTATATCTGACAAATCAGTCTCGTCTCATCGTCACACCATTCACCACTCTGAATGCAAATGGGTGTCTTTCCCACCCTTTGTGTTTCAATCTTGTTCCATCACCAGAACTGTAGGCACTGTATAATCTGTTTGCATATGTAACCTCACCTCCTGCTTAGATTATGAATATACTGTCTCAGACTCAAGTCTTTTGATTACCAATCAAACTCGCACCAATGCAGCAATGGTAGACAGTTCTGTGGTGGCTTCTCTTGCACAGCAGCGCCTTCAAACGCCTGAAGCTGCTGCATAAACACCAGTTGAATGGCTTGCACAGCCACATTAACTCATTCCTGCAGTAATGTACTTATAATTGACTTTTCACTGGGAAAAATCTCATTTCTATTCTCTATAGCAGCCATCGGATGCTGTAAATTGGTGAAGAGGTCTCTGTCTTCTAGGTGATGTTCATACATGAAGAGCGCCCCTTTAATGAGATATAAAAATGTTCTGATGCCTTCATACGAGCAGCAAACACCACCAGACCAACGAAGACGTTATTATTGTTATTGTTTATAGCGCTCACCTCAGGATGGTGACTTGAAAAGCAGTTTACAGGCCCAGAGAAAGCACACAGAGCTGTGTCTTCCGGCTCTAATCCCCCAATGTGTTGGACTTTATCTGCACGGCTAATAAAAATGATGCTTCGGATTCATCTGGAGAGACCGTGAGCTGCTGTGATTTAAGATAGGGCTGATCTCTGCGCGCCTCCAACAGCTCCCACTGCTGCATCTGCTTCCCCTCGAGTGCCCAATCTAAAGATATACAGAGATTATGATATCACACAGATGACATCAGAAGGTCTGGATTGGATTTCTTGTAACTTGCTGCTGTGCTCAGGGAACTTCAGGAGCCCGTGGATCATCTTCAAGGGGCCTTATCAATTGTTTTGGGCCCTTCTTCTACGCCTGCTGTGACTAGATGAGGCAGTCTTCACCTCCCTCACGGGACAGCACGGGATTTTACTGCTGGGCTCTGCTCTGACACAGCTGTTTAACAACGTGAGATCCTGGGACTCAGGCTACGATTCCCCTGCCGTGCCGCAGCCGACTAAACCCAAACAGATCGATGCCGCAAACAAAACAGCGACAGAGGAGCTGGCTGATGCAGTCGGCTGAAGTTGTGAATGTGTCAGCCTGACAATGACTGGCCAGGTGTGTGGAGGTGAAAGAGCAGGCGGCCTCTCACAGCCAGTGAGCTGGAGGTGGGTCTAGTCAGGCGGATTGGATGGAGTCAGGTGTGGTTGGGAAGAGTCAGGTAGTCAGGTCAGTCGGGTATAGTCAGTTGGAGTTGAGTGGATTTGGGTGGCGGTGGATGGATTTGTCAGGTAGTCAGTTTGGACTCAGGTTGTAGGGTGTAGTCAGATGGAGTTGTGTGGATCTCTGCAGCTGATGGTTTGTTGTCATTTGTGAAGTCACCTGAGCCTTGCTGGGCTCCCGCTGTGGGGCAGCTATACATCAACCTCCAATTTGGACATGAAAGGAGCGTCTCAATGTCCTGATGGAAACAAAGCATCGTCTCACACTTGATGCTGTTGATTAAAGGAGCAGCTGAAGCGAGCAGCGCCACCGCAGGAGCCAATCAGATTTCAGATCCTGACCCCCATCATCTCACGCTGCTTGTTGTTTTCACATTAAGAGCATGTGTGAAGATCACATCCATCCGTCCCCACTGCTAATCCAACCTCAAAGAATGATTTGATGAACAATTATCCTGTTACCACAGGAACCTCATTAAATTGTGCAAAGAAAGTGAGAAACGGAGAAAGTTTCTGACATTCCCTGTTGATCCAGATGAAACAGAATGCTGTGTAAGACAAGAATAAAGCAACTGATGAACACATATGTCAAAGTGAAGTTTTTGTGCCCTGTTTCTATATGAACCATGAACATGTCTGTCTTTGTGAAAAATGGCAGCTTACCGCAAGAATCATCTGAACCAGGACCGACTGTTCAAGCTGCTTTATATAACTTTGGGCCACAGACTTTCTCATTTCACGGCACGCAGCTCGAACAGCTCTGACGTGAAAAAGATCTGAGGTGCGTGCGTCCATTCCCCAAACCCGACCGCAGGGGTGGGAGAGAGATAGAGGCTGCAGGGGCAGACATAATCTTTAAAGGTAATTACTCTTCATGAGGAATTCACATTAAAGCTGCAGAATCACTTCAACAACAAGCTGAACAACACACACATCTCGTAGATTCATTCATATATTCATAGGTGCAGTATACACACACACACATATCTGCGAGAGTCTACAGGGAGAGTAATAATTGAATCACCAAACACACATTGTGTGTCCTGCTGACCTCACTGTGACCTCATGCTGACCTCACACACAGCATCCATCTATCCTTGGCACGCTCGCCATTAAAACACTCGGGCTGTGTTTATGAAAGAGCCGCAAAACGGTGTCACTGGGATCAATAACGGATGCTAATTAAATTTATTCAAATTGAACTTGGGCAAAGCACCTGGAGACTCCATCATTTGGATTTACGACACGCTGACCGGCGCAGAGATCCAATCTGAATTTATGTCCGGCAGGAAAGAGCGGGGACGCACATTCGCAGCTTCGGCTTCGCACTGGGATTCATCAAACCATTAAAGTGTGACCGAGCACTGGCTTCATCAGCAGCGCGTTCCGAACCGCGGGGAGAGGAGTCAGAGCTGACAGGGGTGCCTTGGTCCCAGAGGAGGAATTGGAGCAACGGCGCCCCCCATCGGCTCCGTGCATCCACGAGATAACCGATCACATGATTTGATTCACGCTTTCTGAGAGATGTGTTTCATCTTCTTATCACAAAGTCTGTGGTTCGATCGGAGTTGGAGCTGGTCAGACGGAGTCAGGCGTTGCTGCCAGGTGGAGGTGCAGTAGTTAGTAGTAGCTATTTGCAGGTTGGAGCCATGTTGTCGAGTGTAGATTAGGTTAGCTGTTGTAGGTTCGATTAGGGAAGATAAAGGTTAGCTGGTGTAAATGGATATAGTTGGTTTGAGATGGGTGTAGTCATCTATTTCACAGTGAAGCATACAATGGCTGGGAGAAATCTGTAGGCAGAAATACAAAATTACCTGAATGTTGAAAGTCACAAGAGCTTGCAATAAATTGCAATATGCAACCCCACCACTAGTGGCCGCTAATTTCTGCACATTGCTACTATCACAAAGAATATTTGCTTTACAAAAAAAAGTCTTGCTCGTTTAGTGTGCCTGGCAAGTGTTTGAGGTCAATTCAAAACCGAGGCAGAGTGAGGACAGCGGGTGGAGAAGGAAAGACAGGATCGATGTTCGAGTCTCACTTCTACCCCGTGGCTTCGTGGGAGTGATGGATCCATAGAAACGCTCAGTGAGCTGGAACCAGCGGTCGCCACGATGGCGCTAAATCAACCGACCCACGCCGGCCGAGAGCAGCGCGCGTCGGCCCGGGCGCTGCGAGCGCTGAGAGCGTGTCTCTCTGACTCACACCAATCACACCGTTCATTCTGGACACATGAATGACAGGGTGATGACAGCAGGCAGGAACAAAGACAGCAGATGAGATGTTAATTTAAGTGCCTCGTTGACATTTCCACCATTCAACCTTAAGCTCCCTGGCCATCAGGCCTGAATCAAGACCGTTTGTATCATGAAGGGTCTGTTGTCACAGGAGACACACAGGGTGAGTGACGGCTCCAGACCATCATGGAGAAAATCACAAACCTCCACCACTGATGCCTGCTAAAAGGTGATTTTCTGCTCTTTAACAGTCAGACTCATAAATGGTTTGATTTTTGATTTCATTAATTTTTCCAACCATCCATTATTAGTTTTTCTGGAGTCTATATTTCCAAAATACACACCGGGAAGGCAGGGTACACACACACACACACACACACACACACACACACACACACACACACACACACACACACACACACACACACACACACACACACACACACACACACACACCCTTCACTCTCATACTCACACAGGACAATTCAGAATCTCCAAGAAAATGAATCATGCTTTTTTTGCCAGGGGAACATGACTCCATACAAAAAGACCCTCAGTCCAACCTGGGGGTTGAATACCGATCCTTCTATGGTTTTATTAATTCATATGTGAACACAAAGTATTTATTGATGTTTTACTAATATAATGTTAAGCATATTCTCGAGGCACCTTCTGATGGACTGGCAACCTGTCCAGGGCTCCAGAAGACCCCTGCTACACTACCAAAGTGGCTAAGATCATGGATGAATGGAAGTTGTAAAAAAAGCAAACAAATGGAAAAGACAGAGGATGGTTTCAGAATGTGTGTGTTGTTTCAGAACAGATGTGCTGTGGTCCTCACACCTGGGTCATTGCAAGGCTGAGAGTGCCCCCTGCTGGACTTAAATCACATTCTCTCCTTTTCTCTTTCTCTTTCATCTATTCTCATCTATCTTCAGACTGTCTCGAGAGCACGGGCTTCATGTCGTCAGTCAGCTCGAGAGCCTTTTTGCTGTGGTTGCTGTATTTCACATGGACCTTTACTAAGTTTGTGTTATGAGGTGCTTGTCATCTGCCTTCACACCCACTCTTTCTTCTCAAGTCTTTCACCTCCGCTGGCTTCAATGTGCTCTTGGCCACTCTGTGGCTGTATATGGAAGGGCTTCCTTCATCTGTGTGCATGTGTGTTGTGGTTTTGTCACTGGACTTCCGGGTGATTATTCTTTGTAACAAGCAGAGGAGAAGACTGGTTAAAAATAATCAATCAACATATTGGTACACATTGATATGTGACACCTGTGTTTTTATCAGAGTTTATAGACATGGATGTCTTTATTGTTGGTGTTCCTCCTTCAGCTGCTCAATGTGCAGGTCTGTGCTTTGGTTTTTCTCTAGTTCGAGCAGTTCCCTCTGAGCTGGACTCTGACCTGATATGTTGACATGAGAGGAAAACTGAGGCCTGGGAAGGATGAGTGTTAATTCAACATTATTTCTCTTTGATGGTCAGGATAATGAATTCTGTTTCACCATGTCCATGAATCTTTACTGTGGTCTTCTTCTTCTTCTGTTTCCTGGCAGATGCAACATCCTCTGTACCATCCATCTACAAACCAAACTTTTCCCTGGGGAGCCTGAGTTTGCTGCTTGATGAGTGTTGATATTCCAGACTGACATTAGTCTGCACAGTATACTGTACACTGTCAAGACAACGTCCCAGCATCCAATGTCATAACAAATGGATTCTGGAAAACATTCAGTCTGGAGTATGACAAAAACATTCTTCATGCTCTAATAAACTAATGAGTCAGATAGTCTTTAGGTGATGAACAGTGTTTTAGTCTTAAGTCTGATTCAACAGTGTTCAGGTGATTTGCTACAGGCACTAATTCATGGGAAATGACTTCATTAGAAAATAGCAACATGAGCTGGATCAGGTAGCCAAACCACATTGTATTTCATAAATGATGCAAAAACAATTATTAGAAATTTTTCAGTGACAATATTAAACTCAAGGTCATGTTGTGACCCCCCACTATCACTTACAGCTAACTGACTCGGCACTTGGTGGCATCTAGTGGTGAATGTGCAGATTGCTGCCAACTATTTAGAACCTGAATTTGGTTGGTTTAGTGTCACAGAGCAGCACATTCTTATTGGGAAACTATTCACTGAAATCTAAATAATAATATTAAAATAATAACTAAAATATTGGAGGAGATATAAAAATGAGAAGGCTTTGACTTTTGATACTGTCTTGATTCACTCTGTACTAGCTGGTGGTGTGTGTATGCCTGACATTGTTGCTACCTTAAAGAGGTGAAAAGAAAAAAATTATACATATTATATTTCCACACTTTTTTGTCTGCCTACCAAAACTACCAATGAAAATGCAATAATTAACAATTTGATGATGTACAGACATTATTATACATTAAATACATAATGTAGTTATATAGTTTCTTTTTCCTGCAAAGGTAAAACAGAACACAAGCTGCCACAGAAACAAAAAGAATTGTCAGAACAGTGGCTGTCCCTGCTGTTGTCCACTTTGGTTTCTCTCCACACTGAGCATCAGTTGAAGCAGTTCCTGGTCTCATCAGCTGCAGACCCAGTGCTTCACATCTGGAATGACAGAGGGACAGTTTTTAACAGGAGCATTAGTAAAACAACATGAAGTCAGTGGTGCTGGAAGAACTCTGGTGTCTGATGTGGAGCTTCACTCACTGTGTGTGTGGCTGACAGGACGTAGATGTTCCATCAGAAAAAGAGGTGTTGTTGCATGGAGAGCACTCAGTGTCTCTGAGTGATGTTCCTGAGGAAGTACAACAACATCTGGTGGAAACAGCTCTGCACTGATAGTGATGTCATTCTTGACTTTGTTGAAACATAAACTTGAAAATCTCAAAATCAATTAAGTTGTTTTAACTCTTTGTTTAATCATTTGTTTTATTTGTTTTTACATTGTTAACATTTGAGGTATAATGAGATGAGTTGTTTTGTCACATGTACAGAGTAAAATGGGATTTTTTGTCAGAGAAATGGAGGAACCATTGATTCATTAACTGATAACTAAAATTATCCAACTTCACACTTTCCCTGAACCTTTCTGCTTAGTATTAACATCAACCCCATAATGTTGAAGTGAGGAAAGGAAACCAACCTTTTTCTCTGATGTAATCTCCTGGTTGGCACTCTGAGTGTCTCTGTGCTGTCCTGCAGCTGTCTACTGTAGACTCTATACAGTGAAATCCCTCCTGTGGTTCACAAACTGCATCTGACTTTGTTGTACATGAAGTCTTTATCCTCAGACCAGAACCTGTCAACACACACACACACACAGGTTACATACAGACTCATGAACTTTCTCTCTGCTTGTCAGGTTTCCACTAGTAACAGAGGAATATGAACAGATATTTACCTTCAACACATCGTGTGCATGGGAAACATTGTTTCAGTCCACTGGGTTTATTCATGAAGGTTCCCTCAGCACAGGGCAGACAGGACGTACTTCTAAAACGTGTGCAATCTGTTTTAACTCGACTACCTGTTGAAAGGAAGGTCAGTCATAACAGTTAATGTCACATTGTGCATGAGTTCCTGACTCTGTCACCTCAAAGCAAGAAGGTCCTGGGTGATATTCACATATTCCCCTGTGTTTTTTCTGTCTGCTCCCATAGTCAGTTGTTGTGAGTATGTGACCCCAAAGATACCATTACAGTACAAGGCAGGTAAGATATTAAGCAAGCAATGTAAATTTAAATAAATAATACACGTGTAATTACCCATCCATCTTTAATATTTAATTGGGTCTTACCAGGAAGACACATAGGACAGCACTCCTCTCCTATCTGATACTCTGATCGATGACATGTCAGGGCATGCACAGTGAAGATGTTCAGCACAAGAATCTGCAAAGAGTAACAGAGAGTATATCTAACCTGTCCAGGTGAGTTATGGAGTGAAGCGGTCACTTTTTCTCGTTGCAGTGATAAAACATGTCAGGATCCTTGTCCAAAGTGGAGATTAATATCAGGTATCCACCATGGTGAGCTAGTGCATAACAACAGGCTGAACACAGAGGGAAAGTAAAAAGTGAGGCCCACCAGTGACTATGAGAAATGTTCAAGACCACCAACTCGCGCTCTCTGCCTACCATGTGACAGGAAATTGTGGCTGAGTAACTTAGGCGCACAAATAAAAGAGAGCTTATCGTCACAAAGCAAGACGATGAAGACTTAAAATAAACAATGTAGCCCACCCCCCCTTCTTATTTTTGACACCAAAACCATGTACAGTATATGTGTGTGGGAGAGTCATAAAGTCAATGAAAGATTCTGAATAAAAAGATCAACATGATGTATGAAATACTGCTAAGCACATAAGTTTAATGGAAAACGAGCAATTTACCAGCAGTGGTGCAGGGGATGATGATGATCTTGAAAACATTTTGTCTTCACACTGGATCACATTCTCTGGGGCTGAATTCTCACTTTGACACAAACTTCTGTGAAACACGAGGGCAGCATCTGGAAACTAACAGAGAACACATCCCTGAAGAGACTACATGACACAAACAGTAGATTGTTATATATACACAGAAATAGCATGTCAGAAAACACCATTAAGCCCAATAGTAACATCCTTTACTCTGAACCTGTTCAACCCTTACAGCTATGCAGACTCACCTCCCCAGCCAGAGGCTGCGTCCTCATGTCTCAGGAGCTGCGGGACCACCGAAACACAGAGTTAGGACAATCTCCCACAGACGTGCAGGGACTCCATAGATACCTCCGCTGTTCACAGGCTGTGGTTTAACGAACCATGGCCAGAACCTTCTCCGAATCCAGTATGCTTCTCTACAGCATGCTCTATGGCCGTGGTGGAAGTGAGCGAGGGGTGGAGCAGTAGATGGGCCCGCCCAGCCAGATCAGCTCTGCTCCACTCTACATTTAATCCATGACTTTCACCAAATGAACTGTCGCTCATAAACACACCTGCCTCTTCCAGTGTATTTTCAGCCGATGATGATGATGATGATGATGATGCAGAGTCCACGATCGCAAATTTGGGAACAAAGTGTCCCAGCTCTGCGCATGATTCACTTACCTACTTGTCACCTGCATTCACACCCACTCTTTCTCCTCAAGTCTTTCACTTCCGCTCGCTTGAATGTGTTTGGCCACTCTGTGGCTGTATGTGGAGGGGCCTCCTTCACTTGCATGAATGTGTTATGGTTTTGTCCCTGGACTTCCGGGTGATTATTCTTTGTAAAAACATTCCTGTATTCTGTTGAGCAGTGGGAAAACTGAATCTGTGTAATGTATCAGCTTTACACGATTATTAAAAACAATCAGTCAACATGCCAGTCATGTTGGCACATATTGATATGTGATACCTGTGTTTGTATCAGAGTTTATAGACATGGATGCTTTATTGTTGGTGTTCCTCCATGAGCTGCTCAAAGTGCGGGTCTGTGCTTTGGTTTTTCTCCAGTTCGAGCAGTTCCCTCTGAGCTGGACTCTGACCTGATATGTTGACATGAGAGGAAAACTGAGGCCTGGGAAGGATGAGTGTTAATTCAACATTATTTCTCTTTGATGGTGAGGATAATGAATATAGAACATAGACAAGAATAGAGATGTACAGTATATGTAAGGAGACCTGGACAGGAGGGGTCACTGATCCTGTGTCTCCTCTCAGACTGAATGAAGAAGATGAGTGTGAAGGTGGAGGAAGAAGACGGAGCTACAGTGTCCATCTCTCAGTCTATGAAGAGTGACCTGTCTAAGGAGTTTCCTCCTCCAGACTTTAGTGGAGAACCAGGGCCCTCAGACACACAGTGAGAGACTGTTACTCAGTTACTGTGATATTAGCTGATGCAGCTTGGATCAGTTCATATCATGTTATTAACATGTTGCTGTCAATTATAAGTGAGTGAAGCTCTGAGCAGCAGACTCTCCACCACATGTTGATTTTTGTTGCTATAAGCATATGAGCTTCTAGACAGAAACCTTGATGTTTTCAACACATGATTTTAGAAAGAAATGTCTTCACCGTTGTGTCTCTGAGAAGCAGCAGCTGATCGGAGGAAGATCCAGAAGCAAAGCTGGGCTCCAGACATCCAGTCGTACTAGCACTGCACAAAGTAAGACTTTGGACCTGCAATTGGATCTTCTCATTCTGTATAGGGAAATTTTGTTCTAACTATTTAATGATATCTTGGATTTCATGCATGTAGTTGTCAAGACTCTCACTCACTCTCAGTCGGGTCATAGTTTGTTTGTCTCTGTGAGCAGATCAATGTCTGCAGGAGGTTTTAAATGAACATTAGATCCATCTGAGCAGGAGATCACCGTGTGACTGAAGGAAGTAAAGGAACAGGAAGTGAAACACCACTCTACACTGAGGTCTACATCACAGAGGTAAACTGCTGTTCATCTTTGATGGCCTGGATGAAAGCACACTCTCTCTGGACTTCCACAACAATCAAATTGTGTCTGATGTTTCACAAAAGTCAGTCAGTGTCCTGCTGACTACTGACAAACCTCATCCATGGGAAGCTTGTACCCTCTGCTCTGGTCTGGATCACCTCCAGGCCTGCAGCAGCCTACCCACTACCACTAGCACCACTGCCTGCCATCCTGCAGCATCATGTGTTTCTGGCTCCCTGGTTACTGACTGTCACAACACCCCGCCCTACTGAGAATTAGCTCTGACTCACTCATGACACAGACACGCCTCCAGCAGCTGGAGGGAGGAGATGATCTGACTGGGAGATCTTCCTTCCGCAGTGGTTAAGTTCTTGACATATTATTGAAATATTCGATTTGTCACTTAAGATCGGAGAAAAACTCAAATCCGGTTTCTCTGATGTAAGCTTGCTTTTCATGAATGTAAACAGTGGGTGTACTACAGTCACAACAGTGTTGTAACAACAGTCACGGTGAAACTTCAACAAAAACACCACTACACATCACTGGGGCACTACACTCCCTCCAGCCAGTTTGCTTTAGATCAAAGGAGAACTTTTTTTTTTCAAATGTTCCAGTTCTGCTCTGTCAGTCCTCTGTCCCAGTTCTTTCCTCTTCCTCAGACCTCAGTCTGTCTGGTGTCCACACACAGTTCTTCTTCCAGTCGCCACAGCAGATCATTTGTCTCGCATCTCCTCTCTTCCTTCGCTTCCTCTCGTGTTGAACTAACCGTTTTCATGTCTCGTTTCACCGGGTCTCTGTGTTCGTCTTCTGTTGCCTGGCAGCTGCAACATCCTTTGTACCGTATATCTACAAACCAGACAGCAGGAGGGGGATCAGGGGGACCAAACCACATTGTATTTCATGAGACAACTTTCCATGAGAGTATTAACTCAAGGTCATGTTGTACAATTTATTTTTATCATGTGTAATATCCATGAGCCTGTACAATTCCCCCTTCCCACTGTCAACAGCTTACACATATGGGGAGATTTCAACTTTTTAAAGATGTGTGTGTGTGTGTGCGTGTGTGTATTTGCACAGCTGACATTGTTGCGTAGAGGTGAAAACATACCTGTTAAATTTCCACATTTTGATTTCTTCCGTCTAACAAAACTGCCAATGAAAAACACAATAATTAACAATTTGCTGATGTACAAACATTTCTATACATTAAAAACAGGATTTATTTAACTGTAATTTAATTGCAAATCATACCTTGGTATAGTTTATTTTCCCTGCAAAGGTAAAACAGAACACAAACCGCCACAAAAACAAAAAGAAGTGTCAGAACAGTAGCTGTCCCTGCTGTTGTCCACTTTGGTTTCTCTCCACACTGAGCATCAGTTGAAGCAGTTCCTGGTCTCATCAGCTGCAGACCCAGTGCTTCACATCTGGAATGACAGAGGGACAGTTTTTAACAGGAGCATTAGTAAAACAACATGAAGTCAGTGGTGCTGGAAGAACTCTGGTGTCTGATGTGGAGCTTCACTCACTGTGTGTGTGGCTGACAGGACGTAGATGTTCCATCAGAAAAAGAGCTGCTGCTGCATGGAGAGCACTCAGTGTCTCTGAGTGATGTTCCTGAGGAAGTACAATGACATCTGGTGGAACCAGCTCTGCACTGATACCAGTGAACCAGCGATTATGTCATTCTAGACATTGCTGAAATGTAAACTTCACCTATTCAATTAATAATTAGTGGGGTTTTTTTTCTAAAGCTGGTAATACTTAAGGTATAATAAGATGAGTTGTTTTGTCACATGTACAGAGTAAAATGATTAGACTTTGATGCAGTGCAAAGGAGGAATCCGACATTTATTTGTTAACAAACTGATGACAAAAATGAGTGTTTACATCAACTCCATAATACTGAAGTTAGGAAAGAAAACCAACCATTTTTACTGATGTAATATCCTGGTTGACAGTGTTTATGTGCTGTACTGCAGCTGTCTTCTGTATAGTCTACACAGTAATATCCCTCCTGTGGTTCACAAACTGTATCTGACACTCTTGTACATGGAGTCTTTGTCCTCAGACCAGAACCTGTCAACACACACAGCGGTTACATACAGACTTGTGAATGTTTTCTCTGCTTGCCAGGTTACTAATAATTTGGGAATGGGAAGAGATATTTACCTTCATCACATATTGCGCATTGAAAACACTGTTTCAGTCCACTGGGTTTATTCATGAAGGTTCCCTCAACACAGGGCAGACAGGACGTACTTCTATACGGTTTGCAGTCTGTTTTAACTCGACTACCTGTTGAAAGTCAACCAAAAGAGTAAATATTACAAAGTCTTAAAAAAAATCACAATGTTGCATGGCGCATCAGTGATTGGTGCCGTCACCTCACAGTGAGAAGGTCTGGGTTTGACATCAATCAAGGTTCCCAGGTTTTCTCTGTGTGCTCCCATAGTCAGCTGTTGTGAGTATTTATGAGTGTGTGAGTGGTGTGTGTGCCCTGTGATTAACTGGGCACAGAGACTACTATCTGCAACCCTCAAGACACCATTAAAATACAAAGAAGTTTAGATATCAAGCAAGAAATGTGAACATAAATCAATCAATACAAATTCCCATCTGTCTTCAGCCAGCATTTAATTGGGTCTTACCAGGAAGACACATCGGACAGCACCCTCCTCCTATCAGATACTCTGATCGATGACATGTCAGAGCATGGACAGGGGAGATGTTCAGCACAAGAATCTGCAAAGAGTAAGAGAAAGTATATTTAGCCTGTGCAGGTAAGTTATGGAGTGTAGTGGTCACTTTTTCTCATTGCAGTGATAAAACAGGATCCTTATCAGGATCCTTGTCCAAAGTGGAGATTAATCTCAGGTCTCCACCATGGAGAACTGGTGCATATCCAGTACACCACCATCACCAGAGCAAGATAACACACAAGATGAGAAGTGGAGGAAGCAGACAGGGATTTGTTGTTAAAAAGCAGATACAGTACTGCCAAGTGCATAAACATTTTAATGGAAAACAATTTACCAGCAGTAGGAGAGGAGATAATTTACTTCCAAACATTTTCTCTTCACTCTGGATCACAGTTCTTGGGGTCTTGAGTTTTCACTGTGACAACTGGAAAACTAAGAGAGAACAGAGAACTTAGGAGACCCCACCACACAAACAGTAATTATTGTATGGGTGACAGCAGCTAAATTGAGCCACTTTTTGGGTCATCACTCTCAAAAATAAGAAAAAACGATTTATGACATTTAACTGCTCTTTTATTGTTGATAAGGATTGTTAATATTTTTGCATTGAATCGACGTAATAAAACATAGTTGCTCAGCTCACATTTTTAAAATGAGTAGTGTTTAGGTAAAATGAGCCACTGAAACAGCATCGCGTGAATAGCATTTATAAGAACTGGATACTGGACAAAACTTTGGGGCCCGTTCATTCCCATCCGTGCTCCCTTCCCGCTGTCCCACTGCAGAACATGATGGGACATAGGGCTCCAGCTAGTGACCATCGGATGTTCACTTTGAATCCAGGCGCATTGTGAGATACATTGAGGGCCGTGCATCTCGTTCATCAGACATTCGGATTCAATGAATCGACGATACAATTTTACCCAGTAGTCAACCCTGGCATTGCAACAGAAATCCCAGTGGGCCCAAAAAGCATTTTCCCCATAGACGGCAATAGTAAAAGAGATGGCTATAAAAATGTTGACAGGGCAGGTCAAAGCTAATTACTAATCTTTGTATTGCATATTTGTAATTCATGGTCTTTCAATGTCTGAAAAAAATTTCAGCATGATAAGAGTAGTAACTTTTGTTCAGGTCACTGACCTTACCTCTGTTTACACCAGGCTCCACAGATTCTGCCAGAAAGCTTAACTGAGGTAAGATAGCTGACCTATATGGACATCCTGGACTCCGCCTTGAGACATCTAGCTTTCTCTATATATCTATGGTCATATGTGGCAGGTGAGCAGCGATGATAAGAATAAATGGGTCACCATGTTTAGTTCGGTAAATGTTTGGGGGTTTTTTTTAATTACTTATCTAAGCAAAAAAAAACCCAAAACAATATTATGGCTGGTGAGGTATTGAAGAACTGATAAAAGCATCTTATTTCGCTATTTATCTAACAGCATGCAACCGATAATGCTTCATATCCCATCAGCATTCTGCTTTCAGTTACACTTGCAGCAACACAAACATGTTCACTGGAACATATTTGTCCCTCAAAGAATGTTTCTTTTATAGAAGTGGATAGTGCGCCCTTCTTGTGTCAAAGCAATTCATATTTACCTTAATATTTAATTTTAAATTGAATATTGTTGTTAAAATATATTAATTAACAATTTATTCATTCATTAAGACAAAAAACGTGTAGAATCAAACTGATGCATGCATCTTTAACGCAGATCAGTGGAGAATATGAATATTTATTTTATGTACTTCCTGTATGTACTTTTTTGTATGTGAGGCAATGCCTCAACGGCCCCACCCATCCCCACCCCACCCACATTGTGTACAGCTGTGCATTTGTTTGTTTTTTTTTTATTTAGGCCTATGTATCAACCTCTACTTATTTATCAACCGGTCTGACAAATGAAACCGGCCAAATCCCGAAATGTTCCGACATGTTCACTCAAACCGATTAATGAGCAGTTATTTTCTGATAAACGTTAAAGACTGTTCGTGGGGAGGTCGGGTAGACCGGACGCAGCCCCTGACTGCTGCTGAGAGACGCAGCCCCCTGGCATCATGGGCTGCATGCAGCTGCGGCTACAACATATCCCTTTTTATCTATATTGACGATATAAGCTCATTTTCACTCATTCGTCACGGTAGGCGTGTACCCGAACACCAGAGTGTCTCAGCTGATCACTCCAATCGGAAGCGGAAAAGCGGTCACCTGCCCACGGACGCCGGCTGTCGCCCTTCTCTACACAGATAGTTGTCCCTCAATAGACGGTCAGGGATCCCGTGATCACCTCCCTCCGCTCTTCACGGACCGTGGTCAGATCATGGATGCAGAACTGGACAGACCCTTTAACAGGAGACGTGGGAGGGAGGAGGGGCCGGACATGCGAACGCTGAGTGATATACTGAGGTCTGAGGGTTAACAGGTCTTCTCCGTATCTAATTAATCCGTGCAAATAATACCATAAATTGGTTAAGTAAGCACGCTGTTGCTGGAAGTTGCTTCCAAATAAAACACATTTTATTTACAATATTTTGAATAGAAGCCTATGATATCGGAATCATTTGTTTTTTCCGGGAAGTAAGAAATCACCGGGGAAAAAAGTTTGTTGTTGATGCTGTGCAGTGTCTTCTATCCAGGATTCACCACTGGAAAATGTGGGAGAGAAATTTGGAATACTTAATAGTTTTCTGAATCTCTCAAATGATGACATCACATTCGCACGGCGTAAGGCCCTCCGTGCTACTTTGCTTTTTCAGGGACAATCAGAAATAGATGCCAGAGAGCTAGCACAGTAGCTTAAGAATTTGCCTGACTTACCATCAGGCAATGATGGTACCATGAACCTTCTTGTTACCCTCCCTGTAAATGTGGATGAGGCAGAGAGTTTTTCAAAGCTGAAACCTATCTGAGGTCCACTTTGTCTCAGGAACGCCTCAGTGACGGGCATTTGTAGAGAACTATAGAAAAGGAGTCAAATTTTCCTTTGTTTTTGTGTTTGATTTTAAGGTTTATAAAGATAATGCAATTGTGCACACATTAGATCTGGTCTCAGGAACAGAGATAACCCACAAGCATCACAGCATGTCTCCATGTACCCGGCCACAGCCGCTGTAAAACCTTATTCTGTCGGTGGAATATCGATTCTGACAACCGTAAAATCAACAACAAGACATTTCGATGCTGAAAACGTATTTCTAGCTCAACTTTTCTCCTACTTTCCTATCTGTCTCATTAAGAATGAATGGGGAACAACGGCACTTCCGTTGCCACGATGCCCGTGCATACGTCATTGTATACAAACAATAAAAGGGTCTATATGTTTCAACTTCAAGTATACTTCCTCAGTTTTTGTATAAAATAAGTATACTCATAAACTTCTGGTTGTGGTTCAGTGGTGCTAAGTAGCTGGACTTTGCGCGAGGGGTGTGTGTGCGCTGCCATAGATATATGATGTGTGTTGCTACGTGAACATAACCGAAACTGAAACTGACTTTGACTCTGGCAATAATGGCCATAATGGTAGGGAAAATACTGCATATAGTTGCTGTGGGGGGCCCACACTGGCAGCCCCGTTCCGGCGCTAGTGAGTGGCCCCTCCGGAGCACAACGTGTGGGACAGGGCCGTAAAGTTAGGGGAGCATGGATGCCGCCGATATCTCTTTTACTTTGAAAATCCAAAGCGGAAGCTGAGTGGCACTGGTTCCGGCTTGACCCTGACCGGGGATGCACCGCGTCCGGAGGCTCTGGGTGCAGAAGGATGGATGCATCTGAGAATTTGGCCGGTCCCGGTCCCGGAGGCGGCCCCGGCCTGGAGCAGGAGGTCTCCCCGGGCTTCGGGGAGCTGGACACCGCGGTGCTGCTGCTGGGAGCCGGGGTGACGGCGGCCACTCACCCGCTGCTCTACGTCAAGCTGCTGATACAGGTTAGCAGAGCAGGCTAACGGGCTAGCGCCCTCCTGACGTTGACGTCTTAATATTGATGAAGCTGCTGCTGATGGGAGTCTGGAGCCTCCGTCAGGAGCCATGTCCCGACCTCCAGTAGTGTTTTCGACCGAGGAGTCCCTCCTCCTAAAGCAGCTCCCCCTCCTCACTCAGCTCTGCAAATTCTGGCTCGCTCACCAATTAATCGACAGGTTTAGACGTATGCACAGTTTTTACTGACCAAAAAACATTTCTGATTTAAGGCAGCTACTCAGGGATTTACCTTAAACAGTGTTTTGCACTCGATCTCTTCTCGATCCATCAGGACTCGGGATCAGGGTAGGCGGGTAACGGTACAGGTTGTGAGTATGAGAGCAACAGTAACATTGCAATAACAACTCATAGTAATTTAACAAAATAGTTACGGACTATAACGCCAAGGCTAAGAATTGGTGCATTTACTTTCAATGGGATTCACTGTTGTCAGTGGGGGAAAAAAAAAGAAGAAAACATTCAACTGAACTGGATTACATGGTGACTCAGCTGGCTGCAAAAAGGACAAGACTGCAACCCCTGGTCAGACTGAGGGTTTGTCCCAGCGTGCATTTGGATTTTTGGCTGCCATTCTGGTTTCATCTCACAGTCCTCAAACATGCATGTTTTGGGCAATTGGAGAGTCTGATGAGTTTGAGAATGCGTGGTGTGTGTACCACCCCTACAAGGTGTACCTGCTCTAGGTGTCCCAGGCATAGCCAAACGTAGTAGTAACACAATGGACGGACTATAGGATAGGAAATCTTTATTGTCCAGAACATAGAAATTATGGGAATGTCTCCTATTGGGCGGAAAAAATACTGCGTGAGATGGAAAACAGTATTTGTGTTGTGCATAAAACAATGAGCCTTTTTTTAAACAGGCCCTTAAACGCACCCTCTTTTCTTTATAGCCTCCCTCTTTCAGTAAGAGCAGAATAGGTGCATGTGTAAATTAAAGCCTGGGTTCAGCAGTTATAGTTTATCACTGCCGTGGTTGTTTAATGTTCTCCAATACTGAGACGCTGCTTTTTCCAGGTGGGCCATGAACCCCTCGCGCCAACTGTTGGCACAACCATGTTCGGGCGAAGGGTCCTCTACCTGCCCGGCTTCTTCTCCTACGGTGAGTGGCCTGCTTCTTCCTCCTCCTCCTCCTCCTCCTCTACGGTATGATCACGATGATGACTGACGGCCCGGCCTCCTCCTCCTCCTCCTCCTCCTCCTCCTGCAGCGCGGTACATCGTGAAGGTGGACGGAAAGAGGGGACTCTTCCGCGGCCTGTCGCCCCGCATCGTCTCCAGCGCCATCTCGGCCGTGGTCCGCAGTAAGGTCCGGCAGGTGAGGCAGCCACGTCCCATCTTCCCATCTCGCGCCGGGGGTTGTTTCTGGAAGCGGGAGGTGGAGGCGGGGGGGGGGGGGTGTGTGTGTGACGAGCCGCTCTCGTCTCCCAGCAGGTCGAGGCCGTGAGCAAGCGGGACGAGGCGCAGTCCTCGCTCGGGAAGGTGGTGCAGGAGGTGAGAGGCGACGCGCGGAAAGACACACACACACACACACCCGTCGCTGAGTTCAAAGGCTGAACGCTGTTGTTCTCTCCCCTCCCCTCCCCTCAGACGTCGCACGAGATGAT
Source organism: Karalla daura (assembly GCA_029224185.1). NCBI lineage: Eukaryota > Metazoa > Chordata > Actinopteri > Chaetodontiformes > Leiognathidae > Karalla > Karalla daura. The sequence goes on along the minus strand of CM055193.1, from coordinate 21,192,827 downwards.
CATCCAGTGTCTCTCCAGAGTAGCCACTCACCCTTTCCACGGTACCGCGCTCGCTTCACCATCTTACATCGATCCACTTGCTCTCTCGGTCGCCAGACCCACGAAGCTGCTCATCACGTCTCACATGCATCCTATCTGGTCATATATCATGTGTGTGTGTGTGTGTGTGTGTGTGTGTGTGTTTCTCTCCCTGGCAGTGTTGTCGGTGCGGTGCATGGCGCAGTTTGTCGGCAGGGAGGTGGCGTACAGGTGAGACCCGGCTCTGCGGCCGCGTTTACTTGGCAGACACGCAGTGGAAGTCCAGTCAAACGAGCCCCAGGGTGTCGGGGAGAAAGACGCCGGGCTTCCCGCGGCCTTTCACAATAAGGGCATCCCGTGTGGCCAAGCTTTCGTGGCGCAGCACCTGTCTGGCGCACTCTAGCGGTGAATGTGCGGATCGCAGCCAGCTGTACACTCCTCTGCGGAGCCAGTGCTTGGTTGCTTTAGTACCGCAGTGCTGCACCGAGCCATTCGTATTGGATTAACCGAATAATAAAAACTACAATAATGTAATAATGAAAAGCCTTTGACAATCGTTGGATTGTGTGGATTCACTCTGTACAAGCTGATGTCTGTGTGTGTGTGTGTGTGTGTGTGTGTGACCTGCAGCGGGATGTTCAGCTCTATCATGCGGATATTGAAGGAAGAGGGCATTGCCGGCTTCTATGTGTAAGATTTCTTTCTTTCGACACGTTTGCCATGGCTTCACTTCTCGGCAACACTGATCACTGATCCAGATCCTGTCTGCGTGTGTGTGTGTGTGTGTGTGTGTGCTCACAGCGGCCTTGTTCCTCATGTGCTGGGCGAGGTTCTCTTCCTGTGGTGTTGTAACCTCCTGGCGCACTTTATTAACACCTACGCCGTGGATGAAAGTGTAAGTCCCGTCAGAGAGCAAGCTCCAGCCACAAGCTGCTCACACGCGGCTTCACATGAATAGCAGTTACCGCCATCACTGTTGTTAGTTTCCAGGAATCGAGCTCTTCAGAGAATGAACTCCCCTGACATTCGCTGGCAGCTGGGAATCGAACCTCCCTGCCCAGCTTAGGCCACGTCAGGTCTGCAGGGGATTGTGGGTAATGCCTCAAAGAGACCTAACACTTTGTCTCCGTGTTTGCGCCGCAGTTCACTCAGGCATCGGCAGTACGGAGCTACACCAAGTTTGTGATGGGCGTAAGTTCACCGCTTAAGATCGACTCCGGCCATCAGGGTCACTGCACACGAATCCACTCTGAGTGTGTGTATGTGTGTGTGTGTGTGTTTAGATCGCAGTGAGCGTCCTGACATATCCGTTCATGCTCGTGGCCGATCTCATGGCCGTCAACAACTGTGGGTGAGTCTCGCCTTCCCAGCATTCGGTGGTCAGATCCCGATCCGTCTGATGCCGTTTGAGGCCGATTCCTTCTTTTCTATTCAACGTGTTCGACTTGCCTCCTTGGTCTCAGCCTGGCTGCAGGTCTCCCTCCCTGCTCTCCTGTCTTCCGGTCCTGGCTGCACTGCTGGACCCACCTGAGCAACCAGGTAAAGCTGGCTGTCCCAGACCGTTCCAGACCGTCCCAGCTCACAGGGAGAGTTCAGGGTGCTTACAGCTGCCGTGTCCTCTCCCCTCAGGGCCTCCTCTTCAGGGGTTCCAGCTTCTTCTTCCGCCGGGTGCCTGTGACCTCCGCGACCTCTCTGCCTGCCATCGAGGGCTGACCTCATCGTCATCGTCATCGTCGTCGTCATCCGCCTCCTCTTCCTCCTTGTCGCAGACATTCCATAAAGACATGGCGTCGTCCTGCAGCGGAGCAGCGGTGAACTCATCCCAAACACCATCCTCGCTCTCTCTTTGTGTGTGTGTGTGTGTGAGTGTGTGTGTGTGTGTGTGTGTGTGTGTGAGAGGTTTTGTCATCTGTTAAGGATGTTGATCTCTGGACTCACATACACGTCCACCGAGGTGGAGCTCGCCAACGTCTAAGCTGATGTTAAGTTATTATAAGGAGAAACTAGCGGGACACCGATGGAGCAGGCAGACCTGCAGCTGCCCCGAGAGCTGACCCCAGGTCTGCTGGAGAGAGTGACAGCTCCTCTGTAGGTTTCATCTGGTCATAATGAGTGTGCAGAGACTAAAACGTCACCATCTCACTATACCCAACCCTGAGGTTTGTTCTTGCAGCACTTTACCTTAAAGACCGGGGAAAGCAGATTCTGCTTTCTGCAAACGTGTACAACGTTTTTTTTTTTTGCCATTCATAGTGTCATTGCGGAACTAGGCCCCAAAAAAACTGTTCCACCCTGTAAAAATCTGGATTTAACGGGCGGGTCTGAAACTCCCTGTGGTTTTTCTGCTCACTCTACAGTCTGGTTAAAGTCGTCTCTGCCTCGTCATGTTTTGGGCTGACCCTCTCCCTCCACGGCAGAGACTGTTGCTCATCCTGAAGCTTTACTCGATACGCTCAGCGACCCGTTTTAGCCCTTCAGATCTGACAGAGTGGTTTTTCTGTGGAATTATACACTGAAAACCGACATTCATTTTCGGTTTCCCCGGTCTTTAAGGATTTGTCTCGTTCCCTGTTGCGTTATTAAAATAACTGAGTGCAAATGGCCAAAAACCATATCTTACAAGAAGATTATATTACACCATTCTGTGGCAGCCCAGCCCATTACCAGGGGCCGGTTTGCTCCCTCCACAGAGGAGTGCTGTGCTGGGGCAGCGTTTCCCCATCTGAAGGTTGGTTCTGGTTCTCCCGTTTCCTTTTTAAAAAAGATAAATATCTACACAAACGTGAAAAAGCAGCCGCGTCTGGGGTAACAATGCATGCCAAATCTTCCACATGGGAAACGTGTAAACGCAGGACCCGCCTATTGATGTTCGTCGTGTCTCGGATGCCGGTGTGTGCGTTTTTTTTTTTTATATGTATGTTTTCACTCCGTAACAGAGTATTCCGAACCTTAAGCCAACTGCACTTTATTCATTCATGCATGTGATGGATGGATGGATGGGTCCCATTTTGAAGTGTTTCGTTCTGGCCTCATTCCCCCTGTTGTGACAACAGGCATCGCAGTGGTCTCCACGGATTTCTTAAGATTTATTTTAATAAATTAAGCTATTGACTCGAGCTGTTCGTCCTGATTTTTTTGGGTCGTTTTTTTTGTTGTTGTCGCTCCAAGCCAAAACAAATCCATCTCCAAAAACCGATCGGACCCTCCGGGTTGAGCTGCCTCCGTCTTCCTCCCGAAACGCTTGCCCGCGTCCTGTCGTCTCAAGCCGCTCCGGGAGAGGAGGCGAAGGAGGAGGCGAAGGAGGAGGCGACGCGGGTGGAAGTGCAGAGTAATTCATTGTCAAATAGCAGAAAGTACAAACAGCCACGCGCTACACAGAGGACAGTGGTTTAAATAACGTACACCCCCCCCCCCCCCCCCCCCCAAACCCTCAACTCTTCATCATCTCTCTCTCTCTCGAACGCACTCGCGCACACACACACACACACAGTGGCATCATGATCATAGTCGTTCTAACGTGCCCTATTGCTAAAAGCAGATCCCTCTGCCGTAGGTGAAAAACATGCCGAGCGGAAGCATCCAAATAACCTTTTTTTTTTTCCTCCTCTCTCTCTCTCTCTTTCTTTTTTTTCTACAACAAGCGACCCGCTGCCCCGGCTCGTCCGCACAGCCAACTCTCGGAATACACACGATTAGAAAAACCTTAAGACTAAACGGCTGGACCCGGGAGCCCGTTGCCGCTCCGACCCGAGGCGGGGGGGGGGGGGAAATTGCTAGGAACGAGAAGGAGTTGGGGACCAAGATTTACCAGATCTGATCATCGGTTTTCCTCAGACGGAGCATGCGTTCTTCCCAATTTTGGGTCCTTTTTGTTTGTTCGTTTGTTTCTCAAGCGCACCCCGTTCTGTAACTCCCGTCTACAGAGCCTGGACTAACCGAACAGTGTCCGGGCGAGGTCAAACGCTCCTCTTTCAGACCTCCGCAGCTGAAATGTTCGCCTAAGCCAGAGCGCGTCCAGGATCCTTTCCCGCTCCCGCCGTCCCTAACATTAATTTCCTCCTCATCCCTGGGGGGGGGGGGGGGGGGTCGCGGGCTCCCACAGGCTAACCTCGTGTTCCAGGACGATGATTTAAAAAAAAAAAAAAAACAACGACAAATTGCTGACAGATAAAACGATGTGGATGGTCCGGGTTACATTCACGCGAACAGCATTTTGGAATCATTGTGGCAAACAAGAAACAAGACGTTTACATTCATTTTTAAAAACCCACAGCATTTTGGATCTCGCGACCACCGGAAAATGTTTAGCCCTGTGCTTCAAAAAAAAAAGGTGTGAAAAGCGACTCCCGACGCCGAGCCGCTTTCCCGATAACGTGTTGAAAGTCTCTTAAAAACGCCCACACACGCACGCACACGCACGCACGCACACGCACAACCCGACCAAAGCAAAGCTGCAGACATTCCACCAGCACGCCGTTACGCATTAATACATAGATATAAAATAAAAAGAAACGGAAAAAGGAAGAAGAAAAAAAAAAAAATCACTTCTCAGAAGTTCATGAACAGAGACAGGACCCAAGACTAATAACGGGACTGAAGGCCTGAGTGCAGCACATCCACGGCGGCAGAGTTCCTCAACATTTACAGCCAAAAATGTTGGAATGTGGAGCAGTGAGAGAGTGTGTGTGTGTGTGTGTGTGTGTGTGTGTGTGTGTGTGTGTGTGTGTGTGTGTGTGTGTGTGCGTGTGCGTTATGAAACCAGCAGTCATCCTCACAAGGTTGCGCGGCTGGAGCGGAGAGCGCGTCGCTGTCACTCCGCATGATTCACGTCCGCCCGCTCGCTCGGTGTTGCGACAACACGTCCAAACGGCTCCCTGTGCTTTAGTTAAAGTGTGACAGGGGAGATGAGACTGAGTGTGTGTGTGTGTGTGTGTGTGTGTGTGTGTGTGTGTGTGTGTGTGTGTGTGTGTGTGTGTGAGACAGACACCTTGCTTGGCTTTCATCTGGAGCGTAAAATGGCAGTTTTCCCCATTGGGACTGACCACTCAGGCATTTGTGGGGAGATACTGGACGCTGCTGCTGAAGTACCCTTGTAACGCCCCGACACACACAAGCGCACACTCACACGCGCACGCACGCACACACCAACTCGCCAGATGCAGCTCGGGCTGCAGCGGATGAACCCATAAGGTGCTGAGGGTGTCTGAACAGAAGCATAACACGGGTGGTGGTGAGGCGAGGCGACAGATACCATTGTCTTGTGTTGACGGCATTCCGACGAGCAAGAAGGGGAAAAAGAAAAAACATCTTGCAGATATCAAATCTAGAAAAAAACGTCCTACGTTCCAAGAGGTGAGGTGACGGGGAGAGGTGAAGCGGAAGCATCAGCTCAGTCTTTGGTTGGATCATCCTTAGGAAGCCAGCAGCACTTTTGAGAGGAGCAGGAACAAGAAAAACAAAAAAACAAAAAGGTCCGGGGCGGGATCCCTGCAGAGCACCTGATTGGCTGCCTGGTGGCCGCTTAATGCTGTTGACAAGTAGGAGGAGGGTGGAGAAGAGCCCTTGGTGTCCCACAGACGGCTGGCTGCTGGTGTAGAGAGAGATGGAGGGGGGGGGGGGCTGGACGCTGGTGTCAGAGGGGGGGAACAGTGGTGGTCGCTTTGACCCCAGAGTCGGAGCCGGAGAGGGTGGAGACCTGCAGAGGGGAAGCCACAGGCTCAAGGTCCTGGTCGCTGGGGGCCACAGGCACAGTCCCTCCTCTCAGGGCTGCAGGGGACTGGACGATGCATTGGGGAGGGGGGGCGGGGTGGGGGGTGGGGGGTCGTTTACAGACTCCGGCTGCTCATCTCTTGCCCGACTTCATGTAGGACGGAATGGCTCCCCGCGCCGTCAGGCCCTCGAAGCGCTTGTAGGTGTAGTTGATGAAGACCCAGTCCTTGTTCTTCAGGTCGGCCTCCGTCTGGTTGGACACGGGGGCCACTGGAGGGAGACGAGGAGGAGGAGGAGGAGGGGGAGGAAGAGGGTTATTTTAGATGGGACTCGAGGACAGCTTAAGCGCAGGAGGCGCGGGTGTGCGAGAAGGCCGGCGCGAACCTGTGGGCGTGAGGATGTCGGAGTCTGGGAACTCATCGAAGTTGGAGGTGTCGTCGATGCTTTTGATCTCGATGGGGATGGCGGCAGGTCGCTCTCTGGAAACACAGGTGAGGTGAGTGGGACGTGGGGGGGGGGGAAAGCTCCACGGCCCAGTGGAGGCCTGGACCCGGGAGCGTGTCTGGGACTGCATCTGGGCGGCCCTCACCTGATGTGGTCGTAGTCCACGCCCTCAAAGAACGGATTGGACTTGATCTCCTCCACGCCCACCGCGCCAACCCTGTGCTCCTCCTCGCAGCAGAACCTGCGCGGGGGAAACGCAGCGTCACCGTCATAATCACCATTCAAGCTCTCGCGCGCGCGCACACACACACACGCTGCAGTTTAACGAATTCCTGCATGAGGAATGCTGCGACGACGGTGAGCGGAGACGGGGCTCTTGCCTGAGGATGAGGTCTTTGGCCTTCTCCGAGATGGGCACCTCCGGAGGAAAGGTCAGCGTCTCTCTCCAGTTCATGACCTTGCGGTACGTCTCCTGAGGCGTCTCCGAGCAGAACGGAGGGTAGCCTGCCCCACACACACACACACACACGATCAGCCCATGCCTGCAAGCCGCCACTCAACCCTCGCCGTCAGGGCTCTTACCTATCAGCATCTCGTACATGATGACCCCCAGGCTCCACCAGTCGCACAGCTTGTTGTAGCCGTTCTGCATGAACACCTCCGGGGCGATGTAGTCCGGGGTCCCCACCGTGGAGAAGGCCTGACGAGGCACAGACACAATGATTCAAGGGCTCCTCGGGGGGGAGGGGAGGGGGGCATTTCAGCCAGCACCTGGCTGATGGACGGCGCTCACACCTACCAGCTGTCTCCTGTTCCTCTTCCAGGTCTCCGCTTTCCTCTTGGAGTTCATGTTCTGGAAGGCTGCAGAAGGCAGGACAAACTGGGTCTCAGTCGGCGTGAACCGGTTCGGTAAAACGACAACGCGCGGATGAAACGGAGGGCGGGGTTTGCCTGACTTTGTTTACTGAGGTCGCTGGGCAGGCTGTGGTTCAGGTTCTTGTAGAACTCGGTGCGGTGCGCCCTCTTCAGTCCCGTGCAGAGCCCGAAGTCCGACAGCTTCACGTGACCCTGGGAGCGCAGAGAGCACATCGATGGGAGTGTGAGCAGAGGGAGGAGTCGGTGTTCCTTCCGGGCTCCTTCCTCCCAAGCAGCTCTCACCCTGGAGTCCAGCAGCAGGTTGTCGGGTTTGATGTCCCTGTGGATGAAGCCCAGCTGGTGGATGGAGTCGATGGCCAGCACCGTCTCGGCGATGTAGAACTGAGTGGCTTCTTCCGTCAGCGTGTCCTTCTTCATCAGCAGGGTCATCATGTCTCCTGCGGGGGCAGCGCAGAGGGCGTCAGAGGCCGGGGGGGCTCGCCGGCATCGCCTCGCGGGGGTTTCACACCACGTACCTCCAGGCAGGAACTCCATGATGAGGTAGAGGTTCATCTTGTCCTGGAAGCTGTAGAACATCTTGACCACCCACAGGCTGTCTGCCTCCACCAGAATGTCGCGCTCAGCACGGATGTGGCCCACCTGGCAAAACAAGCACGCAGGCAATGGTTCAAAGACAACCTGCACATGGCACAACAACAGCCCAGTGTGTGTGTGTGTGTGTGTGTATTCGTATGTCCAGCCCCTTCACCTGTTCCTTCTCCAGCATGTCTGCTTTGCGTAGGATCTTCATGGCGTAGACGTGACCGGTGTCTTTCTTCTGCACCAGACGAACCTGGAGACAACATGGTGTTCAGTTGCAGCATGTCCCAGCTGTGTCGATTAGGAAAGCGGTCTGCGTTTCTGGTCGTTCACCTCTCCGAAAGCGCCTCGGCCGATCACCTTCAGGGACTCGAAGTCCTCCAGGCCCAGCCGAGTGCGCTTCAGACGCAGGAACTCCGTCTCTTTCCGCGCGTGCTGAGAGCGCCGCACGCGTTTCTGCAGAGCACAGACACCGCTCCGTGACGCAACTGGGTTTAAATATACCAGAAGAACCGGAGAGCATACGGAAAAAAGGCCGCGGCCACCCACCTCCTCGTCAGCCAAACCCTCCTGATCCATCACCTTCTCCAGCTTCTGCTGCCTGAAATGAGCCGGGTTGAACAGGGGTTATTTTCACAGGTTTAACGGCTCCCGGTTTAACCCACAACCCAGCAAATGATTAACCCGGAGAGGGATCGACGGAGAGGCGCCTGAACTCGCGCCGGAGCGTTACCTCATCTCCCTCTCCTCGTGCTGAGCGATGAGGTTGCTGTAGAAGTTCTCCAGGGTCACCTTGGCCATGGTGACCCGCTCCTTGGTGTGGTTGCTCATGGAGGAGCACGAGCTCTGGCCGGTCATCGCCATGCTTTATCTGCGGGGGGGCGGACAGACAGTACGACACAGCCTGTTGGTGCTCGCAGCTGGAAATACCCAGCCAATCGAGACTCTGACCGCAGAGCAGACGGAGGGGGGGGGGGGGCAAAACGCCACGCTGAGGTCATGTCTTGTTTTGCCGGTTTTGAGCTTTAAAAAAAGCTGAGGGACTGTGGGAGTGAATGACTGCTGGCCTAGAAAAAGAGGAAGAAAAGCTGCTGCTGCTGCTGCTGCCTGGGCAAGACCAACGATGACAACATTGTGAAAGAGCAGCTATGAAGAAGTGATGAGGAAATATGATTTGAGCAAGAGCAACTCCAGTCTCTGAGATAGCTTCGGGACAGGCTGGGCTCCAACACTGAGCGGAGGAGGCGGCGAAAACGACATTATCCCTCACACACAAAATCCCTCACATAAGTCATTTTTGTCTGACTTCATGAATTGGTGCATGAACAGGGACTTAGAGCATAACAAAGGATCGCGTTCACGGCAGGTAAATCTATACCTGCGGTCTCAACAGGTTGCGTGACATTTTGCTGACGGTGTCATGTTGTCTGCTGTTGTCTTGTGTTACTTGTTTACCGTGTACACCACGAGCGACCCTGTCTCGCGAGTAACACCGTGATCCTGGAACGACTGTGCACTGTACCTACTGTTCACAGTGGAGATACAGGCGGGAAAAAAGCTAGAAGCCCACACTGTGCTACCACACACAACTATCCAACCACTGACTATGTGCTTCAACTAAACTGTAGACAACAATAAATCTATGTAGACATTTTCAGTGACAGTTAGGTAAATCCACCCGTCCAACAACAAAGGCAAGGAGGGCAAACACACACACACACACACACACACACACACACACACACACACACACACACACACACACACACACCATTCACCTGGAAGCTTACTTTACAGTCTCCAACTGACCTAAACATGCATATTTTGGACTGTGGGAGGAAGCACTAAAACCTGTAGAAAAGCCCACATACAAACCACATACAAATCGTTGTGACCAGGATACAAATTTGATGAGCCGCCAACCTCTGTGTTTAAGCTTTTGAAGCGTTTCACGTCATAACTTTCCATTAAACCAAGATCGATACCCTACATATCTCTATTTTCCAATGCCGTACTTTCGATGTCTTTAGCGTACATATTCGACTAGTTCAGGCTGATACAAAACGCTTTTAAACTACCAACAAACAGGGGCTTCAGAGTCTAAAAACAAAAAACCAAACAACCAAAACTAGAATTTTAATCAAATAAAGTACAGGAACCTATCATGGTTCGATATGGCCTTCGATCAAAACAGAATAATTGAACTTTTAGCCACTAGTCCGTCACAGACGCGAGGCCGTTTAGTTGGGTTGTTTTTCATCAAACTTAAATGGTATAGTTACGCCTGTTCTTTTCAGGTTTTAGCTCGAAGGAATTGACCGAGCTAATGTCAACAACACGCAGCGTTGGCTATTAAACTTGTTAGTTTCGTTTGTAACGAAACAGTGAGTGACCAAGAACAGGGAACAAAAACAAAGGTTTGTTCATGTCTCCACTAGTCATCACTTAAAGCACAGTTTAAGTAAGTCGTTTTCAATTCAATTCAAGTTGTTCCCAATAGCCTCAACCTAACACAAACAAATGCTTTAACCTGCTAACATTAGTTAGCTAGCAAGTTAGCTATTAAAGTTACTGCCTGTCAAGTCGTGCGAACGAAATGTGACTACCCCTAAAATGCCCTTCAAAATAGACACCTCAGTTTTACAGAAGACGAGAAACATATGGAGTGTGTCGGTCCACATTTTATTTTGAAAAGCTCAACCGGAAACGCTCCTCTTCCACTTCCGCCAACTTGCCACCTTGAAGTTACCGTCTGTCCCAGCGAGCAGCTGAGGGAAAGTTAGCTCGTCAACGTTAGCTACTTATCTGCTAAAACAGAGCCACTCGCTTGTCCAGAAACAGGGCGTACCTGGTTAGAAGACGCTGTTATCCCGTTAATGTCACAGTTCTCCACAAGAAACGCCCCACATAGTGTGTTCTTTCTCTTTCAGTCTATGTTTTTTAGTTGGTCTTTGTTCGCCTACCTTGGTCGAAGGTGCGGTGTCTGTCGTGTCTTCCTCTGCTTCCCACAGCGTTGCGTCATCATTGATATGAAGTCACCCTGACACCTAGTGGCCAGGCCTCGCTATTGCTGTTGCTTGTGCATAAACACAGACGGTATATATTCTCGATAATGTGACAGAATTTCGACAAATTTTAATTGTTTACGCCTGGAGATATCTTTTAAATTAACTACTGCTCACAAACACCGACATGAACCTCTTCATAACCACCTATGCAGGTGAATGAGTGGTGGGTTACCTCCCACTGTCATATCTGGGTTTATTGAAGGTGTGAGTGGAAGTCAATGCACATCACAAGCAACATGAGCCGCATTGTGAATGACGCCTGAGTGAGGAGCTGATTGGTGGATGTGCACAGTGGGACAGTGGGAGGCAGGTGACCAGAGCAGCACTGTACAGGCAGAAGGTCAGACATGATCAAGCAGGATGAAGGAAACAGGCTGACACCGTGGCCAGGACTTTTCAGTGCGGAGCTTGTGTGTTCTCCCTGTGTCTGTGTGGGTTTTCTCCAGGTACTCCAGCTTCTTCCAGAAGCCCAATGCACATTTGGACCAACTTAAAAGGTATGACGTAAATAAAATAATGGATGGTTGTATGGGTCTGTAAACCATCTTTTCATCACTAGTCATTATGAGGAAAACAATCAACTCCATGCATCCATCTTATCCACTTTGTAAATAAAAAGCTGGGGGTCTGCTGGGTGAAAGCAGGGAATATTGGTATTGCCGTGTTTTCATACTTAAACATAATTAAAAAACCCAATGTTTACCACAATCACTGTGACGCACTGGACAAAATCCAATTTCAAATCAAGGTTTTATTGTAAAACAAAAATATGCAAATGTTCCACCATTTACACAGAATGGATGAATGGAATATCCTTTCACTGCTGGTAAAAAGACAACGCTGGCACACGTTTTGTCCTGGTAAGTCAAATAAATATAGAGACAGACAGATAGAAGGCAGGCTGTAAACATATTAACTTCTGCTGCGGAGCTTGACATTTCTAAACGGGTGTCACTGCTTTATCTAGTCTTATTTTGCCCTTATGAACGTCCTCAAACGGAAACCAACACAAAGTGATTGTTGAGAATTACCACAGGTCTGTTCGGTTAGGAAAAAAAAAAAAAAAAAAACGAAAAGAGAAAAAAGTAGTCTTTATTTGAAATGACTCTCCTGCTCGTCGGCGGCAGAGCGCGGCGGCCACGGGGCGGAGAGCCGGCACGTCTCGCTCTGCCAGCGATTCACAGGGTAGCAGCAGCACATAGCTATACAGTGATTCCACCATTTGTACATAATCACTTGAAACCAAAACAACAAAAACACAGAACTACAAGACTTAAAACACGCAGTGCAACATTCACATCTTTTCCTAGCTTTTTTCCTATACTGTCGTATTTACACCTGGGCTGCGCGCTCCGAGCTAGTGTTTCCTCGTCTTGTCCTTTTTCTTCTTCTCTTGGCACTCGAGGATCTTCCTGTGAAACACACCTGCGGGGAAGAGGAGAGGGAGCGCCGTCAGACAGATCAGCTCATCGGAGGCGGCGCGTGTCCCGATGAGATTGGCCTCGCAGCTGCATGTTTAGCCCACCAGAGGGTGGTGACACGCCGCCTTTAACGCCTCCCAGGACGCTCTCCGTTTATGTCATGCATTTGTGGGAGCGTCGGCTGGTCCGTGGCGAGCAGGGCTCTTCGAGAACTGAACTGTGACTGCGCCTGGTCACGGCCTGAGCTCAAAAGCGTGGCGGACGTCGAGGAGTCACTACGGGCCGATAAGACGTTTTCACTGTGATTCGGCGCCTCGACAATGATTCGGTTGACGCGCCGTTTAAACATCGCTCAGTTTGGCGTGGGGCTGGGGGGGCTGGTCTGCTTCCCTATGGTACGTTATGCACTGTCAGACAACCGTGTCCATCGCCGGCCTATAAATAGATCCTCAGCGTAACGCTGGCGTTGAGCCTGCGCCGCCACTCTAATCGTTTCGTTGCCTTTCGAGCGGGAACCTGCCGCTCAGGTCCGGCCGCCTGTTAATCGGCGTTCAGAGAAGAGGCGAGTCACGTGGTTGCGTCAACTCCTGCGACCGGCCTGGAGGTTTCATGTCTGAATCTCAGACTGAGAGATGAACCCGGCGAGGTTACTGAGGTCAAACAATCACCTGACGGCAGTGCTACATGGAATCTGGAGCTGATTCGCGTCTGCAGGCCGGCTGGCATGCTCTGTGTGTGTGTGTGTGTGTGTGTGTGTGTGTGTGCGCGTGTGAAGTGCTGCCAGTGCTCGCCTTGCTGCGGTCCGGGCTGCTGCTGCTCCACCTCCTGGATGAACAGGTCGAACATCTGCGTCTGGATGAACTTCTTCACAAAGTGCCGCGTGGTCTTGGACTCGATGGCCTTGTAGAAGCTTCTCTTCTCGAACACGCCCGGCTTCCCGGAGCCGCCGTTCTTCACGTACGAGGCGTAATGGCCCACCGTCTTGACGAAGAAGTGCAGGAAGGCCTCGGACACCACCCGGTTCAGCTCCTCCACCGCTGGGGGGAAGAGAGAAAAAGGTCTGTGACCGCAGAGCTCAAAGCTCAGGTCCCAAAAGCCTCGGCTGCGTCTCCACAGCTTACTCACATTGCGCTTTCTGTCTGGTGCTTAGCGCCTCTACGATCTCAGCTTGGAGCTTGGGGGGCAGGATTGAGCTTTCATCACCGATCTAAGAGAGGGAAAACGAGACTTTCCCCTCACCACACGTTCTCCCCGGGACGCTCAGACAGGTCGATGCCTCGCAACACTCACCGAAACGATGAAAGTCTCCTTCTTCTCCTCGGACAAGTCGACCACCAGCAGCTGCGTTACAAAGATCACGACAGAGTACGGGGGGGGGGGGTCAGTCACGCGCCACTCCAACGAGGCGAGGCGAGCGTGCTTTAGACCAGGACTCACGTCGCTCTGGTCCACCACGAGGTCCATGAGGCGCTTCTGGACCCCGAGCAGGTACGGGGTGGGAGCCATGACCACGTCGATCAGGATCTCGGGCACGATGGAGATCAAGGTGTGCTGCCAGGTGAAGGGGTAAAGCAGGGCCGCCACTGCGTGGATGACCTGGGATAGCGTGCTGGGGGGAGGGGAGGGGAGGGGAGGGAGGAAACATCAGGGATCGGTGGAAAGTCAGAAACGGAGAGCGTCCGTACTCTACAAGTGGACAAGGAGGTGAGCCTCTAGTTGCACCTTAGATCCATGTCTCGCATTCATATAAGTTATTTTGGCAACATACAGATGTGTGTATGTATGCGTTCGGTATGCCTGGACATGCAGGCTGGCATGGAGAAGAAATCCTCTAAACACGTGTGAAGTCACGTGCTCTCAAAGGCTCAGTCTGTCTCCAGATGTGTTGTTCTATCCACTCCATCACCCCCCCCGCCCCTCCCCCTCCCCTCCTCCTCCTCCTCCTCCTCCTCCCCTCCCTGACCCGTACCCCAGCTCGTCGGCGATGAAGATGATGCGCCTCTCCAGCACGGCGGCGGCGAACACCAGCAGCACCTCGGCGTCCGTCAGGCAGCCGAACAGCGTGGCGAAGTTGACGTGCTCCAGCCAGGAGTCCAGCGGCCGCGTCAGGCTGATGATCTGGTGGGGAGTGGGGGGGGGGGGGGGGGACGCCGATTAATCAAAGAACCCTTTACCGTTTTGGCCCCACCTCACGGGGATGGCGGGGCCGCTCTCTGGCCTGGGCCCCGGGGGGGTCACGGCCGCCGGAGCGCAAACAGTGGCCGGCGTCGCCGCATGCTTGAGATGACTGAGAGCTGTTGGAACACGGCGAGGGGGAGGGTTGGGGGTGGGGGGTAGGTAACGCGGGACAGGTTCAGACACGGCTCCGTGCAGACACGCCCGCCTGCCCGAAGAGGAGGAGGAGGAGGAGGAGGAGGAGGAGGAGGCTGGAATCCTCTCAGCCCGCTAACTTTTGGAGGAATCGGACGGCGGCCTCCTCTCTTCACCTCTATCAGCTCCGCGGGGCTGAGGATGTTGTGCTTCGGGCAGATTAGCTGCGGCAGATGCTGGGAAATCCTCGGGGTTGCTGCAGAGGTTAGCGGGAGAGGGAAATTCCAGCTGACCTAGTCAAGAGTTTCATATCTGCGTCGTCCTTTTTGTCACCCAGACAGTTCAATCAAATCCTACTCAAGACTCAAACAGCATGGGGACAAAAAGCTTCCTGAAAAGAGCAATAGGTTCATGGTATCTGCCTCGTCGGCCTGTGCGTGGACTTCAAATGTGACGATTTAGACCCGGCGGAGTGTTTTTTTGCGTGTCTGACCTCAGTGCCCGACTCAGGAATGAAGCTCTTAATCTCCACAGTGTTTCCCGGGGCTGGGAATGGAGCCTCCCTCAGCTTCTGCATGAATGGGTAAATCATGGCCATGGAGATCTGCCTCCGCTTCTCCACTTCGTCAAATATCTGCACGCACGCACACACACACACACACACACACACACACACGGACCAGACACCAGACAGCAGTATGGTCAAACCCAACTCTTTCCCGAGGAATGGTCCTCCTGGTCCCCATCCATCACGAGGACGGCTCTGGGCTTTTGACCTGTAACTTTTTTTCACTGTGTAAACTTGGCCCCACTCAGACGACGCTTTGTTGCGCCCGTTGTTTGATCCCGCTGTTCCACATTCGGAACAAGGGAGGCGCGTCACTGAACAAACACAAAAGCACCTGACACGGGCGTGACTCCTCGTTAATAATACACAGGCGACAAGTTAGGAGTCACCCCGGAGCCTCCGAGGGGAGGAACCCGAGAGAAACTGGATCGCTCCCTCCCAACCCGAGCCCCGAATCGGGATGTGCTCCGTCGAAACGGAGCGCTTCTGTTCGAGGCAGAGACTTTCTCTACGCTGGGGTGAAACCGGAGCTGACGGAGAAGCCGCCGCAGTTTACCGTAAAAGAAGTTGTGCGTTCCCTAGTGTTGTCAGTTTCGCTTTCCAAACAACTGCTAGCGCCAGTGAGAGTGGAGAGAGAGCTCTGGGACGTTTATCCGTGCAAACACGCGACAATCACTGTTAACCACAACACGGCTATCAAACTATCACCGCTGCGCCGCAGTTCCTGCCCTTACCTCGCCAGAGCTGAATTCTCGAGCAAAGAAACCCGGGCCTGGTTCATGTCATGTAAAAATTGACTCGAAACCCTGGTTTTTCTCTCGGCCTGCGACAGCTTGCTCCACAATCAAGGTCTCGTGCCAAAAACAAAAACAACAAAATAGGTCCGTCCCGTAACTCAGATGCTGAGCCGTTCGAGTTCAAGCAGGTGGTAAGAGGCTAATAATAGGCCCCAGAGTGGAGCAGAGCGTGCGGGGAACTCACTTTGGAAAAGAGGCCGAAGCAGGCCAGCGAGCTGATGATGCAGTACGCCTCGGGCGGTCGCGCTCCCTTGCCCCCGGGCTGCGTGCGGAGGGGTAGAGCAGAGAGGAGTTTTAAAAAAGGCGGGCGGCAGGACGAGGAGCTGTGCGCCGGGGGGGGGGCACGGCCGGGCCGCTCACTGACCAGCAGCCTCCGGCAGTAGCCGTTCCTCCTGCTGCCGTCGATCTCGGTCAGGACGAAGGAGAAGGTCTCGCTGGGGACGGGACGGAGCAAACAGGGTCAGCCGCGGGACAAGAGCGAGGCGCGCTGGGCCCGGCGAGGGGTGGTGGGGGGGGGGGGGGGGGGGGGGGGGGGGGCCCGGCGCTCCTACCTGTGGTACTCGGTCAGGGGGGCCCAGTTGATGCCCTCCGGGAAGCAAAACAGCGTGATGGCCTTCAGCGTCTTCTCCTCCTCCTCCTTCTGGAAGCGCGCCATCCCGTCCCTCTGGAAGGAAGCGCGGACGGCACGGACACGTGAGCTGTGAGCGTTCGCCGCTCCCTCTAGTACGGATTCGGAAATGCCGCGAGCGCGGTGCGTGTGCGGTGCGGTGGAAGGAACCCCGTGGCCGCCCCACGGTGTGGGGCCCCGTCCCTGGCACCGACCTTGGGGAACTGGTAGGTGATCTGCGGCTCGTAGCTGTCGCCCTCCTTGGCCTTCTTGAGGCTCACCACCACCAGGTACTCGAAGAAGTACTGGCCGCTGACGTAGCGGGGCTGCCTGGACGCGTCGTCCGCCGCCGCCGCCGCCGGAGGCTGGGCCGGCTCGGGGTCTCTGCCTCCTGCACGGAGAGACGGAGGTGGGTTGAGGTTTTACACACACACACACACACACACACACACACGCACACGCTGTGGAGGGTCAGCCTTGGTCTTCACTCAGAGACCAACATCCATAGCACAGTTTCTGAGTCTGACTCTAAAATCACACTAGGTGTGACAGTGAATGGTTTAGGTCCTGTCCAGGGTGTATTCCCTGCCTCCTCCCCGTAGTATAAACCAGGTGAGACGATGGGTGGAATCGCGCCCCCCCCCCCCCCCCCTCATTTTGCCACCGCTATTGAGCTGTCTGAGGACTGAAGTGTCGGAAAGCGGCCTGACCGATACAGAGCTACGCGTTTACGGCCTCCCATGCCTCTGCAACGGCACGTCTGTGCTGTTGACTCTGCTGAGTCCGTCATTCAGGCCTCGCGCAAACAGCCCGGCCTGCCTCCTGCCTCCTTCGCTGGCTGCCGGCCGGCTCATGTGTTCTCTGCAACATTCCTCCCTTTTTGTCCACTATGAAAGCACAGCAGCAAGGAGCTCTCTGTGCTGGGCCTGGCAGCCTCATTTCCGCGCGCGTGTGTGTGTGTGTGTGTGCGTGAGTGTGAGTGAAGCCTGCTGCTGCGCGCTAACAACCACTGTTGGTGGCAAATGGGAAGTTTGGTGATCGCCTGCCTGCAGTGTGAACGCAAAGGCCGCGCTCTGACAAACCTGTCGTGTGATAACCACAATCGCCACGTCACGTCACGGAAAACTGTGAACCGGTTTCGGCAAAAACCACCTGTCAACGTGCGAATGACCTATTTGCTGTCGACCCCACCGTATCGAGGGGTTGTCACGCTGATGTGGTTGTTGTGTGTGAGAGAGCAGATTCACGTGAGATGGACACCCGACGCTCCGCGACAGCCTCGCCTTAAATCCCTGGGACAACTAGCTTCCACGACTAACTATGTCAAAGCCTGCGTCGCGTCTAGAAGTGCACGTCAGAGCACATCGGCCGTTTACAGAGCCGCGATCTGCTTTTATGGTGGCCCCCACGATGTGGTGCCGGCCCAGTTAGCGTTTGCATGAGGAATCGATTGATTCGATCAGATAAAAGTCCACACGGAGGCTGATTGGCTGGCGCGGTCGCCTACCCGGGTTTGAATCCAGGTCAGTTTGCATCTCCTCGCTGTAGGTTCGACCCAGACACTGATTTCCACCCCCAGTCCAAAATTACGGATGTTTAGGTTGGTTGGAGACTCTAAATTGCCCCTTGGTTTGAACATGACAGGGAATCGTGCGTGTGCAGTTCAGGTGGGCACTGCTAAGGCACAGAGTGGGTCAGATAATGGACGGATGTGTGGACGGATGGACGGATGACAACGTAATTTGATACTCACGATCTCTTTTGCGGCGGAAGGAGGACCACATGGCACTGAACCTCTTGAGGGGCCCTTGTCGTCCGTCTTCATCTTCACCCGAAGGGATGGCTGTGGGTGTCACGGAGGCCATCCAAGAGCGCGGGTTAACGAAACAGTCACAGCACACGCGCAGGAGCAAAACGATGCGCGTCACCTCGGCGACCGGGCTTACCGTGCTTGCCGGCCACATCGGAGATGAGGTCCGCTTTGGGCTGCTCACCTGCGGCACACGGAGACCGACGGGGTGAGCGACTGCGGCTTTCCATTCGAGGCCCGCGTTCCGCAAACGTATTGTTGTCCACATCAAACAAGCGAACAGTTGCGCCTGACTCGATACGCTGACGCAAGCCCGGTTGACAAACACCACTCCAGGCACTTACAACATGCCTCGGGAGATAAACACTCGACCGGGCCGTCCGGGCCCCGTTCCTCCAGCCACGGATCCGTCTTCGCTCAGCGATTCTTGTTTGGACGAGTCGGCCTCAGAGGCGAAGCCCCCCCCCCGCCCCCCCCCCCCCCCCCCCCCCGCCCCCCACACACACATCCCTCCTATGTCCGGGGGCTCCTGCCTCCAGTCTGGTTCCTGCGCACGGCTCTGGAGCAGCCCACGGGATCGCCATCCCAGCGGATCGAGCCACCCACAGCTGCCCAGTGTACATTTTTTGTCGTATTTGTTTAGGCGAGCAAATCACAACGCGGCGGCCGCGCCGCCATCGGCAGCCGCCTCGCCGCAAAGGTTATGCCACACAGGTTGGTTTTTTTTCCATCTGCGCTCTGTTTATAATGGGGGGAAAACGGCGCGCGGGACCTTTTGTTAACCCCAGACTCCCGGGAATTAATAATCGCTCTCGATGGAGGAGCCGTTTCTGCAACAACCTGAGTTTCAGTATTATGAGCGATGAGGAATGTGCGAAAGAAAAGACCAATAAATAACACGCCGTCCCCTTACTCCCCTTGTGTTTACCCTGAGAAGACTTTGTCTAAATTCTGGTGAGGGCCGTAAACTAAATAATTTGGAGGAGCTGAACTATCCCTCGGTGTGCATGGCGAGGAAAGCGCATCTGAAAAGCCTCGAAACAAACCGCCCCGTGTCCGTCGGAGGAGATCTGATTCCGAGTCGCTCGCGAGGGCCGAACTGGTAATTCTTGACCGCAGACTGCATTCTTGTTGTCTGCAGTCGTTAACTGCGACGTCTGGGCCGCGGCCAAGACGCAACGTGGGATTTATCACCCATTAAGACCCGTGCTCGAAAGGCAGGAGAAAAAAAAAAAGCCCCAAGTGGAGCTCACGCGGCGCCGGGAGACACAGGGTTCGACCGAACGTGTCCTGCCACTGGACAGTGTCCAGGTTTGCAGATCTGGCTGGGCTCCCGGACTCCTGTTCAGACTTTTACTGGAGCCCGCGACCTGCCATGCACACAGCTGCCGGGGGCAGGATACGCTGTGTGTACTTAAGTGAAAAAGCAATGGCAGTGTTTCCCCCCCCCCCCAACCGGCACCTTGCAGATAACGCCACTTTACCACTTACCCCGCCAATTAGCCACGGCCGAACAGAAAAATGACACACCAGGCCACAGCCACTCATAGTCGCTCGTGGTGTCACTTATTGTCACTTATTTTCTCTGGAGGCAGGACACACAGAGCAGGTTTTGTTTTGTTTTGGGGTTTTTTTCCCCCCTTCCTCAAAGCCTGCACTCCTGTGTGTGTTCCGCCGTGGTGTGGGTGTAAACAACAGTCATGTTGAACAGCCTCCCGCCCTCGGGCTCCGAACAAGTTTCAACACCGCGCTGTCGGTTGTGTGTGAAAAGAGCAAAACTGCCTGGATCCAGTTCCTGAAATCTGCAGGTTTTCAGACGGCGCTCACCTCGCTCGTCGGGAAACATTTTGAGCTCACAAATGGCTTCAAGAAATCCATCTCAGTAATCGGCAACCACGCAGATACGATGGCAAGCCATTCACGAACCATCCAGTAACTTCAATAAGCAGGTTTCAGAGACCACCCGTGCTTTTATCAACTGTATTGTGACATATGTTTGTAGTTCCGTAATTTCATAAGGGACCCACGTCAGTGGTAAAAACAACCACATGGGTTAGATGACTGTGTAACTAGTCATGAGCTTCACCTGGGAGACCAGGTGTTGGGAAATGTCCGTTGCAAACACCAAATGCCTCAGAAGCATGGGCAATATCCGAGTCTACGTTGAAGTACGAGCGCGACGTACAACTTTATTTTGTAAATAGCTCTGTAAGGTGATGGAGTAAGACCTGTGAATGCGCTTTCCACTGAAGTGGAAGTGGCGAGACTGTCCGTGAACTGGCACGTCAGTACTTTTTTCTCTCTCTCTCTGTACTCTTAAAATGATCCTCGAGACCCTGACAACAAGTTAACGCAGTACAGATACCCAGACCGTGACTCAGCCTCTCGTGTTTGGCTTCAACCGAACTTTTCGGAATTTCAGTTTCGTACTCCCCGGTCTCCAGCCGCAGCGAGGAAACCTCCGAGGCGGTCTGGTGACACGGACGTACGTGGACTCAACCTGTCCGGCAGGTGTGCGCGCGGACGGCGCGTCGCCACCCAAAAACCACCGTGCGTTTTCTCCACAAATCTGTTTTTAAATCCTCGCTGATGAATGGCGTGCCGAGCCCCCGGTGGAGCGGGGCCGCCAGCAGCACCCCTCGGTACTCACTCCATCTGTTCTTCAACTTGTTCACCCCGGCTTCTTTGCGCCTCCTCGTCACGGCCCCACTCATCTCTGCTCGCCCGCGGTCACCGTCGCTCCGTCCGTCAACGGCTCGTTAACGGCTCCATCCCCGCCTGGACGCTGCTCGGTCCGCGTGCCCGGCACTACTCCACTCCACTCCGCACCGCTTCGGCTCGGCTCGGCTCGGCTCTCTCTGCCGCTCGCGCCGCTCTGCCCTCGCGCGGATCCGCGGCAATGCTGCGTTCACGTCGTGTGCGGAAAAAAAGCGACAGTATCGTGTTTCCCCCTCCACACCTCGTTCCGTAAACAGCGAACCGGGGCGAGACGGTCACAGAGTAAACACACGCTCACGCAAGTGGTGAGAACCACGACAAAATGTGTTGATAAATTCCTTCCAGCTCCACGGGCCGAAGCACGGCAAGCGAAGCACTGCGCCCAACAGCCTCCACCTCCTCCTCAGCTACCTGTTGAACGTCAGAGAGCCTCGGCTCTGCTTCCACTTTCACCTAAGTGTCCGGGCAGGATGAGATGTCGATGAGGGGTTTTACTCGGTACTTTCCGTTTGTAAACGACCCTGTGATTTTTTTCCACATGGAAAAGAGAAGAACTGGGTTCTTAAGTTCTGTCTTAAGTATTAACTATCTTAAGTATTATCTATCTATCTATCTATCTATCTATCTATCTATCTATCTATCTATCTATCTATCTATCTATCTATCTATCTATCTATCTATCTATCTATCTATCTATCTATCTATCTATCTATCCTACTGTGATCTATGTTACGATCTATGTTATGGTATTTTATGGACTACAGATATAAACTAGCAGTTATAGCTAAGCATGTCCATTAATGAATTTAATAAATTAAACTAAACATTGTAGAAGTAGGAAGCAACATGGCCAACACTTTTCACAGCACTACAGTCACACTTAATAAAATTTGGGCACATTTTTAAAAAGCCCTGTGTCAACTTACAGGAACACTATGAGCATGGCAGCACAACCACTCGCTTCAGCTACATTCACACATCATTGAGGCAGCAACAGTAACCCTCAACATGATGAGTGATGGATGACCTGCGCTCAATGTACGTGTGAGAGGCTTGTCGAAGACTGCTAAAACCACAACCACTCCTAAATGAAATTATGTTTTTAGTATAATATCTCATATAAAACAGTTAAAACACCCATCCATTATAGACAGGCCATGAGTCCATCACAGGACACATTCACGCCATTCACCTTCACAACTCCACAGTCACACCTGTAGAGTCTCCAATCAACTTAAAATGCATGTTTTTGAAGAAACATAGACAGCACAGTAAAGCCTTGGTTTAACTTAAGGGTCAGACCCAGGTCTCTCTAGATGTTAGGGGACAGAACTAATCACCTAGCTATCTTGCTGCCTTACAACTAAAACCAAATTTCCACCACATGAATTATTACTGATTGATGTTGGAGGGACGTTGCTGCAGAGGTTGTATTAGCTCAGTGAAGGTGTGGTCAGATGTTGACCGTGTGCCCTCCCATTGACTTTACACACAGTAAAGCTGCCTTCAGTGAACACACCCTGATATGATCACACTCTGTACATGACAGGATGTCACCTGTACACTGGAAGCCAAGCAGCTGAGGAAACAGCTCATGCAAAAGTGACAAGTACTGGTCCAAATACACCTTCATACACAGTACCTGGGGGTGTCTTCAGCCGGGCCCGAGTGCTCTGCAGCTGCAAGGCGGCTACCGCAACTGAGTCTGAGTCTAGAGGGACAAAGTAAGAATCAGTCTTCAAGCTCTGCATTTAAAGCTGTCAACAGTTGGTTTTGTTCTCAAAGAAACAAACACATTTATCATGTTATTATTTGAGATTATTTGAGAGAGGAATTTACTGTCCAGTAAATGAAAGTAAATTCATATTACCTTTTTTTCGTGGCTGTCTCACTGATGAAAACGACATCAGCCCTCTCCGCCTCGTAAATGTATCCCCATCATCACTGTTGTGCCTTTCTGTCAAACATTTACATTGACATAGTGAACAATTAATCAAAAAAGAAAATGCAGGTATTTCATTCCATTAGATAACTGTGAATATGCCTATGAATATGCCTGGAGTGTTCTGCTGTCTTACTTTTATTACGAAGGGAAGAAAAGCTGAATGACCTCCTTGTGTTTCGAGACAGAGGTTGTGCTGAATCCTGAGAGAAAAGGCAATAAATAGACATAAAAAAGAGGTATACATTTGCAGGTTCAGTTTTCTGTCTTCTGTTCGGAGTCTTAAGGAATACATTGATCAATAGAAATGAATATTGGTTATCTTTTAGAAATGCACAGCCTCTTCCATCCTCACATGACCAAACAAAATAAAAGTAATTTAGGCTGAATTTAGGTGGTGCAGTTTATTTAGGCTCTCATTCACTGCTGGTGCTCACAAGCCAGTTGCTCTTTAATTCATCTAAAACAAACAAGAAATCCAAAACTCATCACTTCCTGTGCCAGGGGAGCTTTTCCCATGAACATCAACAACTGACAAAAACACAAATGCGAAGACTTCCAGAGAGCAAAACACTAATGACAAAACCTGAAAACAAACAGCGTTTTTCACTTTAATCAAACAATATTGCAAAAATAAAAATTCATGTTAAGCTCCATTCCACTTAAGCTCTGATGGCTTGTGTAGCTGGGGACTTTTCCCATAGGGTGTCCTCATGTCCTGTCATTTTGCCTGGCTATAAATAGTGGCTGTGTCTTCCCATGCAGAAAGCATTACAGTACAGAGCTCCCAGTCGAGCAGTCAGGCATGGCTCAGAGGCCACACTCAGTAACCCAGTAGACGAAAGGTGTATGAGAACTGGTTTTAGCATGTCTCAGGTTTTTGGCTGTGACATCAACAAACAGATAGTAAAACGAGATAAAGCAAACCTGCTCGATTGCAGCACACAGATTTAACACACAGCAAAGTCTGCTATTTTACGAAACTTTCCACTAGTTGGACAGATATTTAACCCTAAATATCAAATGCAAAATGCTGATTATTTGACCTGAGCATGTTTAGGAGATCTTTCGAAACAACAAAAAGCATCAAATGATTGTGTGGAGCAAAATGCCTCTATCAATATTGTGAAGCCTCCAGGGTTAGTTTGGCGCTGGTTGCAGGCTGTGTGAAGTAACCAGACCTCCGATCACACGTGGAGAACTCAGGAACCTTTGCACAGTGGCTGTAGCTGACCTTAAGAAATTGTTCCAGTCTGCAGCTCCCCCTGAAACCACACGCACAAATCAGTTCTACACTGTTTGTGCAACGGCTAAACAAACAGATGCTGCAGAGGTGTCAGGCTGAACTTTAGACAGAGCACTCTAGACAGAGTCTGGTTAGCTATTCTGGTCCTGTCTCCGCGTCGAACACATCTATCTCAATATTCACCTTCATATTACTCTGAAAGCAAAGCAGTTAGTCTCCCAAAATGTTTATGTCTTTCATTAAAGCCAGACGGCTGTGTCAGTTTTGATTCTGCTCACTGCCAGCGCAAACAACACACATAATTAACACAATTCACTGTGATAACATACAAACTCCGCACATAGAGGCTTTCATTTGAACCTAATCCTGCCGTTGGCTCTGAAAACTTTGCTCCTGCCCTGAAGAAACACACCCAGCCACCAAAATGCAAATGCTATTTTAGGCCTCAGGCCTTTGTCTGTTTATACCTGCAGACTCTTGTCTTTTATTCACATCAAAGAGCATGTGGCTTCAGGTGAGGTCAGAAACCACACCCATGTGTGCACAGGAGATGATGTGACTCCATGATACATCTGTGCCAGACTGCTATATGTCACTCAATCTTATCTCCTTAACAATTACAACTTTCAGGGGCATGAAAGAGATCAATGTACAACCTGACTTGAAGAGAGTGTAAGCACAGAATGCAATTTGCCAAACATTTACAATCTGGATCGATAGATCTTCAATGTTCAAACAAGTGAACTTTATTCGATCTATTTCGTTCTAACATTGTCACCATATAGAATATTTCTGTTTGCTGGATTGAGCAGGGATTTCAGCTCTAAACATTTCAACCACAGAGTCTGGATAGTCGTCTGATGTTTCCAACAGCAGTTTGAAACCTGGACTGGGCACAGACTGTCAATTTTGCTTAAATTGGTTGCATCTTGACTCAAATTTGTAGATGTTGTGACAAACTGTTTCCAAACAGAGCTGAAGTGTTCCAAAAACCCATGCAGTAATACCCTTCATGCCAGCATGTTCATTTTTTATTCAGCGCCCAAAGAACACACTGTTTCCCTACAAAAGGGAAACAGTATCTCTTTCTTCTGATCCCTAAACTGTACTTATTGTAGGAGACCATAGGTGACAAGGTGACAATAGTAATAGTCAAAGTAAGCATGGTATAGAATGAGCCTTTTGATGAATTTTCACTTCTTCTTTTTCTCTCATGTAGTATGCACTGTAAGCAGTGTCCTTAGTGGAGTGAAGGGTACATGAGCTCTGAGTGAAACACTACAGGTGCAAAATAAGTGAGAAAAGTACAAAACTGTATGTTACTGCATAAAATGCAGTTTGCACAATCAAGTCACTTCATTTGAGTGCTCTTTTTCTCTCCCTCGATCATTTAGAATGAATGTGAACTTAGTAGTATTTCCCACACAGGAAGTGAAAGTGAGGTTGCTCAGATCAAAGTTGTGTTTTTCTCCTGTCACATGATATAGACAGGAAACACTGTTGAAATCTTCAACAGCCTAAAATGTAACCGCATATATATTTGGTGTATTTTCCTGGTCACCAAATAAGGATTCCATCTCTGATTCACTCAAGACACTCGCATACATACACCCTCATATATGCTAAAGAAATAAGACACAATTAAAAAAGTTCGGTTTGGGTTTATTGGAAGATGCTGCAGACTCCAAACACAAAGAGCAGGAACACACTCACCAGCTGTTGCTGTGATGCTTTATCCATTGCTCTTCGCTGATGCTCTGGTCAAAGATTTTCATACATTCACTGGATCCAGTCCTGATGTCACCCCTGCGCACTACTCTGATTTCATCATCAATACCTGTCGCTTTGGGACGTCGGTGTCCACGGATTGAGCGGCTGGAGCAGGGTGAACGGGTCTGGCAGGGCGAGCCGGTCGCCTGTGCGTCTCAGTGTCAAGTGCACATGTACAAGGAAGTGTACCATCGAAACATGCGGTGGATGGACTCGCCCCTGGGATTTCCTCTTTTAGTGTAACCCAAGGTGCAATCACACTACTGATACCAAGTGGGCGTGTGTGTGTGTGTGTGTCAGTGTGTGTGTCAGTGTGAAGAGAAACCTATCCGCACATCTCTTGAGGCTGTCCATGCACCTCTCTGTATGCCGGCCAACTTCATGGATGTCTCAGATTTGATGACGACAGACAACATTTCTATACTCCATTAAAATGAAGCTCCTTCTTGTGCAAGTATCAGCACAGAATCAGGAAGTGATCCTGATGCTGTGTGTGCCACAGAAAACTGTGTTTGTGAAAATCCTCTTCACACAGAGACGAGACTTACACGATTTGTCCTGACTGATGTTGTTTGGGTCTGTTGGTGCCTATCACTAGCACAGTAAAGACAGGGAATACACCCCGTACAGACCACCAGCCACATGGCCTTTAGGGGAATATAGTGTAATAACAATGTAATCCTAAAAAAAAAAGAGAGAAGCTTTCAGTTAGTTCAAGCACACCCGGCCATATTTTTTTATGTGGGCGAGTGAGTGTTGGACTCTGAGCTTCTGTGAATGTGTAACAGGTGGATGAATGCCTATGGGGGGCGCTGTGACAACTCTAATGAGCCACATCCACTGCCAGCATGACACACCTGAAACACAGGGCAGGCTGTGCTGGTGTTGCATTGTGGGCAATGTAGGAGGCAGGTCTTGACAGGGAAGAAGAACACACTGAAGGAAAGGGCGCCTGTGCGTAGATCTGGCACGATCACTTGGATGGCTTAAACCTGATATCAGAAAAAGCTGATCTGTACATCTGTAACACACGATAGGCAGATTGAGCACCATGCAGTGGAGGACACACTTGGTGCATCCAGGTGTGGTATGTCTCCGGGGAGGGATGCTTTTTTGAAAGTAGAGGTACAGTATAACCAGAAGTGGTGCAGCACAGAGTCAACACAGCTTCTGCTTTGTCAGAGGACGTTGCTGTGAGGTTTACTCCACCCTGTGAAAAGCTGAACAATTTCCTTTCTCGGCCGCCGAGTTTGAGGCTCTGCAGCGACACATAGTTCGTGTTCATGCAAAGCATCACAGCAGGGGGCTTTTTTTTTCAGCTGTGTGAGTCAATGTGTTGCATGAGCACGTACAACAGAATTTGCATTGCAACCCGATCTGTGCAAATGATCACCATGTTCAAAGCAAAACAACCACTGACCTCACTCGAACCTCACAGCAGAGTCTGAAGAGCTGCACACTGATCATTGAATCGACTAGGAATGAATGCTATTACGGTGTATTAGACATAAGAGACACAAGGTTCTGTATTGCTCTATCTGGAAATAAGGAATAATTCATACTATTTATTATTCTACTTGGTTGAGCCTGGCTCAGAGGCTACAACATGAGCTGTCCCATTTTTTTCCCCACAACTTGAAGTCAAACTCTTGAAAACATTCAATTGTTTCCAGTTGAAGTGGTGTTCAACCACAGTGCATCCATCTCCCCTACTGCTTTTCCACTCTCTATTCCACTTTATGAACTCCATTCAGATCATATACAAAGTAGTTGGAAGCCTCCTAGTGGATTTTTGTGGCACTACTCCCTGGCAGTCTGTGTTTTTGGTGCATTCAGCTGCTACTTTCTTTCAAGGTGCACTTCGGGACCGAAACCAGTAGGCCCAGTGGTTTGCACTCAGCCTTTGTGGCCAGTGGAACGGAACACAGACAATGAATGTGAGGCTTTGTCAGGCTTCAGTGTCCAATCAGAGCAAGGTCTTCGACCTTTAAAATGAATGGAGTCATTTAGACAACGGCAGGAGAGAAAGAGAAACTAAATAGCTCAAAGACATTGTTGACTTGAATAAAACCTTTTCAAACTGTGTGTTGTGTGTTTCAAAATGTGTTCAGTGAATTGCAGCTCAGAAACCAGACAGGAGCAGCTTTTACTACTGAAAGTTAAATGAAAGGTGTGCAGCAGTGACTCAGAGCTACAGCAGTCAATAACGACTAGCTATAGCCTAACAGTTTGAGTATGGGTCAGCTGTCCTCTACACCCTAAAGACAGACATTAGAGATTACACCTGGGTTTAAGTGGACGTAGCGTTATCTCCATGGGCTGTGGAGGAGATCAGTGTGTTTGGTCTTTCATTTCTATTACCCGTATGTTTCATATGGTCCAGCATTTTGTTCATATTCTTCTCAAAACAACCACATTCGGGGCGATGCGTGTAAACACTATACAGCAATGGCAGAGTATTGTGTTCAGGTCAAAATTGACCCATTTTCAAGTTTAGGTATGTAAAAATTACCATTTGCTTTTGTGTACCGAAAGGAGTGACATTTGTGGTGGTATGGGTCAAATTTGACCTGGCAGATATACTGGCTGTTGCATGCATCACTTAAAGCTTTGGGTTACTCTGTGGGTCAAATGTGGCTCAATGTACACACACACAAACACACACACACAAACACACGCACACACACACACACACACACACACACACACACACACACACACACACACACACACACACACACACACACACATACACAGGTCCCCTTCACCACCCCTTCACCACATGAACTCAAACATTCTTATAGAGTATTGATACACACGCACACACAAACTTTCTCACAGCATATTGATACATTTCGAATAAAAAACATTGGCACATATAAACAGGGTTTGGAGCATCAGTCAACATGAGCAAGAGGTATACGGTTTATACTGTTTAGCTGTTATTATACTGTTTATTCTGAGTTTAGTGCTCCTTTAAGAGGTTTCCTGGACAATGAGACATGATTTATTAACTAAAGACGAAACGTTCACAAAGAGACTCTGTCTTGATAAGGTTGGTAAAAGTGAACCGCTCAGCTGCTGTCAACCCTAAGCAATAATGTATGGGTATTGGCTCTAGGCCCGTAGATCTCTTACAGGGACATTGATGTTCTTCTCTTTCTGAAAGACAAGAACATGAACAGAAGAACATCAAACTGAAGAACATCAAAGAAGAACAGACGAATATAAAATTCCTGGCTGCTTCCTTCATATCATCCATCACACTCCTCTCCTCTCCTGGCTGTCCTGCAGCAGAGTCTTGTAGTTCTCTGCTTCGGCCTCGTGCTCAGCCTTCAGGGTACCAGTGTGTGCCCAGGCCTCTGACACAGAGTCAGTGTGAGTCTGGACTTGCTGCTCCAGCTGCTGCTGGAGGCTTTCAGTCTGTTGTCTTGAGGTCACAACGTCTGTTTGATACTTGTCTCTGAGCTGCTGGTGGGAAGCTCTGAGAGTCTCCAGTTCTTCTTGGAGAGCTTTCTCTTTGGGTTGCTCTGCATGGAGTGGATATGCAGCTTGCAGGCCTCTGCAACGTTGGTGGAGGAGCTCTTTCTCCTGGACCTGCTTCTGAAAGTCCATCAGGAGAGCGTCCACCTTCTCAGCCTGTTCGATGCTTCTTGGAGACGCTGGTCCTTCTCCTTCTTAATCTTGAGCTCAGCTGAGTGATGTATGCCACCTGGAGTTCGAAGCTGAATTGTGGGACTCTCCTGGAATGGTGGTGATGGTGAGATGGTCCAGCGGGTGCGTTCAGAGACTCGTTGCGGAATGACCTCGGCGTTGCGGACGCTACATCTCACCTCCCTGCCAACGATGAGGAGAGTTTGAAGATATTTACCTCCCAGTGAGCTGAGTGTTTCTGATGTCAAAAGGAAGCAGGAACTGTATAGGGGTGAAATGCTGAATGATCAGTGTCTCTCCTTGTGGAGGTCCAATGCTCCTCAAGTCATTTCAACATGAAATTAATAAATAAAATAAAAATCCAGTAAAATTAAAATAAAGTTCTCAAAGAGAATATCACTAGAGTGACTGGACTGTCTGCTATCTAAATCTGCACAGTGAACAGAAAGTCTGTCATTTAACAGCCCAAACACACTGACACACTGTGCATAATCGTCTGTGATAAGTAGGTCACATCAGCAGATAATATTTAATGCAAAGTAGGCCTGATATCAACTTTCTCTATAATACAACTTATTTGTCTGGAGCGAGGATACAGACAGTCCTTCAGCATGATAAATGATAATAATAAAAATAATGACGATCTATGAGCCACATTTTATTGGATGCAAACCCATCAGCGGCATCAACGGTCATCAGATCAGGTCAACACCAAGGAGCATGGAGAACCTAATTCGCAGCTCTTGTTAGGCACAGATGTTCTTGTAGTGTTCATCTGAGGTTGACCAAGAAGAGGAGTGAGGCTTTAATAAAACAAATAATGCGATTATGCCAGTGTCAGTCATGTAATGTGATAACGCCCAGGCGATAATGGACAAACGAGGTGAGGACGTCACTCAGAGCCTCTCAGTCTGGACGTGTTGGAGAGGCAATCACTAATCACAGAGTCCTTGTCCCACATGTTGATTTTTCACATTGTGGTTCACAGCACACAAACAAAGTCAAGATAAATCTGCAATGTTTGTTGACACCCAAACATCAGATCAGAAGCAGAGGTCCACTTACAGACAGCGAGATGAGGTGTTAATAACCTTTGAGCTAGTTTCTTCAATTGCGCTATTTTGAGATGCCATTATAAAAATGTCCACTGACGACTTACCTACCACACATGGGAAAATTCTGAGTCTGTCCATACATCACCTTACCTGCTTTATACTTTAACGATGTCTTGGGGGTCTAATGGAGCCTATTTCTGAGCACATAGGGCAACAAGATGAGAAGACAACAAACCCTGCACATGTCCCCAGTCCATCACAGGGAACAAACACAATTTGATCATCAGTCAATAATCAATATTAAGTTCAGATCAGTGTCTGGTCTCCCCTCAGCATCTACCTTCTCATATTTGCTCTGCTTTTCTCTCACCTTCTCAGAACTTCAGGCCCTGCAGTATCATGTCTTCTTTTTCGATTGAGTTAGGTTTAGGTCACACAGGTGCCCAGGCAATGCAAATATATCTCAGTCTCAGAAACATGCACAGATTTTACCTCTCACTTTGTAACAAATGGGAAGATTTAGGCCAACAGAAATGCGCGGGCACAAAGGTTTGGCTTCCATTTCATATCTGTCAGATGATGTAAAAACCATAGATAAAACAAAGGCCAAAAGACTGAGTGACAAGCTGTGGAGCAGAAGAAAATGTTCAAAGTTTTTTTTCTGCTGGCTGTCAGTAATCTCTGTGTTTGCATCCTCACTAATCTAAACAATGCAGCCGAGCGCTTCTATCACCATCGACTGCACACTGTTCGACGCAACAGCAGGGCAGCAGGCCTGTGTGTGGAGACAGTGCAGACACTGTGTTCACACTGGAGCCTCTTCATCATCATCACATTCATGACTCGCACCATGTTTAGACTGCAGTGCAAGAAATATTGTGCATTCATAAAAGAAGATGCACACATGATTCTGACGCCTTGTCTTGTTGAAGCCGACAGATGTTAAGTGGATGGAGAGTGACATCATGTTTTTTTCATTTTCATTTTTAGCATTTGTAGCCACAATTTTCAACTGCAGACAGAATGGTTGGATCCAACTCTGCTGTGTTGTTATTTTTACACAATATTAACACAATGTCACTTTTAATTATTCACAAGTAATGTTAGAGAGATAATGTTCTCTGAATGATGTAGTAAATCTAAAGACGCAATTTCAAAAGATTTTTTGTTTTGGACAGTGAGGGCTCCCGAGGCCTAAGGTCAGCTCATTGCATCCGTGTGCATGCCTGCGTGCCTGCGTGCCTACGTGTGTGTGTGTGTGTGTGCGCGGGTGTGCATGCATGCACGTGTGCATGTGTGTGTGTGTATCAGCCTGCAGTAGACTAAGATTCCTTCTCTGCAGCATTTATGTTTTATTCTGCCAGTGGGAAAAAACTGGCCTTCAAAAAACCAGGCACCTGTTTGGCATTTTTTCCTTCAGTGGTTTAACAGTACACACACACACACACACACACACACACACACACACACACACACGACACAGGGGCTCACTGTTGTCTTACTGTCAGGAACAAAACGTGAAGTGAGATCTCACTGTTCTGGTTTTTAAACAGCATCAAAGCAACAAATGTGACTCGCTCATGAACAAAAAAATGGAGCAGGTGGTGAGGGATGAAAACATGCACTGAAGCTATGAGACACAAAAAAAACAATATGGTGGCAAGGAGGAGTCACTTGAAGCTCAGGTGAACCGAATCAGTCCACGATGTCCTCTTCTTACATCACCTATCCGGCCTGCGAGGCGTGATGTAATTCACAGAAGTTGCAAATAGATTGATGAATATAAAGTGCACCACGCTAGAAGAGATGGTTGGATGTGTGAGCCTCAACTGTTCTGGCACAGAGAAGTCCAGCTGAGTGATTACACACGCACAGAGCGTCCAGGAGGAGAGAGCGACCTTCGGCTGCCTCCACAAAAAGAGATAGTGCTCAACCTGTGCTCGGGGGCAGGTGGAGACCTGCTTACAGTCTGTGCATGCACAGTAAAAATATTGTGGCAGTCGAGGACGCCATCGATTAGAAGAGCACAACTCAGGACAGGTACGTCAAACGGCGAGCGTTAATGCACACTGCTGCAGACAAAGCAGGCGCGGTCAAGGCAACAAAAATGAACCAGGCGAACAGAGGGACACAGTGTGCAGGAGTTGAAACATGCAGCTTGGACAACACCTGAGTGTGGACAGTCGATCGCTGTAAGATAATGGATGCATGGGTGGATGGAGTACAGGAAGGTGGACATGATGATGGCTGGCTGAACAGCTAGACTCCACATGGCTGGTCCCATGCGTAAAGCTTTTGGGCTTTCCTGCAGTGATCGTTTTCTGCAACCTTGGTTGCTCATTTTTTCAGGACGCAGCACGGGCAGGACACCGGTGTTGTGGATGGGGGGGGGTTGTTGAGGAAGCTCAACAGTCTCACGTTTGTCTTGACTTCTGACATTTGCTGAGTGTTGCCAGTTTTCTTTTCAGGCCGACAACAACAGTTCGCTCAAGGCCATGAGAAGCATAGGTGAAAGGTGGCTTTCTTTGATTAGATATTAACTCGGCTTGGGGAGAGATGGGAGTGCGTGCCGCTATCTGGCCGTGACGCAGGCAGCCGCACAGGAGAAGCTCTGGCCTGCCGCCTTATCAGCCCAGTGTGAACAGCTGCTATCGGACAGCTGTTACTATGTCGAGGAGTGAGAAGAAACAGCTTCCCCACTCAGAAGCCGCTCCTCAAAGAGCTGAGTTGGGTCTGCAACAGGACGTATTCATCAGATGGATACACACACGCCACACCTGTAGACCGCAACCTGTTACACTGTAGCACTACGATGAGACATTTCAATGTGACTCTCTCTGGGATTAGGTCACTCACCACTCTGCCTCTTTGGGCCATAAATAGGTGGGGAAAAACATTTAAAGAATATCATCTATGACATAGATTTACCCTCTGTTCTAGAGTACTGGCTTGCAATATCTTAAAAAGATGATAAGGCAAATATAATGAGTCCATTCAATTGTGTTGCCCTCCTCTCTAGGTGGGAAGCTGTGCCCTTGGATGGAGGTGGGGATGTACTCTGAAAGCAGATGCAGTTGCTGTTACTTCTAAATTCCTGAGTGAGCAGTTGCAGCTCAGACATGTGTTTGTCTTTGGTTTGGTCCTGTTTGTGTTCATGTATGTGTGTGTGTGTGTATATATGATGGACCAGAGTGAGTACCTGCTGAATGATAACAGCATTATGGATGTGTGCCCGGCCAGGATTGGTTTCATTCATAGTTAGTGCATCGTATTTAAAGGTCTATTAATTAATATTCGTATATCAACAGCATGGTTTTCAGAGCGCAGCTCAGTTGAGGCCATCACACTTTATATTTTGGTCTCTCAGACATGGGTTTGATATCCATCTGAACAGCTCATTCCCAGAAAGTGCACATTTCCTAAAATATTAAATGATTTTTTTTTTCTTTTTAAGGTGGCCCCGGGCTGTCCAGGCTTTCGTTATTTTTCGGGAAAGGGCGGCGAGAGGCGGGGAGCGGGTCTTTCATGGTGCAGCCCCGGAGAATCAGCTGTGCCACCGAGCTGTGTCTCTAAAATCCAACCAATATCCTGCTCCTAAGTCTGCGCTGCAGCAGCAAAGCTCCCTGTGCGGCTCCAGGCAGCTGCTTGGCAGCGCCGCCACATTCCAGCCGGGACGATGAGCGTCAATGCCCGACACAAAGCGCTCGCATCCACGGCGTGAGGCACACGTTTTTTTCCCCTGGGAGCGTGGCGATGCGGTAATAGCTGCAAGGCTAGTTCATTCACCTCTGAGGTGGTGTTTGGCCTTCAGGTTGAGAACTTATCCCATGTGCGGACTGTAAGCAACGGGCAAATACTAAACAAGAGCCGGAGATTGTTTTTTAATTCGCGCACTAATCGCGGAATATTGCCTCTTTGAGCGGGGATGAGCTGTTTGCTTCATTGGGGCAGCGCTGCGGAGAGATGGCCTTCACGATAACACGTGTGATTGTCATGTCAGAGTGAAAGGAGTCATCCGGCAGAGTGGCCGTCAACATTAAGAGGTCAGGGGGCGTTCAGCGTGGTCAGGCGGCCTCAGATCCAGTCACAACAAGGTGGACATCGCGAAGGATTCTACATTTATTGTCATGGTGAAATAAATAACGCACGCATCAAGTCTTTGTACACAGCACAACCAAAAATCGGAGTGAAAACTCTAAATAAAAAAAATCAGAGCAAATGCAGGAGCTGTTGTCTCACCCAGCTCAGCAGACTAACTGATAAACTCCTTCGAACGCTATTAGGGCTTTACATTCTGGATAATTACAGATAATTACAAGTGTGGCCGCTTTCAGCCGCCAGGCCTCACTGAGCTCAGCTCAGATCGACCTACGCTCCACCTTCTCCTCATTTTTTGATCATCTGCCGGTAAGGGACATACAACAGTGGAAGATTGTTTGACATTTAGATGCCTCTGTCACCACTTCACACAGTTACAAGACCACGATGGGTTCTCCTCATCCCTTTCTCTCTGCCTGTCTATCAGAAGTAGGGTATGGACAGCAATCCACAGGATTATGCAATATACACATAATGATACAAGTTCCAGAAAGATATTAGGTGGAGGTGGAGGAATGAAAACTGTCCAGCAGCTCAGAACCTCCACTGAAGCTGCGTTTCCCTGCTCGCCTTCTGTACACATCTGCTGTTACTTCTTCCATCTTACAGCAGCCAACAGTCAGTCTGTAAGTTCTGGTGGATCTCCTTCACCGGGTCAAAAGTCACGACCCCAGGCCTCTCCGTCGTTGGGAGGCAGGCCTGCTGGTCGTGCTCTGCGTGTTTGTCTTCCTGCGCGATGCTGAAGCTTTGTTTTTCCGTCTCGGTGAAGTCTGCATCCTCCTCCTGTAAGCTTCCCTCTTGGGGCTGCCGGGACCTCCCAGGTGCTCCATGAGTCTCCTCTGGAACACGGCCTGGAACTGCTGCGCCTGCAAGACAAAGACGGGGGTCAACCAAAGGACACGGGGCAGGTGAGCTCGCCCTGGACTGTGTGCTCAGATATTTACTGCTTCTGCTTCAGGCACTGCGGTCACATTTTCTCAACTCCACATTTGAAACAACTGAGGCTGACCAAAGATCTGCATGTGCATAAGTGAAAGCTATGTGCTGGGTTATGAAATAATCAGTGTGGGGTCTAGGCGTCAGTCCAGACGAAAGGCATCCAAGGCTTTGAAATTCCTTTATGTATTCAAAATCAAACTAAGATCCAAGACCATCTAGAGAAAACACCTATGAATTAGCCCAATGGAAGTGTTTTCATCCTTGGTGACCTCCATCCTAACTAACCCACAGTGACACCCGAAGCAGGTTCAGAGAGGAGTGAGCGTACGTACCGGGTCTTGATGCGTGGTGCTGGTGCCAGTAGTAACAGTGGTGGTGGTTGGACTCTGCGTGGTGGTGCTGATGGTAGTGGTGGGGCTGATGGTAGTAGTGGTGGTGGTGGTGGTGGTAGGCTGTGCGGTGCTGGGCTGTGTGTTCTTGGGTTTGGCGCAGTACATCTCCAGGTAGTGGAGTTCGCAGCCTCCCAGCCGGCAGCACTGGTCCACGATCCCCTTCCCGACGGGCCGGGCACCGTAACCAGACCATGAGCCTTTCCCTGCAGAGAGCAACGGCGTGAGAGGAGCGTGAGAGGCATGATCCACAACTTCCAACTTCATGCAACAGTCATCTGTCAACTGTTCGATCGAGTCCTCTCGCATTGGTCGTGATCACTTTTAAATTGCAAACAGGAGGCAAAAATTGTCAGGGAAGCAGGCAGTGTACGACAAAAACGATGAAATCTGATATTGATGGGTTGATCAAACACCCTCTAAACCTTCTTGAGATCAATGACTCGCTGAACCCTTCAACTTGAAATCTGCAAAACAAACTAGGGGCTAAAAGTTTTCTTTTAGTTGCGACAGCTCAACCAAAGGTGATAAGACACTTAATCACTATTATTATTAAGACACACCAAACTAAAATATCTGGATGTGTGTGGCACAGAGATATGAAAGCGATGAACCGCTACAGTGGGCTGGAATGAATGTGTTGTTTAATAAACTGGGTAGTGATACTCTGAATGACTTTCTTCACCTTCCCCTCCAGTTTTAATGTGAGATCTGCGCTGCCTCAGATAACTGGTGTTTTAATAAGAAGGCTATCGCTCTCTGAGGCACGGTGTCCTGGAGAGCGGGCTGCCATTTTGCTGGATCGCTCCCCTGCAGCCTGATAGCAGTTCTGGCCTTGGTCAGAGCAGGGGAAAGGTAATCAAGTGAAAGGGTCCGCAGGTTACTCTCTGCACATGCATGGAGGTGATTTTTGACAAAGTCCAAATAAAATGTTCAAACCCCACGCAAACTGCCTCCGTACTAGGTTTGTAGAGGAGTAAATGGTGAAATGAACGGATATTAAACTGCTTTAGGAGCTGAGTTGGTCCTGTTTGCTGTTGAGTCTTAAGGTGCAGAGCAGTGTTGTGACTGCTCCTCATGTAAATAGATGAAAAGGTTGCTTTGTGTTGCTGCGGAGCTGATTATCTGCTCAGTTACAGCATAGTTTCTCTGTGGACACCATGACCATGAGCATATCTGTGTTATGTTGAGTGGTAACAGACGGGCTGCAGTAGCCTTGATGGAGTTTGGGCCCATCAGCTTTTTGTGTGTTTCACCTTCACCATTACCTGTGTGTTGTTTAGTTTAGACACTTCTACCCAGGCGAAACCACACCATGCATATACAAAGCCGTAAAATCCCACCACCATATTGACACTACATCCTTCCCTAACCTTCCCCTCCATGGTCACCGTGCTGGATCGCTGTCTGACCACCACCTGTTTCTACTACCAGAACATTTCCTTCAGAAAGAAGAATGGAAAGTGGAAAGTCGTTTAGAAAATTACCTCCACACACAAATGTCCACCAGAGAGTCTGCAGTAAAGTGCAGTAGTACTGCAGTAGTAGTCTCCAGGCCACTAGTTGGCGATGTGATTTAGAGCCCATAGGTTTGAAAAGTGAAGCCAAGTGAAAGTGACTTAACTTGCAAAACCACCGAGATCCACCAGGGTCGGCTCCAAAAACTCTCTTATACACGCTCAGTCAAAAGCGTAATTTTCAATCATGACATGCTCATTACAGTTTCTCATGCTAGTGTGCGATCTGGTGGTCAATTTGCAAATAATTCCATGATTATTAGATATTAGAGCTTAAAAGAAATGGAATTGACACTGACAACCCTTCGCAAACCAATGGGTTACATTGCAGAGGTTTGGGGTTTGGTAGAGATCAATTCCTCAACCATAGACCGCATGGTTACAGACCATTGACTGTAGACACTTCCCCTTTTGCTGCTCACTCACAACAACTGACTGCAAACCTTGAGATGGAGATGAGGATGTTTTCAAAGCTTTTCACTTCTGCTTCCATTTCTTTCCATTTTCAGGCATTTTTTGTATGCAAACAGACAGCAAAAACGCAACAAAAGCTTGGGTTTTTTAAGTTCTAGTAAGACACCCACTGCCAACAACTTACAATGTTGTCTTGAGGGTCCTCCTCACACTGTGTCAGTCCGATTCACACCTTGACCTATTAAACTTCAGCCACTCTCATGAGGCTTTGGCCCGTGTGACCTTAACAACTCCCGGGGTGTCTTTTTGTATTTCCATAACCAATTAGTGGTGTCAGTGAAAGGAGGTCCAGACAAAATAAGTACGGTTTAAAACATGTGCGACAAAATAAGTGAAAATATATATACATATTGACGGCCACTTTTTTCACGTATTAACATAACAAAAGACAGAGAGGAACAGATTGGATGATTGTTAGCAGAACCGTGGGTACACATTCAAGAAGGGAGACTCACCGAAGTAGATTCCCCGCTCGCCACACACAAACAGGAGGTCACTGAGCAGGTCTGAGCCACAGCGGAGTCTGGCTGCCTCGGAGGAGAGCGGCCAGCATGCCAGACACGCAGCAGAGAGGAACACACACAGCCGGACACGCAACACCTGCAGAGGAGGACATGCACGCTCATCACAGCACTGTCACTGCATCCTCGGCGTGTCTCCACGACATGACAAACATCAACTCTTATTATACCATGAAGAGATTATTATACAAGAGCAGAGACATCTAATGGCACATTAGATGGCATTCATTTGAAAAACATTGCTCTCGAAGACCAATGATCGGGTCGAAATCCATATCCTAAAAAGTGTCTTAACAGGCAACTGCACATCAGTGGAAAGACTAAGTTGGAAAGCCAACTCAAGTCTATGGCAAAACAAAACTGTGATGAAAAGATTTGGTTGGAGTTGCTGTTTAAAAAGTGGAACTGATCATCAGGGATGATCCGAGGTGCAT
Organism: Karalla daura; assembly: GCA_029224185.1. Taxonomy (NCBI): domain Eukaryota; kingdom Metazoa; phylum Chordata; class Actinopteri; order Chaetodontiformes; family Leiognathidae; genus Karalla; species Karalla daura. Next base: position 21,153,863 of record CM055193.1, on the reverse strand, counting down.
GTTTTGCCTAGAAAAACTGATACATGCAAGTTAAGGAAGAGATGAAGTCTGGCATTCTTTCATGAGCACCACGCTACTCGTACTCATATTCTCAGGCAAGGACCTGCTTAAGGGTCCGCAGCTCTGTGCACTAATCTGACGATTTAAATTAAAGTGCACAACGGGGGCTACAAATCCTCAGCAGACACCGACGTGCGTTTGGATCCCCCCCCCCCCCACACACACACACACACCACCTCCAGATGCCACGGGTCTAGTCGAGCCGGTTCAGCCGAGACGTTCTTACCTTGAGTGTCAGAGGTCTGAGGCAGCAGGCGGAGTTCATCCTGTCAGAGTGCAGCCGACACAGCGCAGCGCCGTCTTATAGAGGCAGCGGAGGGGAGGCGTCCTCCTCCTCCTCCCGCTGCGAATCTCGCATCAGATGATTTCTCACACACACACACACACACACACACACACACACACACATACACGCACACGCACGCTGCGGCTGCAGACAACAAACTTGTCCCGCTCTGTTCCTGCGGCGTTTGTGACCTTATCAAACACACACACACGCAAATATCAGAGATAGTAGTGATGCCGTGTGGTTCAATACCGCAGCAGAAAGTCATGGACAAAAAGCAACACCCGACCAAATACTGAGATAAATAACAAAAGCATTTATTTCACCGTATGAAAACGAGTCAGTGACAGTGGTCTGACCGGGAGTGGTTTCCTCCCGGGTGGAGGGAACACCGTGTGATTCAGCAGGTCTCATCTTAAATTAGACAGTGCAAGTCCCTGGATTTCTGCGATGACAGCCGTGACATTGTGGAACCAGTGTTTTAAACCGACCCGGTTAGTTTAACGGATTAGTAGTGAACTGCTAAACTAAACTTCCAGTGAGTTAGCACGAGTTGGCCAGAGTGGGCCTCCGGAACACACGTTCGGTGCGATTCCTTAAGTCGGAGTGGATGATGAAAACAAACCTGTAGCACCAATTCACATTTTCAACGTTCAGTCCCGAAAATATAGAAATATAGAAATATTGCTGGACCAACGCAACATGTTAGTCAGTGTTCATTGCAAAACTGGAAACGGTAGCATTTATAAAATAAATCTGTGACAACTATGACAACATAAATACTGTTTGATCGAGCAAAGCCGACGATTTTTCTCATCCGTTCCAGACTTGAGTCTTTTTGTCCCTTTCCGGTCTCTTTTTGCATCGGAACCCTCGCACGCCGGCGCTCTTCTTCATCCTGCTTCGTAGACAGCTCACGCTGTCCTTGGAGCCCTTCGGCCTCCCCCTCCTCTTATGCATGCTGGCCCACATCAGAGCCTCTGCCTCGGCCGAGCTGTGGCTGAACCTCAGGCCGGCGGCCTCGGTGCCCGGCACGCAGCACGGGCAGATCGTGCGCTTCCTCGTCCTCCCCACGCGCCTGGAGCTCGTGCTCAGGGCCGCGGGCGCCTCGGTCCTGGAGTCTTTCGCGTCGGCGAGGAAGTCCTCCTCTATGGGCTCCACGAAGCCCACGTCCTCGCACATTCCGCCGAGCAGGCTCTGAGCGGGGCTCCACAGCGCCGGGGGCGGCGGCTGGGCGTCCGCCTCCAGCTTGTGACACCCGACCGCTGTGGCGTGCGTGTGCAGGGGGGCGGAGGCCGGATCGTCTCTGGCACCTCTGCGGCTGTCCGAGGCAGGACTGTGACCCGGATGGAGCCGCTCTCCCGGAGCCAGAGCCGGGCGAGGCCATGCCAAGGCCTCGTCGATCCTCTGCAGGCAAATCCGCGCCTCTGCCGTGATGCGAAACTTGTGCCTCAGCAGGCGGTCGGATCTCTGACGGGACTCGGCGGTTGAAGGCGTCGTAGTGGAGGAGGGTGTCGCAGTGCTCTGCAAGCAGGAAAGCATCACACTTAACGTTAAAAACCATAGACTGGGAGGGTGTGCGATGTCGTCATGGACACATCGGACCGGGTCTTATACAGACAAGCTTGAGATCAAGCAGAAATGATTCATTACAGAAACACGGCACAACCCTGGCTTGGTCCCATTAGAAGCTTTTGAAACCTCTGCCGACCGAGGACATGCGTTGGTGTCGTCTCCCATGACGACAACAACTCCCGCATTAACTCGAGACCTGGTTTCTGTTCTGCAGTTTTTGTTCTTGCCTTATCAATTAACACGCGTGATAAGCCGATACCCTCCGGCAGTCTGACCCACGTCAGAATGCAACATGTACAGAGGCGATGGGAGGAGGACGGCAGCAAATGATTGTTTCCGACACAGATTTATCTGTCAAGTTATCTCAAGTTATTGTCAAGTTATTACACTGATCGATTCCTTGTTTGGGCTGTAGAATGCTAGGACCATGAAAAAGCTGGCCCGTGCTTTCAAGGCCGGTTCGGTGTCAACGTAATCAGGTTTAATCAATGGTCGTGTGGTTCGCACGAGTTTGAACTGAACATGCGAGAGCGGAAAACCATCTCTACCCATCTCAATCACTTTGCACTTGAACGCTTCCGAACATTTCTGCGAGAGTCGGCCTCAGATAAAACCAAGCATGAGCCTTAACCTGTACGCTGCGGATGTCCTTCTCCATTTTAGTGTGTGTGCTGAAGGGGCTGCGGCTGCTGTGCGTGTGCGTGCGTTGCTGGCTGTCCATGTCTGAGCTCTCTGCTGTGCTGCCTGGTGTACTGTGCCCTGGTCTTTCTTCCATTCCAGCATCCAGGTTGTTTTGATCCTCTTCTTGTTGTTGCCGCTGTGGTGTCACAGTGTCGGAGCTGCCAGTGCTGGTTTTTCCCGGTTCACGCGCCGCTTCTGACCTCAGTGCCTCAGAGTCTTGGTCCGACGCCGAACCAGACTGGGGCGCCACATACGACACAAATATGACATTGTCTTCTTCCGGCGGAGGGGATGCCGGCACGCACGCGGCGTCGTCGCACAGGTCGATCACGTCGTCGCCGTCGTCGGAGAGGATGATGACCCGTCTTATTTCAGAGTCCGCCGACTCGGGCGGTCTCTGCAACAGCGTCTTTGTCACCCTGTTGAACTCGTACGTCCTCGGCGTCGCGCGGCGCTGGGCAGGATGCGACGGGCTGCCCTGTTTTTGCACAAAGAACACCTTCCCGTTGCACAGAAACAACGTGCTTTCCTCCCCCCGTTCACCCGGCGACGGCGACGGCGGCTTTGCGGGGACGTCGCAGCTCATGTCGCCTCCCCTGTGCGCCGCGGCGCGGCCAGTCTCCGTGGCGGAGATCTCAGCCGGATGAAGAAGAGGATCGAGAGACGCGGCGTCTGAGCTGTCCTCTTCCTCGACCGTCCACTTGATGGGGCTGTTGGGCCTCTGCGATTCCTTTGGAACCAGCTTCAACCGTTGGTTTCTTCTCACCGGGAATTCACAGGACGATTTGCTCTCCGTCTTGCCGAGTGTGTGAGGAACAGCATCACTTTGGTCTTGATTGACGGGTGACGGGGACACCGCACTGTGCGAGCCCGGGCTTGTCGTGGAGCTTGCAGAGGGAGTGGCAGTCTGTTTCTTGATGTGCTGAGGAAGTTTAGATGCCAGGACAGTGGGGAGCGGTGCGTTAGAGAGGACTGGCCTCTTCCTTGGAGGGCCTGCAGGCGCCGCCTGCTGAGGTAGGTTGGCTGTTGAATTCAACGGCTGTTGCCGGAGTGAATCTTTGCTTGGTGTTTTATCCAGAAACACAGGTACCAGGTTAGATGAATGACTCCTGGGGGAAAGCGGTTTCAACTGCTGAACAGCCCAAGGATGCAAGGCATCCATTTTGACGGTCTGCACCGGAGCTGAGGTGACTTTAATGGCTGCAGCTTTCTGCGGTTCGGGGTACCTCTTTGGTTCGCTGATATGAGGCTGAGGAAGCTGTCTGCTGACAGTTTGTACAGGCACCAGTTTGATGATGCTCTTCCCATCAGCCCCGATAGCAGGCGTGGCCTGGTAGAAGATGCCATTACTATTGAGGAAAACAAAACAGGACAGACATCAGTAACAATTAAGGTCAAGAAGTGAGGACAAACGTCAAGTTTACATTTTCATGTACTCATCTGGTCCAAACCAACACAAATTACTTTCTTAGTTATTTTACGACTCACTCAAGGACAGTCAAGACAACTCCTGTGTATATGCTGTACATGCTGATGTAACTAAGATTACCTTTATATAGAGAAGATTTGCAATTTTACGGTTTCATACATCCTCTGTACTTGTAATGCCACACTGATAATCACAACTTGTAAATGCAACAAGCTTTTTGCATACATCGCCTCCAATTTAATTCACAGACATATATAAAGTGATTGTGTATTTTGTATTCTTGCACTGATATGTCTCCTAAGGATGTCTTGTTCTATCTCTCCGAAAGATGTGTACTTTTTGCAACTGGAGAGGCCAAATTTCCAAGAGGGAACCTCACAAACATTATTACTGTTATCACACACACGCTATCTATACGAGTCTGTAAAGTGAGCAACATGTATGCATCAACATGCAAAACAGCACATCACACTCCTGAACGTTACAGCACAACCGTAGTAGCAATAGCAGAATTTCTAAGGTTACATATCAACATTTTGGTTTGTGCTCCCGTCTGGAATTAGACGTTTAGCATCAACTACTTGTCCATTGTGAAGTATAACGGGTATGCGAGGAGAACAGAGCGACGAATACTAAACTGCCACGACTACTACAACAGCTACTGTTACTACCGTGACTAATTAGTGATTATCTTGGATTCATTTTATAGCCACAGACACGGATAGTAGCTAGTTTAAGCTTCCCGTATCACTGTACCTGTGAACCGCATCCGTGTATTTATGTACGGGATACATCGCCCACAGAAACGCGCAACTGCTGCAATGTTGAAAACACGGCCGCTACTTTACGTAGCGGCTTCTGTATTCATGAAGGCGAGCAATCGCTGGATAAACCATCGTTTTCCTCCATCGAAGTAATTTCCTTGTGAATCCATTTTGTTCTCTCGCGTTTCGCCTCTCGGCTTCCGTTGATTTGGCGAAAGGACTACGGCTTGATGCTTGAGTGCCGTTTTCATTTCCCGAGTCACCGAGTCAGTGAATGAGCCCTTCATGGCCCCCTACTGGCAGTCATGACGCCGACTTACCGTAAGGAAATTACCCACAGTTCATAGCGTCACGTACAGGGGATGCCAATCACAATACCGGAATAGTACAATTTTTATTTGTATTTTATTTCATGCAGCAACATGAACCGGGCTGCAACTGTGGCATTTTCCCATATGTCCATATGACCAGTTTGTCATTGAGTAGAATAATTACTTTAAGACTGACTGATCAGGGAATCTATTCCTTACACACCTTGGGCGTGTTAGTTGATTGTCAATAAAAAGTCAGTGTCAACAACATGTTGTCAAGGTAACGTGAGAGACGGACAAGTGCTGTTCCATTCATAGCACTTGGAGCCCTCACAAACTTTCACAATCAGTCACTTATAGCTGACCTCACTTAAGTCATGGAGCGTTGAGGGCTTGAGTATTTAGGGGGCCGATTGGAATTGGGCCTATGTACGGTCTGTTCCACGACCTACATTCATGACAAAAAATCTTGTTTTGTTCCTCTCCGAAGTGATTTGATTCTGTTCTGATTCTATTCCACTAAACGCAGCCATCACCAAACAAACAGCAACGTTTTGAATAATTGTCTACAATCATCGACTCAAAGATGACAAGTTTCCTGTCTGCTCAGTTATTTCAGTTTCATCACGCTTTGAGTCAAGACATTAATATCGCATACATCGATAAATTTAATGACACCCCTTAGATGGTCTAAAAAAAGTTATAACTAATTGCTCTGGTATATGAATGATGTAAAAAATCTGTGAGGCGTTTTACCTGGGTGATCCAGGGACCAATGTGAGGATCGTGTCTTTTTGTGATCCATATGACGTTTTACTTTCCTTCTTGTTGAAAGAATGAAGAACAGCATCACTTTGGCCTTGATTGACAGTTGTGACGGGTGACAACACACTGTGTGACCCAGGGCTTATAGCGGAGCTTGCAGAGGGAGTGACAGTGTGTTTCTTGTTGTCATGAGGCAGTTTAGATGCTGGAACAATTTGGAGTGGTGCCATAGAGAGAAGCTTTAAGTTCTGTCCCAAGGGCAGGGCTGAAGACTTCACAGTCACTGGCAGCTTCCTTGGAGGGCCTGCAAGCCTCATACAGTTTGATGCAGGTGCTGCTGTCTGAGGTAGGTTGGCTGTTGAATTCAACGACTGTTTCAGGAGTGAATATTTGCTTGGTGTATTGCCCGGAGAAAGAGGTACTGGATTAGACGAATGATTCCCGAGGGAAAGCTGCTTCAACTGCTGTGTAGCCGAAAAATGTAAGGCTTCCATTTTAACCGTCTGCACTGGAGCTGAGGTGGGTTTCACGGCCACAGTTTTCTGTGGTTTGGGATGCCTCTTTGGAAGTCTACTGGGGATTTGTATAGGAACCAGCTTGAGGATGTTCTGTCCATCATCTCCAACAGCAGGTGTTGCCTGGTAAATGCTATTACCACTGAGAAAAACAAAACAAGCAAAAGTTAAGATTTCACTCACTCTTAAATCCACAAGTATGCACCGCCCAAGTACACTCCCAGGTATTTCCATAAACTGGACTGCATTGAGAATATTGAGTATTCTAAAACAAGGGCCAAGGCCCTATTATCTGAGGAGGTTAAGGAAATCTACAGGAAGGTCTGGGGGTCTTTTCTACCTTGTGACCATCAGACTGTTTGACATGTCAGTCGTGTTCCAGAGTTAAGAGACCAGCCCCTGGATTCACTGGTATCAGCAGACATGAATACGTTATTTGTCACAATACATCTAAACTGTGAATTCCCTCAGCTGTGCACAAGATTTATTGTCCTGTATGTTTATATGTTTGAGCCATTTTCTTGTCCTACGTATCATTACTGTCTATCTTATCTGTACTTTGTTCTGCTGCCCTCTGAAATAATCTGTAGGTGTGCTACATCAGAAAGATTTTAAATAAAACCACCTCTCAATCGGAATCTGCAATGTCCACTTCAACGTGGACATTTTCATTTCATTTGCATCCTCGGGTACACACGTTAAATCATCAGCTGCAATGACAAGAAATGGCCTCAAATGTAGTTAACTGGTCTATCTGTACTGCTTGTTTTAACTGTCTTACCTGGCCTCCTGACAGGATTTTGTCCACTGTCGCAGTCCAGAAACATAAAGACGAGGATGAGTTTCCAGCTGATTATTTTGTATCTCTTCAACCCCTTGCTTTTGCACACTGTAGTAATTGTGCTCTGCACATGGCGAACCTGGTGTGGCACAATAGTTATGATCTGGACTTAATAATGTACAGTAATCATGGTCTGTAGCTGGTAAATCTGGTGTGGTGCAATAATTTCGATCTGAACCTGTTGTGCTGTAACTGTGATCTAAACCAGGTGTTTCCATGTCAATCTGCTCCACTACAAGCAGAGACAAGCTACTGTACGCAGACAGAGACGAAACAGCACCTCGGTCTGTTACACAGTTGCATTCAAGACGTTTCACTCCGAGGAGGGTTCAGCACGCTATTGACGTTGGATCACTGATCACCGTCCCGTCACGGAAACCGGGACGCATGTGCGTAAGGTTTCCATGGTTTCCATGTGTGTATGAGGTTATCCCAATGTGCCAAAATACTCTAACCACGCCGTTGTGGAGCAAAGTGTGTAGGATGATAGATGAATGAATAATTCCTCCATTTACGCACGGCTGCAATATACGGGAAAGGCGTTACTGACCGATTCGTATCCGGAAGTACCACCTGCATGACGCATGCGCGATTGTCTAAGCTTTCCGGCAGTTACAAATCTGCGCATGCGCGAATTACTGACACGGCGGCTGATCACGACAAAGCACGACAGTACACCAGATTCCACAAAATCTTTTGCTTCCTCTCCAAATTTAGACACCGAATACAAATGCAGATTAGAAACTGAATGGCAAGAGGAGTGTGTCTCATCATATGCATCCACCCTGTAACTAATTGTTCAAAATTGACCAAGTCAGTTGCGTTTATTATAAAAATATTTGGAGTAATAGCACTTCAATAGCATTGCAAGTATTATTAATCAAAATGACGAATACAAGCAATTCTCAAAATATGAAGAACACAAATATCAATTTAATAGAAAATCCCTCAGAGGATCTGATGTATGTGGCCAGTCTCTTTAAGATTAAATAGGTTAATTAGGTTTATTATACATCCATGTATGCACCAGGCAAGTTCTAGTATTCTGTTTGACTTCGTTCTTGAGTGTAAGAAAAAAAGTTTTGAATTGGATATCAACATCTATGGACGTGCCATTTGGATAAAAGGATAATAAGATTAATTGTAGTATTGTTTAACTTTGGTAGATAGAAAGACAGTGGAGCCAAATAGTACATTTTCAAAAACAAAAATCTGGTTCTGGAATCTGGAAAAATCTGGTTCAATAGAAAGGGACATCAAATTACAGACATCTATCTAGAAACAAGTAGAAAAAGGGCAAGACCAAAACAAATGAAAGAATCTTCAGGGCATCACAGGCAAAAAGAGCAACTAGTGTCAGTGATATTTTTAAAATGTTGTGAAAAAAAGACTTTAGAGGGGTAAATTCTGTTCATTATTTTGAAGGATACTTCTTTCATTTTGTAATTTATCATATATTCAGCTGGTAATTTCCAGATCTTCTTCCATTCAATGATGTTTATTAAGCTATTCCAATAAGTCACTGGATATGGAATTGACACAACTTATTATGGAAATAGAATACGTATAGACTGGATACTATTGCATGTTGATGTGAAACATATCTGCCCAATTGCATGTTTGGTAGAACCTATAGGCAATAATGTTGTGTTCTGTTCTATTGAGCTTTTAAATTACATAGAAACACCAGCAGCGATAGCACTTATAACATTAAATTTGCAAATGGTAATTTGTATGTTATATTTTAAAGTAAATTCTTGATATGTAAGGAGTGAACCGCTGGAGTTAAATAAGTGATGGACCAGAGGTATATATGACGGCATTACTCTAAGATAAGGAGTCGTTTCTCTGTATTATGTTCTTATTATTCCATATGTAATACTTATGAGTCGAGAAGTTGTGTTCATAGATTAATGACCTGGAGAGAAGCATCTGTTTATGAAAATTGAATCATTTTAATTTGCAATTAAAAAAAAAAAGAAATTTAGGCCTCCGACTTTTTTCCAAATTGAAAATAGGTTCTTAATAAATTGTTAAATTGATTTTGAAAGTATTAAGGTGTTAAAATCTAAAAAGTTACTACTAAAAGTTACCTACCTTATCGTATGTATTCATTATTTCTGATTTTTTATGTAGTGAGTTTTATTTTTCCATACAAAGTTAAATAGCATTTAATCAGCTATTTAAATAGCAATGTTTTTCAAAACCTTTTTATTAATGCCAAGAGATAAAGCAGCATATGTGAGGCGGAATAGTCCCTCGGCTTTGGTTAATAAGATTCAACCTCTTAGCAATAGATCTCTCTGAAGCCATTGATTCAATTTTTTGGGGTCTTATCAAAACATTAAAATTAAAATCTGTCGGGTTTCCTTATCTTTATTAATGACTATTCATATGTAAGAAACTGTTTTTATAGGTGTACTACAAATAGAAGCGATGTTACGGGATTTAAGAGCAAACAATTCACGGTCGTCGGACGGGGCGGGGTTTCCTTTCCCATTCAAAATTGGGGACTCTTTCAGGGATGGCTTTAGCTGGGGACAGGGCAGCCAAATCGGGGACTGTCCCTGGAAATCCGGGACATCTGGTCACCTTACCATAAAGCAGGTAGTGGAGACTGTTGCCCCAAATGTCTTCCAGATAAGGCCCAAACATCCACCCCACGTTATGTGTGCGTGTGTTAAACAATGTCATAGAAACCTGACTGGTTTGATACAAGAATCTCATTATTCGTCGAATTAAGTTGTGCCAGTGTTACTCAGGGTGAGCCGGAAACAAACGGCTACACGTCTCAAGCAGTCCAATTCATCGTAGTTCAGACAATCCGGAAACCGCAAGCCATGCTATCTGTAAACATGGGTCCATACAGTCATCAAAATTTATTCTGAGTCCTTTCGCTTTCCACCGTGGCCAGTAGTGTTAGTAGAGGCCCAGACACTGGTTCAGCATCTCAGCTTCATCATTTATTGTCTTCATCGTCTTTAATTGTTATTTAATGTACTTGTGCTTTCATCTCCGAGGCTCTGCAAAGCAGTGCAGTGCTTTGCTCGTTTCTTCCAGTAAGACAGTTTTTCTTCGGATGTCCACATTCATTGCACATAACTTTTTATAGTGGGGACCAATGGCCCACTTCTTTTCAGATTTTGTTATGTTTTCAAACAATCGTGTATAATCTGTTGATAGAATTGCACATTCAGATTATGATTTTGACCCCCCCCCCAAAAAAAAGAGAACGCTTTGTCCTTTCATCATCATTTTTGCTGTGTATACTTTTGACAACATGCCTGATTAACTCCTGTAAATTTGGAGTAGATCCCTCCAATCAGTCTAGAGTTACGTTTACTGTTTTGAAATAACTATGACAGGTTACAGACACGCTTGTCAGGGTACTCATGAACCCTGGAACTGCCCAGTGCTCCCTGTGCTTGATGTCATCATATCAGCAAAATAACATTACACCACAGACACAACACCTGTGACTGTACTCGGCTCACAGGTTTTCATTACAAAGCAGTGCCACCTTGCGAGTACCTGTTCATTTGTTTTTTATAACTGCCACTGATGTGCTGGTGTTTCTGTTGACACTTAGCCCTTCTCAACCCAACTTGGCCAGACTTGAACCAGCAGGCAAGCAAGTGCTAACACAACAGTACCGGGTTACACATTCAGGTAATGGAAACATACACAAGGCCGAGTAGAGCCGAGCCGGTACCATGCAGTGGAAACGGGGCAATAGAGCTTGTGGTGGAAATTTTACATGCATCTAGGAACATTTGATTAATGTCAGTATTCATTTAGTTGTAGCCTAAACTCTGTGTGCTGCAGTCATCAAAAACTCAAGAACTTCACTGTAAGATCACTCCCTGCTGTTAACACCTTCATTGTTATGCCTATGGTAGTGTCCTGCTCACAGGACACCAGTTGTAAAGACTTGCTCAACTCCTGACGATTTGTATATTGTGACCAAATGGTTTTCACACCTAGGGGTGTGTTCCTGGAGGTCAGGATAAAATGCATTGTGACCTGTCCTTCAGGGAAGCAGTCCTCTGATCCACTGACAGTGGTCAGAGGTGCTGTTCTCCTTCTCTGCAGAGAATAAACGCTTGGCACCAGTTCCAGTCTTGCTTTTTGATTTTCCCAGACATATGAAAATTTTTTCCACAACAAGCTCCTCACCCCATCTTTCTAGGTTGCCTTCTGTTGGTGAAGGCAACATGTCAGCAGCAGTGCACGCTCATATGCCATGTTTGTTGGCATTGAACAGGATCTTGAGTTAAAACAGTCTGCCCTGTGCTGATAGGACCTTCATGAATGTGCCTAATGGGGAAAAGCAGTGTTTACCCTGCACACAATGTGATGAAGGTACATTCCCATTCATCTTCTTGAATTATTGAATTATTGGCAGAAGGTTGACCAGCAGATACACGGTTTCATGATGTTGTTTATCTGTTTGTGTTAACAGCTTCTGGTCTGAAGGTGAAGACTCCATGTAATACAGAATCAGATGCCATTTGTGAAGCTCTAGGGGGATATATCTGTCTTGAATCTCTAGAAAAGAGCTGCATGAAAGCACAGAAACACAGACGGTGTCAAGCAGGACATTTTGTCAAAGAAAAAGGTTGGTTTTCTTTTCCTTAACTGCCACAGAACAACAAAGGACAGGAAAAGTTAGGTGTTGGTTTCTGATGACTACATGACAAAAACACAATCAAATCATTTGAAACTAGCTCAGCACAGATATGAATGACTGCTGTACACTTATAGACACGTACATACATAGACACTTATATGTGCCACGAGACATCTGGTGCCAGCGGTGTGGTTTTAGTTTTTAACAAATAATGGATCAACAAAATCTATGTCTAAAATGTCAGTTAAAAATAATACTTTTCTTTTAAAAAAATTGAAATACACATACTGTATGTTATTACTGTCAACAATGCTCCAGACACAAATGCACAAAACACAAATGCATATAGTTTACATTTTGTAGACTTACAAAATACTTGTGTTGTGTTTGTTTGTAACATCTATCTACAAACCAAACTTTCCCTGGAGAGCCTGAGTTTGGGCTCCCTTGATGGGTGTTGATATTCCAGACTGACATTAGTCTGTACAGTGACATCAGGGTGAGACAATGAAGCTGACAGGGAACAGTGTTGATAGGGGACTCCTCTGTAGACAGTCAGTTTAGTCTGTAGCACACTGAATGCAGCATGGACCAGTTTATATTTCTGTACACTGCAAACACAATGTCCCAGCATCCAATGTTATGATAACTGGATTCTGGAAAACATTCAATCTGCAGTACAGAAAAAATCATTGTGCATGCTGTAATGAATGTGTACCCCCTGAGGAGAGAAACAATGAGTTTAGTTCAGACAGTCAAGATGTCAGAGAACAGCTCAGTCAGATAATCTTTAGGTGATGAACAGTGTTTTAGTCGTCAGTCTGGTTCAACAGTGTTCAGATGATTTGCTACAGGCACTAATTCATAGGAATTAGAAAACAGCAGCATGAAGTGGATCAAATTACATTGTATTGCATCAGATGACTTGCAAAAAAATTATCTTGTAACGCAAAAATGACATTTCAATATCACAATTTCATTGAATGTGAGATCACTGTGGTGAACTGGTTGCCCTGAAAGAAGCCGGTGCTGTGCCTTTCTGGTGCCTTACTCCTTATGTGGACTGGAGAGAGGCTCCAGCTGAGCCCCATAACACCGTGGGTGTGAAGCAGGTATGGTGAGCAATGAATAAATCAATTAATATGATATTCAGGTCATATTTAATTTCTTTCCATCATAGTACATCATGTACAGTCCTCCTCACTACATCACTTACACCTTACACATAAGGAGGACTAGTTTGTTTGAGTGTTGAGTGCAAGGTTTCTATTGTCATACTTGAATGTTTTTTTCCAAGGTAACCTGCTTTCCATAGCACTAACATATAGGAGTCTGCCAAGAAACAATATGCATGTATAATGTGCTCCTGTCTGTAGTTACTGCTTAATTCTAATGTGAAAGTACAATTCATCGACTTCATGTGGATTCTAGTGAAACCACCTCAGTCCTCCTCCCCCTGCTCCTAATAAGAGCTGAACATTTAATCACATAAAGCTCCAACGATATCTGTAGCATGTAAATATGAGTGTGTGCCTGAAATTAATGACATTAAGATGTGAAAACATACCTGTTCACATATTTCCAGGATTTTGTTTTCTCTTTGTGGCACAACACTATCAATACGAAAATACAAATGTCAACAACTTGCTCATGTGTAGACTCAACAACCCAATTATATTTAATCTTGTCAAACTGTAAACCATACCTTGGTTGTGACATAGTTTCTTTTTCCTGTGAAGGTAAATAATCGATGAGACAAGCACAATCACACAAAGTGTCCCCAGAACAGAGATTATCACAACTCTTGTCACGTTTGGTCTGTCTCCACACTGAGCATCAGTTGAAGCAGTTCCTGGTCTCATCAGCTGCAGACCCAGTGCTTCACATCTGGAATGACAGAGGGACAGTTTTTAACAGGAGCATTAGTAAAACAACATGAAGTCAGTGGTGCTGGAAGAACTCTGGTGTCTGATGTGGAGCTTCACTCACTGTGTGTGTGGCTGACAGGACGTAGATGTTCCATCAGAAAAAGAGCTGCTGCTGCATGGAGAGCACTCAGTGTCTCTGAGTGATGTTCCTGAGGAAGTTTTAAAATCATGTTGTTGAAACATACATTTGAAAATATTTCAACTTACTTGTTTTAGGTTACCAACTAACAATGGGTTTAAAAACTAATGCTGGCATTACTTGACACAATGACATGCACCTGGTTTCTGACAGACAAAGTGAATGTGAATTTGATTCACGGTAGAGCAGGGATGTCTCTATAATTCATGAAGACTAAACTTGCCCTCAGTGTTTCTGTTCTAAATTAGCACAAACTGAAATGAGAAGGAAAAAAACCCAACCTTTTTCTCTGATGTAATATCCTGGTTGACACTCTGAGTGTCTCTGTGCTGTCCTGCAGCTGTCTACTGTAGACTCTATACAGTGAAATCCCTCCTGTGGTTCACAAACTGTATCTGACATTGTTGTACATGAAGTCTTTATCCTCAGACCAGAACCTGTCAACACACACACACACACACAGAGGTTACATACAGACTCATGAATTTTCTCTCTGCTTGTCAGGTTCCTACAAATAATTTGGTTATGTAAACAGATAAGTACCTTCATCACATGGTGTGCAGAGGAAACACCGTTTCAGTCCACTGGGTTTATTCATGAAGGTTCCCTCAGCACAGGGCAGACAGGACGTACTTCTGAACTGTGTGCAGACTGCTTCAACTCGACTCCCTGTTGACAAGAAAATCAAATGGAAAATAAATATCTGTACTAAACGAAATGAACCAATAAGCATATATATAATGTTTAATGTATAATATATACATAATGTGCAAACATTTAGTTGGGTCTTACCAGGAAGACACATTGGACAGCACTCATCACCTATCTGATACTCTGATCGATGACATGTCAGAGCATAGACAGTGGAGATGTTCAGCACAAGAATCTGCGTAGAGTAACAGAGTTTATTTCAACCCATCTATGCAGGTAAGTTATAGAATAAAATGAAGTAGTCCGTTTTTGTCACTGTGATGATAGAATATGTCAGCATCATTGATCCAAATATCAAATCTCTGACATACTGAACTGACACATAACCACTACAACACCTTTACCACTGCAAGACAAGGTGCAGAGAGCTGAGACACTAGTTGTTCACTGGCCAAGTAGTAGCAGATACAGGGAATTACAGATAGAGAATTACTTGGTGAGAATATAATCTGACCCATCTGACAGAACAGAGGAAGTCCATTGTGCTGACAACATAAGATATGAGAGGTCAAGTCTTTGTGGGGACTGTCATCAATCAGAGATGAAGTCATAGAAATCAGCCTGGAGGCCATGGAGGTGACCTTCAGGATTTTTTTAGCTGGATCGATAGAAACTAAATGTATGATATGTATGATCAGTTGCAAAGCACACAATGTTGCATATCAAAAAACTATTTTACCAGAAATGGAGCCAGTGATTTACTTCCAAACATCCTTTGATAGACTGGATCACAGTTAACGACGGCTGAATTTTCACCCAAATCACGGTGACAAGTAATGAAACCATCTGGTCACTAAAAGAAAACACATCATACATCAGTCTTTACATGAAGATATCATACCAAACACACAGTTGTCAGTGTTATCATAGAATCCAAATATAGACCTACATTTGATAACCAGGCTTTCAGGAACAGATACTATTCTCAGGTGGCCTCAGTCAGCTACTGGTGCTGTAGCATCTCAAACTTCCTAGAGGGACAATTGCACAAATTCTTTCTTCCTTAAAATCATAAACAACGAGTGAATACATCAATCATAAAGGGAAAAATGCAAGTAAAACAAGCAGTGCAGAATCCATGGGATTGGTCATGAGATCTCACTTCACCTTCTGCTTTCACTTCTACATCCCTGCACTGGCCCTGAAACACTTTCCCTTTGCATTCAGACTTTATTCTTCTGGACAGCCATTTATTAATATTGAGGTTGTTGTATGTCTGAGCAGAAATACTCCTCTAGGCCCTTCAGTGGAGGAATGGTAAGTACAGACATGCAGTACAGTCTAGCTGCACTTACACTGTACAATAACAATAAAAGCCTATTCTGCCCAATAGGAGTGTATAGGAGGAAGATCCACTGCCTTTGTGACTCATTTAAAAAAGGAAAGCTAAAAGCTGTGACTTGAACTGACTGAACATGACCTGAGTGTGAGCTGCTCTGACCCAGCTTTATAGAAACATAAACTTGCACAAGGCACAATAAAATGGCACAAGATTTTTTCACAAGACCAAGCAGAATAGAATAGCATCAGAGACTGAGGGAAAACCAGGAGCAACTAACAATATGCCTTGCAGTTACAAGTCACATTTAATCTGAAGTATGAGCTCCAGGACATAACTTCCACACACAACACACCCAACCTCTGTTCATGATAGCACCTCATGAAAGTGGTAGCAGTCTGTTTCTTTTATGAATTATTATCAAAGTTTGCTAGTAAGATAGTGCTGAGCTTCTTGGCACAGCTCTACTCTCAGGACATCGGCACAGCCACAGTAAAGCCTACATTCAGTCACTCAGCTACAAATGTGAAAACAAGCAGAATCCATCATTACCTTGTTCCACTCCAACCAAACGTCACTGCTGAACTGGAGAAGATCTGTCTGGAGGAACAAATCTGTACTTTCACTTCAGGTTTAACTCCAGCTCTGTTCACTTCTCCCAGTGGTATGAGTCAGGTCTCCTGGCTGTAACTATTTCACTTGTTCCTTAGCTTTCGGTTGCGCTCACTGAGATCATAAACTGCAAAGGCGGGGGAGGAGGAGCTTCCGCTCCGGTCCCGTAGCCGCAGCCCTGTCCTGCTTAGCCAGTGAGCTACCTCTCTCAATTGCAAATATTCTAACCAGGGGTGAGATTTGTGCCAGTCACTGCGGAAGTTTCTAAGTTTAGAATTGTTTCGCTTTGGCTGTGCCTGCACCGAACACCTGGACTTGGATACATCTACAGGATGGAGAGAGGGAAAGAGTCAAACTGCACTGCATCTGGACTAATTTTACAATATACCAGCTGACAACAACTAGTTATAACCTTCAGACTGTGTAAACACACACTGATTTTTTGGCCTGAGAGTATTTAACCTGAACAACAGATACATACAACAAAATACATTGTACACATTAAAACACTGCTCCATCTCATTACACTTGAACACACACTTGATATTTGCCCGATGTGGTTGAATTTCTACTAACTTTTTTCTCAAATGTCCTGGAGACTTTGTTTCTGCTCCTGCTTGTTCAGCCATAGAAAATGAGTTACTATTTCACTTTCCTCTATAGTTGACCTGCGCAGATTAGATGAAAAACTGACCCTATGCCACATACTTATATTTATAAGTATTATAGGCCTAAAGCCCTAACATCAAATAAATGCAAGATAATGGAGAAAATGATAAATGAGAGATGAACTTATTTTGTAGAAAATAAAGTTTATATAAATAAATATCAAGGTGGGTTTAGGAAGGCACGTAACATGGTGGATTCAACGTTATGCTTGGAACACAAGATAAGAAAAGCGCAGATCAATAAAGAAAGTGTGGTAGCGGTTTTCTTTGTTATAGAGAAATCATATGATATGTCGTGGAGAGAAGGACTATTGATTAGACTTTGTAAAATGGGTATACAAGGAAAAAATATACAAGTGGATAAAGGACTTTTTGAAAGACAGACAAATACAAGTTCGAATAGGGAATACATACTCTGAAAATGTTACTGTGGAGAATGGTACACCACAAGGAAGTATTATCAGCCCATTATTATTTTCAGTAATGATTAATGAAGTGTTTTCAGAGGTAGAACAAGGTTTTGGGTTTTCTTTATTTGCAGACGATGGAGCAATCTGGTAGAGGGGAAGAAACTTGGAATACATAGTACATAAAATGGAGGAAGCCATTTTAAAAATAGAAAAGTGGGCGATTAGTTGGGGATTAAAATTTTCAGTTATGAAAACAAAAACAATGATTTTCACCAGAAGGAGAATAGGCAGGGATGATAAGTTAAGGTTATATAATCAGGAACTGGAAAGAGTAAAAGAATTTAAACTTTTAGGGATATGGTTTGATGAAAGACTTACATGGGCAGGGCACATTCAAAAAGTCACTAATAAATGTAAGAAAGTGATTAATGTAATGAGATGCTTGGTACGGAGAGAGTGGGGAGCAAACAGAAAATCCATGAAATCATTATACACAGGATTAATAAGAGCTATTCTAGATTATGGTGCTATTACATATGGTTCAGCAGCAAAATCTAATTGTAATAAACAGATCAAATACAATACCAGTGTTTAAGATTATGTACAGGAACTTTTTGAACAACTCCAATAGCAGCGTAAGTAGAGATGGGTGAACAACCACTAGAAATGAGAAGAGACCAATTAGCACTCAATTATTGGGTAAATCTAAAGGGACATGGTAAAGATCACCCAGAAAAAGGTACTTTGGATTCTTGTTGGGAGAAGGAGAAAAGAAGAACAAGCAGTTTTGGTTGGACAGTAACAGAAAAAGCAATACAACAAGTCAAATAGGTCAAATACAAATTGGCCCAACAGTGCCTTTGCCAGCAATACAGCCATGGTTGTTCCCTGAGGCAGAAGTAAATTTGTCATTAGATAAAAAGAAAGATAAGGATTTTATTTTCACGTCACAGACGGTGTAAATATACATAGATAAATATTAGGGTTGCATTCAGATATATACAGATGCATCAAAGAATCTGGATAGTAGAACAGGTGTAGGGTTTTTGTGCCAGAGTTTGACGTCATTGTGGGGAAGAGGATTGAGGGAAAGGTGTCAGTGTACACAGGGGAGATGGTGGCATTGGTTTTAGCACTACAGTGGGTGGAAGAGACAAGACCATTGGGGGCAGTAATATGTTCAGATTCAAGTTCGGCACTTTCAAGTATAAATAACAGTTATTCACACACACACACACGGTGTGTGTGTGTGTGTTTGTTTGTGTCTGTGTGTGTGGAGCATCTGTTTTATGACAAAAAAAAGTCTTGTCTGTGCTTGCCCTTATTAAGCATGAATTAAAACAAACAAAAACGGTATAAAAACTAATAATTGAGCTTAATGTCTACTCATATAGTCTTTCTCATTTCAGACGAAGACAACTCACAATAAATGGCTTCACGATGGGTAATAGTGCACCATGACACCACAACAAGCAGCTGTTTTGGAAATCTATCCTCTATCAATGTTAGGAGATGATGGCTTCAAAGCAATGCAGGCTGCAGCCTGGTTACACTCTTCCCTTAAAGATCCATTTTTTAAATTATTTATATTATTTTAAATGTGTTATTAGTTTAACAGCTTTAAAACCTTTTTGTGCATTTTTTTGCAGTAATATTCATAGTAACATTCTGGTTTTGAATAAAATTAGAGAGAAGTAAATAAATACCAGCAACATGCTGGATTAAACTGAGAACCAACTCATGTCCTCGTTCTTCTCTTCCCTACAATGTGAATACAATTTGTGCACTTTTTTAGCTGATTAATGAATTAATTGAATAAATAATCAACAGATTAACCGAAATAATCGTTAGTTGCAGCCCTAGTAAGATGGCCGATTTATGCAGACATTTCTTGATTCCGCCGTGAGGTATGTAGCTTTCTGTATATATCTATGGGCCCAAGACCCTGCCATAGGCTCCTTTCTAATTTATGCACCCACCACGAAACTGATTTGTGACCATAGGTGTTTCTAGCCCATTTTTGGGGGTGCTGAAGCACCCCTAAATTGAATCCCAGCACCCCTAAAATTTGAGAGATTCATTTGTATTTTATTTACTGTATATTCTTTTTTTTAACAAGCTAGAAAACTGTCAAAACCATATAGTACTTGGTTGAAACGTATTATTTTAACAACAAAAATACAACAGTGCTATGCTCTTCTCTCACAAATGTGGGAATGAACTTGCGTTAAATTTATCTGGCTGGCTGCTCAGCACCCCTAAACCTCTGATCCTAGAATTGCCCCTGTTTGTGCCTGATGGAAAATTTTCACTTGACTGACCTTATGTAACCTTAAAACTGTAATTTTTAGCACTTCACACAGTGTACACTGTTTTTATGAACACGATGCCTCATTTCCCCTCCTCACTGTGGAGTCTAAACTGGAAATAGCTTTCCAGTTTGTTTGTATTCTGTATTCATTTTTACAGTTTCATGAAGAAGAGACAATGTCAGAACAAATGTATGATTTGCAGTTTGATAACATTTAAGTCATGATTTCAGATATAGTAAAGTCTTCTACAGTTCTTTCATTGTTTGATTATTGTGCTTGCCTCATGTCGTGTCAGACTGCAGAGACGTAGGGAAAATGGAACAGAACAGAAAATCACAGCGTCTGCTGGAAAACTAGAACAACTAGAAAAACTAAAAGAGACCTCACAGGAAAAGGGATTAACTAGGAAAGAACTCAAATGAAACTGAAAACTCAGTTTACGCTGGACAGTCAAGGACTAAAAGAGAACAAAAGCACGCTGCAGAAAAAGGCAGGAGAAAAACAGAAAATCACAGCTACAGGGATCAGTCTTCAAACTAGAAGAAAGAAAAAACAAGAATTAGTCAGAATGAACAAAGCAGAGGGAATCGCAAGACAAGACAAGAAGGGCTAGAAGGTTCTCACTGGACACAGTGGAATTATCTGGTGTTGAGGAGAAGTAACAGGCAGGCTTTTATAGACAGGTGAATGAGGTGCAGCTATGCTTCTTCTCTCTGGATGGAATGTACCACTGGACAGGGGGAAAAGACACGAAAGCAAAAAGCACAAAAAACAAAAACCATAACACTACAGACTGAACTGACTGTCTCTAGAGCTGTTCCCTGTCAAAACTTCTAACTGTTAGAGCTGGGACAGAGGGTGGACACAGCAGAACTGGATAATACGCAGACAAATTGCTGCTGCAATTGCAAATATATCACTGTCTGGATAGTATGTGGCGTCCAGGTCAAGAGAGGTGTAACAGAAATGTAGAAAATTATGAAAGGAGACGCTTTCTATATGTGTGGATGTTTTGAATATTAGCATTTGTGTGTAGTGTTTAGAACATTATAGAGCGCAATGGTGTGTAATATCTTAAAAAAAGCATAATTGACTTAACAGTCCCATGTACAATTTACACAATTAGACTCACATTTTAATTCACACATTAACCTCAGTATTTATCATGTATCTTGTCTTCACATGTACAGTATGTCACACAATCAAAACATTCTCTACAATATATTTAATAGAAAATGAAACAACAAATAAAACAGCAAAGTCTCTATACTTTATCACTTTACCATACTGATATTTTCATCTTATTTCAGGACAGGGTTATTATAGGCATTAAAATAGGAAGAGTTCACACGTGAAATGTTGCCCTCCCAGAGAATAAGATGCCTCCCTATGAGGGATAAAAGGTCCGGATGGAGTGAGCCTGATGCTCCTGAAAAACTGTGTTGGTGCAGACCAACCTGCGGGTCCCTCCTGTGGATCTCCAGTCAGACTGTCCATCACAGTGGAAAACATCCTGTCTTGTAGTCGTGACTTAAGTTAAGCACCCAGTTGCACTGGTTCCAAGTTTCTTTTGGCTGAATGTTAGCAAATGACCCCAGTTCAACAAAACACAGGTACTCAGGTACTTTTGAAGATTTTCAACAAGATTTTGAACATCTCGCAGCGCTTTGTGATATTGCTGGTTCATGTCCTTGTCCTGGATCTCTGTGACAAGTGTAACGCCAGTTTTGAAAAACATGTACTGAAGTGGATTAGAGAGTGAATGGTGTGTGTATTCTCTGCAGTGGATTGGTGGGCTGTCCTGAGTGTATTCCTTGTTTGTTCATTCATAAGTGTTTTCTCTTTCCCAGCTTGATTCTCTTCAACAGAAGTCAGTCTGACTGAGGTTTCCAGTTGCTGCTCTCCTCCTGTAAAACCACATAACCAATAAAAAACACAGCAAACAACTTAATAATGTGTAAAACAATACTATTTATTAAAACAAGACAATGTCATACCTGTATTTTCTCTTTGTTTCCTCCTGATGAGGAAACCTATGACACCTGCTGACACAGCGACTGCAAGCATCACTGAAACAATTATCACAGGTAATATCCAGTTTGTTTTCTCTCCACACTGAGCATCAATTGAAGCAGTTCCTGGTCTCATCAGCTGCAGACCCAGTGCTTCACATCTGGAATGACAGAGGGACAGTTTTTAACAGGAGCATTAGTAAAACAACATGAAGTCAGTGGTGCTGGAAGAACTCTGGTGTCTGATGTGGAGCTTCACTCACTGTGTGTGTGGCTGACAGGACGTAGATGTTCCATCAGAAAAAGAGCTGCTGCTGCATGGAGAGCACTCAGTGTCTCTGACTGATGTTCCTGAGGAAGTACAACAACATCTGGTGGAACCAGCTCTACACTGATACCAGTGAACCAATGATCATGTCATTCAAGACACTGCTGAATGTAAACTTGAACATTTTTTAAATCAATGTACATGTTTCAACGTTTCAATTAATCATCTGTTTTAATTTTCAAGTTGTTAATATTTGATGTAAAATGAGATGAGCTGTTTTGTCACATATCTTTTATTCATAGCAAAGAAGGAACCTGACATTGATTCATAAACAATAATGACTAAAATCACCCAACGTCAAACTTTCCCTGAACCTCTCTGCTCTGTGTTAACATGATGTTGAAGTGAGGAAGAGAAAACCAACCATATTCTCTGATGTAATATCCTGGTTGACACTGTGAGTGTCTCTGTGCTGTCCTGCAGCTGTCTACTGTAGAGTTAGTGCAGTGAAATCCCTCCTGTGGTTCACAAACTGTATCTGACACTATTCTACATGAAGTCTTTATCATCAGACCAGAACCTGTCAACACACACACACACAGGGGTTACATACAGACTCATCAGTGTTCTGTCTGCTTTTCAAGTTTGCACTAATAACACAGAAATATTAACAGATAATTACCTTCATTACATGGTGTGCAGAGGAAACATTGTTTCAGTCCACTGGGTTTATTCATGTAGGTTCCCTCAGCACAGGGCAGACAGCGAGTACTTCTATACAGTGTGCAGTGTGTTTCAACTCGACTCCCTGTTGAAAAGAAGAGTCTTAAAATCATATGGAGCCTGACTGATTGGCACTGTCACCTCACAGTGAGAAGGTTCCAGGTTTGACTCGGACTGAGGGCAATTCATGTGTGAGATTCACCTGTTCCACTATATTTTCTGTGTGTGCCCCCACAGTCAGTTATTGTGGGTATTTATGAGTGTGAGTGGTGTGTGTGCCCTGTAATTAACTGGAGACCTGCCCAGGGTGGATTTTCTGCCTTCAACCTATTGTATGTGATCCCCAAGAATCCATTAAGATACGCAAGATATCAAGCAAGAAATATCAATATAAACAAAAACAAAGAGATAAATGTACAAATAAAACAAATACACAAATAATTTCCCATCTGTCTTCATCATTTAATTAATCTTACCAGGATGACACATAGGACAGCACTCTCCTCCTATCTGATACTCTGATCGATGACATGCCAGGGCACAGACAGCAATGATGTTCTGTACAAATATCTGCAAAGAGTAATAGAGTATTTCATCTAATCTGCGCAGGTTAGTTATGGAGTGAAGCGCTCACTTTTTCTCAATTCAGTGATAAAACATGTTAGGATCTTTGCCCAAAGTGGAGATTCTCCACCATGGAGGAAGTGGCACATAACCAGTACACCACCATCACCAGAGCAAGATGACACACAAGACAAGCAGAGGAAGCAGACGGGGATTTGTTCTTACAAATCAGACACAGAGGGTCGAGTACAGATCCTCAAGAACAGATTCAGTGAAAATGTAACCTGATCCACTGAACAGGCAAAAGAAGAGACAATCAAACATTCCCTCATATAATTTCTAGAAGTGTTCACAAGAGAGCATGCTAAAGAAGGCAGCAGGAACATGTTAGAAATGCTCAATACATGCACCCAGCAGTCAAAGAGGACGAGGGAAGAAAATCAAAATTGTGGCACAGCTGAAAACACTCAGCATCATGAACAAGGCTGAACACAGCAGGAAAGAGTGAAACGATGCCATCTAGTGGAGTCAGTTTGATATGATACAGGAAGTCGCAAGGAAAGTAATTCCAAACACATGAAATTGTATGTCAAACATACAATACAAACATACAAAAACAAGAACTTTTTTTTACCAGCAATAGGGCAGGAGGTAATGATTCAGTTGAAAACATTTTGTCTTAACACTGGATCAAATTCTTGAGGGCTGAATTCTCACTTTGACCCAAACTTCAGTGAGAAGCAAGGGCACCATCTGGAAATTAACAGAGAACATGTCCCTGAAGAGACTACACCACAGGCAGCAGATTTATCAGTGTTACTACATCATAGTATCTGAAAACTATACTTGAGCAGAATTAACTGAGTCTGTGACCTCCAGAAATTACAAACAGAACCTATATGAATCGGTCAAAACAACATACCTGAAAAATACCTGAAAGCACAATGGAAATACCCTTCTTAGATCTCACTTTACTTTTGGTTTCACTTGTGTCAGCTGGTTTTACTTCTGTTGGTTGTCTGTATTTCTCTGCCAGACAAATTAAGACAAATACTGTGGGTAGAAAAATTAGTACATTGAACAAAATGGGTGCGGAATCCAGGGGTGATAAAAACAGGTTTATGATGACTGATAGGTGATAGGTATCCGACTCCTGTCGACTTTTACTCATCATACGCACACAAATATAGGAAAAGTTTCCAGAAAAAAACGATCAACGCCAGAGCTACAGGGCTGAGGACTAAGGAGTAACACACTACACTCAAAAACAGAAAAGTTAACTCACGGCTGAGTTGACATTCTCCGTCGTGCAACTCGGTTATAGATTGTACAGCAACTGTAGAAAGACAACGAAACGGGACCTTCGGACTTTGTGGGCGGACTTTGTGGGCGGACTTTGTGTCATATGAGGGTTATCAAGACGTTTGTGTTGTGTGACAGTTAAAATTCCAGAAGACTGGTTAATATTAGGCTGTTTAAAGAGCTTCATCTCCGTGTAAACGTCTGACACTCATCTTCTGCTTCACACCCTGTGTTTTTACCCCAGGCACATAAAAAAACTAAGAAAAGCTATTTACTCTAAAGGTGGCTCAATTTAGCTGAGCTAAATTGAGCTTAATTGAGCTCGATTTTAGCTGAGCTAAATTGAGCAACCTTTAGAGTAAATAGCTTTTTCTTAGTTTTGTGAGTAACCAAAAGATGGCTCAATTTAGTTTGTATATGTAAACCCAGCTGTGTTAGATATCCTTCTCTGTGATTATTGATTACTGTGATTACTGTTACAGTGTTGCTTTTGATTTTTAAAAATAAATAATCAAATGTGTTTCTGTATGCCCTCTTCTTTCTTAAGCACTGAAGATTGACTAAAATCTTCTTAGTATGTGTAGATCATCTTGAGGTTCACAGTGTTCACATTCCTGAATACATTTCAACCTCAACTAAAGTGGCACATGTCTGGATTGTATCCAGAAGCAGCTGAATCCTGTCTCCTTGAAGCTGTACCTGACTGAACCAGCAGGTGGCGCGGTGGAACCCCATCAGGCTTCACATAAAACGCGCTTCATGTCAGAAACTTGGAGACAAAATGGCGAACAGATCCAGACTGGCTCCTCAGCGGGAACTTGTCCTGGTCCTGGTCCAGTGTGAAAAGTCTTGCTTACTCACACAGTCCCCTCTGTCTGCTTAAATTTGTGGAGAGTCGGCTGATGGCAGGTTCAGCTGCTCCCATTGGCATGTCTCATCACATGTCTCTGGAAGGAGGATGAGACCGGGAATGCTGGAGATTCCCGGTGTGTGTAAGTCGATGAGCCAGGACAAACAGAAGCGGCGAGAATTAAACTAACAGAGGTAAAATGTGTAGGACCCAGGTTGTTCATCTGTTTTCTTTTGGGTTTTGTTTGGGTGATGCAGACAGATGCAGTCAGATGTGTTGCACAGTGTCAGTGCGCACCTTGGGGAAGCTATGCAGCTTTTGACCGTGTCGTGATTTACAAATGTAAGGATATCGTGTATTGGGAGACACAAAAAGGACAATGTGTTAAATCACTATTTGGCTTTAATAAATTCGCAAGAGAAACAAAGTTTGGATATTTGCTGTGTTTCGTGCACATCCATCTACACCTACAGCCTGGCACGTGTACAAACCTTTTGGGCCAGTGTGCGCTGATAGTGGCAAAGGAACAACACTATAATTATCATTACAACTGTTACATGTTCGCGTCAGACAGCTGAGTCCGTGTTCACCAGCAGCTCATCCAGGATACGCTCACACATGTACAGGCAACGAGGCACATGGAAAAAACCTGAGGGAGACAGAGGATCTGGTGAGGCTGAAGTGCAAGGAGATCACTTTCGATAGCTTTGCTAGCCTGGTCTTACCTTTAAAGGGGCCTCCTTTAAAGTCCAGAGCTACTTTTCCTTCTCGTGTCAAATAGCCAAACCACTCGCCACTCTCAGCATCAGGAAACTACACAGTGTCAGGCATATGTGCAGCATATTAGGTTTGCACAGACATTATGAAATTAAATGCACATTTAGCTACTTCCGATCTCTGTCAAAGCATCTTTCTAAAGTAAAGTATTCTCTGCTTGATCTTTCTGTTGACTCAGAGTAAAATAAACACATGGAACATACTATTTCATTAAGTCTTTCATGTTTTTGCATGTTCTTCAAGTTAATACAAATGTCATGGGTGGGATAATGCTTTTCATATCATAAACTGCGCCTGATTGAAGTAAGATGTCTGTACATTAGATCAATTCATATCAAAATAAAATAACCTACTCTTCAACTGAGACAGAAAGGCTGAGCTGCCTCCATAAAATCTATCAATACAAATGGAGTTAATTGTCAGTATTATTGTCAGTATCAGCTCCCAAACGGTCTTCTGGTGAACTCACGTGGCTGAAGGTGTACTCATAGACTTGTAAGAATCTCTCCAGCAGCTCGGCTCTCTTGGTTCGACTGTAGGCCATCAGGAAGGCGATGAGAGCCTCGCAGTGAGGCCACCACAGCTTCATGCTCCACTCCAGCTGGCCTCACACAAACACAAACACAATGTCTTTCAGGGCGGTGGACGGGCACACAGGATTTGAGAACGACCTAACTTTGACACTTTTTTCCCCTAATGTTACATCTCAGATTCCAGAACTTAGCACTTATTATCCTTCTCTGAGGCTTTTGAAGGACACCGGTGAGTCAGTGCCAACACTTGAGTTTTTACAAAGACCAAACTAACACTGCTTGTCAAATACACACGCCAACTGAATCAGGGCACAACACTGATACCTTGGCATGGGTGCGACAGTCTCTGGTGTCGACAGATGAGTCACCTGCGTGGGACAGTGTCCGTCCACGTCCAGGAAGTAGAAGAGGCCGCCGTGCTCCGTGTCCCAGCCCCGCTGGAACGGCAGCTCCACGAACTTGTCGATGGCGGTCTTGTGGAGCTCGTCGGCCCGCTCCGCGCTGCGCTGCAGCAGGAACCAGCCCGCCTCCAGCGCGTGACCTGAGTCGCCACGCACAAGCCTCGTCAGGGAGACGGCAGAGGAGTGGGGAAGCGCCGAGGGAGCGGCGGCGTCCATGCTCCACGCTTACCTGGGTTCTGCAGTCGGCCCTGGCAGCCCGACAGCTCCGCCCCCTCCGCTGACACGCTCTCCAAAATGGCCGCGCCGTCTCTCTGTTTCACGTCGAGGAGGGAGGAACAGGAAGCGTTACGCTTCACGTTTCTCTGCTCTATCTCGAGATCTACGCACCCTGCGGCCGTCACGTCCACACCTGGATGTGCTGTAGGATCTGCTGCACGCACCAGCTGCCCAGCTCGCTGTACTTCTGGGCCACCTGGGGCCCCCGGCCCTCGGTCAGCTGCTGCACCAGGCACAGCAGCATCATTGGGACGGCCATGCTGTTGGTGGGGACGTCGCCCGGAAGCTTTGGGCGGCCAAGCCCCGACGAGTCCTCTCGAACCCAGAAGATCAGCTGCTCCATCATCTGCTCTGCCTCCAGCTTGGGAACATAGCACAGCGGAGGTGAGACAGACAATATTTCCATAATAATAATAATAATAAAGAACAGGATAACAAGGCATTCACACTAATGATAACAACGGGACTCAGTATCAGGGATTTGATGTGAATCCAGCCAGTCAATACCCAGTAACTTAGGTAACAGAAATCATCCCACTGTGCATGCACGAGAAACAACATGGCCTTATACCTCATACCTGCATGTCCAGGTCACCAGTGACTCTGCTCAGTTCGTCCACGGCCATGATGTAGAAACACTCACTGAATATGGTTCTCTGGACCTTCACGGCTTTGCCGTCTCTTGTTAGGCAGAAGGCGCACTTCCACTGGAGCCCGTTGCTGTCTGACACACGAGCGAACCTCCTCAGGAACGCCCCACCTGAGGTCCAGACAGATCGATATGACACGGTCATTATGATCTCAGACTCATGGCTGAAGGTCTTTGTAATTTTCTATCCTTCAAGGAGCTCCTTTAGTGTCAATTAAACAAATTAAATACTCAATTTAGACAAATTATTGTTCATGTTTTGGCCTCGGGTGTGAGTGTGTGTGTGTGTTTGTGTGTTAATTCTCTCCTTGCCAACATCATGAGCTGGAAGCGTGGCTGTTTTTCTTGTGTTTTTTTCTTGTGCTGTAATAAGACATTTAAATTTCCACCTGACAGTAGTTACACAGTGTGCACTTTCCTGTGCAATGACAAAGATTAGATTAATTGCCCAGGTCCAGCAGAGAACACTGTGCTCCCGACAATAATTAACCTGGAGGACGGCTGAACATCAACACGATTGTTGAAGCGGAAAAAATGCTGTAAATCACCTGTAAAAACCTAATTTGTCCCCAGTTCACACCCTGTGTTTTCACCCGAGGCACAGCAAAGACAGAGTATAGTTTTGCTCCAAAGCAGATGTTTACTTTATCTGTTTCCACTTTATCTCTTTATCTATTAAGTGGTTACTAAACAGACAATAGACATCTATGGCTATACAAACACGGCTGATACAAACAGGTTTGCAACCTGCCCAGGCTGAATTACTCAGCTGCTCACTAAATCACATAAAGGCTGAAATGCATAATGGCGGGTGTGGCACTAACTGCCTTTTTCATCAGAGCCCACCTACTGGATTAGCTGTGAGTCAGGCTCCGCAGATAGTGTTGTTCACAGTGTAAAACAGTTGAAACAGATTAAAACAACACCTTTGAATAACTGTAACATTAAAGGTGAAGAATTCATCTCCAGTATCAGTGTTTACACACCAGCTTTTGCTGCCTCCAGGATCTCAGGCTTGTGGAAGCGATCCATAGTACGATACAGGCGACAGTACATCCATACCTGTGGCGAGGTCGGGCAAACGTGACCAGAAAATGGACAGAATTTACAATAAGACAGGCCAGGACACAAATATGCACAGTATAAGATAGTAATACCACAGCACAGGAAAAACTTGACCTAGTGAACTGCATTACTGGTATGACGTAATTCTGGTTGACTGGTTGAACTCACCTGTCTCCCCTGCAGCCAAACGTACTTCAGCTCATCATACACTTTTCCGTCCCGCCCAATGCAAGTGAAGAAGCCCCTGGACCAGGAAGCAGAAGATCGCTGTCAGGGCATGCGTGCATGCATGTGTGTGTGTGGTGTGTGTGTGTCTGGAGAGGTTGGG
Source organism: Karalla daura (assembly GCA_029224185.1). Taxonomy (NCBI): domain Eukaryota; kingdom Metazoa; phylum Chordata; class Actinopteri; order Chaetodontiformes; family Leiognathidae; genus Karalla; species Karalla daura. Next base: position 21,124,199 of record CM055193.1, on the reverse strand, counting down.
GTCTCGGTGCAGTACCCGTATTCGGTGTCATGAGAGTATCTGAGCCAGAAATCCACCACGCCGTCCAGCTCCGAGCGGATCCGCTCTCGACACTGCTGCAGCTTCAGCACAGACATCCTGCCCCGGGAGAGGAAAGACAAGAAAAAAAAGGATGTGATTCAGCAGCTGATGAAAGTTGACAAAGGCCTGTGACTTAAACTGACTCATGCGTGTGAAGTGAGAAATGAAAGTCTCTGATTTACGACTTGTGTTTGGAGCAAGTCCGATCAAGTGACTTTTCCGACTGAACTTACTTGCAGAAATATTGACAGCATGAAAGAATAAGAACGAATGTTATTTGTAGTGGTAAATCAAGAATGTTCTAGTGATTTTCGTGCATAAAAACCCCAGGCAATGAAGCAGCTATTGTTTTTGCCACATACAATAGTGCATCTTTTTGCCCTTTGAAACAATGGGAAACCTCTGAACGGCACCCTAATCAATGAAATCGACTGCACAGAGACAGCGCAGCCACTAGTTGCTCTGCTTATCTGAAGACGGGTTCAAAAGGCATAAAGTAAATGTGTGTGTGTGTGTCTGTTCCGGAAAACTACATCTGCAGGGAATTAAGAGAGGAAAAAACTTTGCAGAGAACAGCTGTGAAAAGAGGCGCACTTACCTGCAGCTCCGAGCTCGACGCGGCGCTGTGCAGCAATGCTGCTGTCAGCTCTCTGCGCCTGTCCGTGTGTCCGTGTGCGTGCGTGTGCGTGCGTGTGTGTGTGTGTGTGGACAGCGGTCATATGACCACGGAGGAGGAAGCGGAGAGCCGACCCCGGCAAGCGTTCACTAGAGCCGAGCAGAACGAAGATGTCGGGAAAACAGCAAGTGTGCGCGTAGCGGAGCGGCACGCAGCTCTACTTTGGAGCTTCACGTCAGGACGTGACGTACGGTCAGCTGAGTCAGACCGGGGATGTTGAGATAGAACACCAAACAGTGTAAACAATCATTTTCTTTGAGAAGGAAAAACCACCACCTCCTCACTTTAGCCCCTGTTCATTCTGTGCAACCATTTCTTTTTCATATTTGCGTAATGTCTATAGCTAATGCTAACTTTATCATACATACATACATACATGCACACATGTATGTATGTATACACACATGGAAAAAACAATAGTGGTCTCAAAAAAATCAAGCAAGCATATCATTTAAGATTTTGAAAACCATGATGCTGACATGTCATGCACCCAAACTACCTAAACATTGTATCAGATTTATAATGTCAATTATGATGCAAATAGAGAAGAGCGCACTGACACAGTAGCTCAATCACATCTCTGTGAGATACTGGGAAGCACTGTCTCAATGCTCTGTGGTGCAGATGCAGTGTACAGACACGAGTGTCCAGCAGAACCAGTTCTCCCAGTGTGGGATCCTGGGGCCCTGCTGTAAACATCGTCTCCCATGTTTTGCATGTATCTCAAAGTATAAAAAACGTCTCTCTGCATACGGATTGAACAAAACGTTTGAAAGACCTGAAATTCAAATTTTCTGTGGTGTTGACTCGAACGAGACTCATCTTGGGCTTCCATTGTTTTCTAGCTAAAGGTCGTAATAATATGTTTGCAGAAGACATTAGAAACTGATGCACCAAACATCAAAATGTACACAACAATGCCCTGTTTGCTTTGAACCTTCAGAGGCGTTTCTTGCTAATTTCCAGAGAACTAAGGGGCAGTTGCTCCATAGTAAACATAGGAACATGTTGCTACACGTACATCCTGTTCCGCATATAAGCATTTCATGGCATCTCTGCGGGAGTCACAGTGGAGATAGTAATCCATTTATTGATTCTGTCTCTTTTCATCCACAGCCAGCGGCATCATTTATTCTCTGTATCCACCAAGCTACATCGAGACCACAGCTGATTCAATCGGCACGAACAGCGGTCTCTTTCAAGTGTGGATGACCAACAACAAGCTCTCTTTGAGGAGCCTGATTCGAGCTGCCGCTCTGAGAGCATCTGAATGCACGCCACGCACCTCACTGTGACAGGACTGTGTAGATGTTAGCTTTCCGGACCACCACACCCGTGTACGTGGCTACAGGAAACATGCTGGTCATCTTCCTCTGTATATACAGCCTGGATCAGAACATTGCAGATAAAGTCATCAGACTGGTTTCCATTCAATGGACCTTTTACCGTCGTGTTGACAACCAGGGAAGAGCTGACCCTCCCCAGCGTCGTGCAAAGTCAAAGTTCAGTTCACACATGGTCAAAGTGAACTGTTGACGCTCATAGTTCACCATTTTAATTTTGAACGAGTTCAAAGTTACATTCATTTTATTTTTAGGCAAAACATGAAAATGCTGAGCTCAGCGCAACTTTTTTTCTCTCCCATTCAAATCAGGGGCATTATCAGGGACAGCCCAGTGGTGGTCAATTTGCAAACAATCCCATGATTATTCAGATATTAGAGCTTAAAGAAATGAATGAATATGGGCCCTACCATTTGGTTGACAGGGGAGCCTAACAGCCCCCCCCCCCCGTTGCACCACCTCAGCATCAGATGCTTCATCATCCTACAGCCTACACTGTGTGCGTAACATACCCACTCTAATACCCACCATCATTTGTAGTTTCCTTCCAACATACCACTGTCATTCTAGCTGCTCAAAAGAATGTTTTAATTACTGAGCTGAACTAGTTCCTAAAAACAGCTGGAAGCTGAATTCATGTTTCAGCTTTGGTTGCATGTTGCACTCTGTGGCAACATTTAACTCTTTAAATCCCTTGTGAAACTGAGAAATCAGCATTTCAAAACTTCCCAACAGAGGAAGAAGAAAAAAAGAATACCCACACCGCTTCAGCACAATTGACATGAAGATATAGGTACAATTCAAATGAAACACCCATATCCCGTGTTTGATACAAAGACATATACAACCTGAGTATCGCTTTGCTGTGCATTTCGGTATAACCATTTCACACTGTTCTTTCAGCACAAAAATGTCCTATTTTTAACTGAAACTCTGATTTGAGAATGGAAATTATCTTAGTGTGGGACTGCTCAAAGAATGCCCCATCTTAAACCACCTGACTCCTCGACGTGCAACGGACCTGCTACCAGTGTTGTTTGTCCACTGGGTGGCGCTCATCCTCCAGCAAACAGCTGCCAGCGTGTCCCCATCTGTTGCCTCCCTGAAGACTGTTAAAAACCGAGAGGGGAAAGCTTCACATTTTCAAATTAAAAGCCTTTTAGGGTGCAACTGAGCACAAGATGCAGCTGAGACGCTGATGATGAGCGGTGGGGGGGGTACACACACACAGCAGTGCAATCAGAGTGTACCACCGCTGTGTGCTGGGGCTGAAACTCTGGCTGCAAGCACGTTCTGCAGCGCTGGCAGCCGGCATGGCCCACATGACGACTCTAGAAAGTCATGAACACGTCGAGTCTGGCCCCGGGGCCGTTCACCCCTCCCTGCTTTGCCCCCGACACCGCTGTGCGACAATGCCAAGACTAACTTGTGCCGACTTCCCTGGCAATGAACAAGTTGGACTGTTGTCAGCGGAGGAGCGGAGCCAAAGGTTGTCCCAACGCGCCTCATACAGCAGGTGTGTTTACAGGTGAGACCTTGCATGGAACCAATGTCCGGGACCCTACGCGTTTCTGTGATGTTCCTGCTCCGGAGAGAAATAATTCTCCCCTACCCGTCAGTCTGAGAAACAAGCCGTTTAAGTGTTGTGTTGCTGTAGCAAAAATTAATAATAGGTTGAGCTCACACTTGTCTTAACGCAGGGAATCATCTCAGAACCTGCCACAACGACAAAACCTGTCTCACCGTGCCATGTCTGAGCCGTTTCTGGACTGATTTTTTTAATCATTTGCTCAAAGAATCAAAAATTACAAATAAATTACACATAAAAACAAACAAATCTTCAGACGTCATCCACATTTTATAAATTTCTCTTAAATCTCCATTTAAATTACAGGGTATTATTTACAGGACATAATACAAATTGCAGTTGTTACAAAGCAGAATTTTAATCTCAATCAAGCACTTGGCGGGCAGACTATCAAATCTGAAGCTACGGAGTCGGGGAAAAAACCTCTGTTAAGCAGCGGGAAAACACACTCCTTGCTCCAGAGGCTCCGAATTACAGTCTACCACAATGCGTGTGTGTGTGTAACGCTTGGCCCAGCAGTTCTATCGGTAGTTCCTCAAGTAAACCAGTCTGTGCGGCTGAAACTTCTCCCGACATAGAGGACACTCAGCCTGCAGGGAATAAAAAAAAATAAAATCAAGGTTACACTCTCTCACTTTCTCTCCCTCTCTCTCACACACACACACAGTGACTTCTCCAAACTTTTCTGCAGGTAGCACAGCGTGACGCTGGCTGGTTTCAGATGCTTTAACACAATTTAACAGTAACTTTTTTTCTTTTGTGCAGAGCCGAGTCATAATTTGCTTCTTTGGGGGAATATTCGTCAGAACCGAGAAGCGCGTTGAGCGGAGCCGACGAGGACTCCGGCCTGACCTTGGTGTTGCACCACTCGGTGATGCACTCCCAGCAGAAGAGGTGTCCGCAGGGGGTGCAGGTGGTGTGCCTCCTCTCCTCCAGGCAGAGGATGCAGCGAGCCGCTCTGGGGCCACCCTGTGTGTGCTGGGGACTGGAACCACAGAGGTTCAGCGTTAAAACCACGCGCGTGCTGCTTTCAATTAAAGACCGACGACTGAGAAATCCTCTTTTTTAGCGCGGCCGGGGTTCACAACCAGAGCACAGATTCTGTCGGGTCATGAACGCGTCTTCCCATACCTGAGGTTCCTGTACAGCTTCCACTCCTGCCTGGCTCTCTGCCTCTGCCTGAAGTTTCGGAACTGCAGACACACCGTGATGAGCAGCTGGAGGAGGGAGACGACGCCCAGCAGCCTGTAGCTGCTTCTGATGGCTGCGTCATCGCCGCCAGGACCCGTCACACGGAGCTGCACGCACGCGCACACACACGCAGAGGATTACGACGGACATAAGAGCACTCACACATGTGCTGCAAGTCACTCTGGGGGGAGGGAGAGGGACATTATAAGATCTGGAATCGACAGACAGACCTTCGTGAAAAAAAGGTGGCGTCATCTATCTAATAAGAAATGAATTTCAGGTTTCTGGAAATGTAAATGTGAAACACCCATTACAATTCAACCAGAAATCCACTCACTAATGCATTCTGATACGACAACCCTGTGTTCACACCTGGACCTTCTACAGCAGAGCCATTTAAATGAACGACTAGCCCCCTGAGCACACCTGCAGAGCCTCACGACACTAACGTGTGTCCGACCTACTGAGAAAATGAATGAATGGATGAAAAGCCCGGGCAGCATGAGTGCACCACCTACATAGCTGACGCCGGCCGCCCTCTTGGACAGGTGGTAGAAGGAGCCGCTGATGTAGAAGAGGGCCACGTGCAGCCGGTGCAGCAGGCTCAGGCCCTGGCGCAGGGCCAACACGGCCGGCAGGCACGCCTTCCTGCGGGGCTCGGACAGCAGCGCCACCGCCCGCCGGCACCACGCCCTCAGCCAGCGCTCCGGGCTCCACCGCCAGGGGGCCGCCCGCCTCCTCTCCGGCCCGCCCTCCAGCTCGTTCTCCAGGCACACCAGGGCCCTGTCCAGGAGGTACGGGACGACGGCGTGGAAGAGGACTAGGAGGCCCCGCCTGGCCCCCGAGGGGATCCGCCGCTTGGAGGGGTCCACCTGGACGATGTTGACATACTCCTCACCCAGGGTTTGGTAACCTGAGGGGAGGGGGGGGGGGGTAAATGAGACCAGGTCACGAGACAGTGATGCCACCATTTTCTTGAAATCATTTTCTAGGACTTTTCCAGGACGTTTTCTGCTGACATAGTAAGACGGTCAGAGTTTATGCATATAGTCAGACTGTTCACACAGGTACGCCTCTCCTGCTCCCAGAAGCCTGATTTAAAAGGCTAGAACATATATGACATAGTTTTGCTTATAAATTGTGACTTCTTCTCCGTGATAGGCGGGAACCCTGTAATATTGTCCTGTCCAGCAGTTACCTGAGATGGTCGTTAACCCATAGTAAGCCAGATCTGCCAGCAGCTCTACCTCCCTCCTCCAGTCCAGCCACCTTTTGGATCCTACGGGGAAGATGAACAACTTTAATACTGACAACATCTGAAAACACATGTACAGCTCTTTGAACAGGCAGTTACTTCATTTCTTTCACTTTCACACTGAACATTAAACCATGCACATCTGTCAATCCGAACAAAACATTTGGGTGGTTCACAGCATGTATTACTTTCATTACAGACACAATAGCACTGCAGCGTCACCATAATATAGTAAAGTCGTTATAGACGACCAATGGGCATGTTGCAACTCACCAGCAAGCGTCTGAAAGGCTTCGTTGGCATTGTTTCTCAGGAAGGTCTGATAATACTCGTCCTTCTGACTCGACCGAATCAGCTGGGACTGATTTGCAGGAGCGACGGGCATCCTGGGACCAACCTCGGTTGGCGACCGTCAGGCGCTAACGTCAGCGAACCCGGTTACAAGTCATGGTGGAGACGTTTCTGCTTGCACCGGACCCACGATGAAAGGAGCGAGACCAGACGAGGGTCCCCAGATGTCAGCATCCACGCGGCTGCGTGTCGGCAGTCCTGTCACACACCTTGCACGCGGCTGCTGCAGGTTCACACACTGTTGGCTGCAGCAAGCGAAGCTAACGGGCTGTGTGTGCGGTGCAGAGAGAGAGAGAGACGCAGTCCGTGCATTCAGCATGCCATTGCTCCCCTTTCGGAACACTTTCTGAAGTTTCGTGCGGCTAAATCGTAAACTCGAACGTCACACACCCAGGAAGCGCGCAGGAAGCAGCTCAGGTGAAGTCAAAACATTTTTAGAATCAAGCTGTCCCGCCACACTGCCCCCCACCGCCCGGAAGACGCACTGCAGGCCACGCAGCGCGTTCAGAAAACGCTTCTTCAATTCTTTACACTTTTTTTTTTTTAAGTTACAACGTTGTATTAAGTGATTTCCTTCCGATACACGGAAGCTGCTAAGGAACATCTCAGTGACTGTTCTTGAACAGAGTCCTGACATCGCCGGAGAGGCATGAAAATGGCTGTCCACCAACGTTATACTCCAACCCGTCAGAGGTGTTGAGGATCTGTAGGCACGATGGCAGAAAATCCCCGAATCCAGGTGCGAGAAACCTGTTGCATCTTTCCCAAAACGGTGCCTCTTATCATGCTGACTTTACAGTATGTATGTATGTATGTATGTATGTATGTATGTATGTATGTATGTATGTATGTATGTATGTATGTATGTATGTATGTATGTATGTATGTATGTATGTATGTATGTACGTATTGGGTAGGATGTAGGATAGGATAGGATACATTTTTCTCACCCCATGAAAATGTCTATGAACATAAGTCTTAAATATAAACATGGAAAGTAGAAAACCACAACCCATGGACAATACATACATAATTGAAACAGGAATAAGAAACAGGCCAGGGAAACCACTGTGTAGTATTTTGTAGATGTTTATAGATTATGCAAACATTGGTTTTTCACCGTCACACTATAAACTCCCCTGTTCACCCATCCTCAGAGTGTAGTGAAACAGAATACCGACATTTTTAGGTGGAAAGAAATCCACAATAATCTGTGTGACCTTTGGCAGAGAGTCTGACAAAATCATAAACGATGGCAACCTCCAGGCTGCCGTACACATTGACAGCTTGCAGCATTACGACTCGATAGGTGTCAGAGACACTCAGCAGAGTCTATGTCTCCCAATCGCAAATAAAACAGTTTTTCACAACATATGTGACGTGATGTACAAGTCGAAACAGCCTGTGTAATAAGGTTCAGTGCATTCATTGATTTACTCATTCAAAGCCCCGGCAGCTCTGCAGTAATCTGCCTGGAAAGTTGCAGAACCAGTTTCTTTGTCTCCTCAGTGCTGCTCCCTGAGCCAGCCAGGTGTACAATAACCAGTGTGCCGATCATCCCATTACGGGCCCACTCCTACACATTTTGAGCGGCTTTTCCTCTTGCATCAACCCTTGGACGGTCTTTCCCACCATCCTGCATACCAGGAAGTTAAACTTTGCTCTCCACGGGAGGCGGAGCTGGCTTTTTCCTTTCCTTCCTCCCTCTCAAACCCAGGAGCGACTCGCAACTTGTTGCAGATGGAAGGTGGATGGTGTGGGAAGCGCGCTGCCACTTGGACTAAACCACTACGAGAACACGGGGAGAGTCCAGGCTTTTGACAGGTAAGGCACAGAGGTTCCTTGACGCGAGCAGCTTGTGCTCGTCCACCTGCAGCGTTCAGCCGTTACTTGTTGGCCGAGCTGGTTTTTAGGGCATCAGCCCTCACTTGATTTGAAAGGCTGATAACGGCGCTTGATCACAGTGCTGCGCGTTGTTATTAACCAGCCAGTTTGTTGTGCTAGAAAGCACAGAGAGTCTTTGAAATAGCCCCAAGCGTAGGCGAGAGAGAGGTAAACGACTAAATAACACTCAGGGTATGTTTTTGCCTGGTGAAGGTTTCTCCAGCACCGTGTGGAGTCTACATTAATTAAATCAGGTGCGTTGAATCCATTCATCCATGAGCTCGCGACTACGGCTTCCAGCACGCAACGAGACACTTTGATGAATATCCTCAGTCTCTGTAGGCGTAAATGTCAAGCGGAGATTTTTGTGTTTATATGCGCTTTCTATTTTCATGCTTGTGTGCGGGGGACATTTAAGTTTCCACAGGATTTACGTTCTCTGAAGTTGAGAAACATTTAGAGGGAACCAAAAAGTCTCCACTGATTTTATAATAATGTAAAAAAACCCTCATTCAATCAGTCAGTTCAGTCAGTTTACATATATATTCATTCATATGTGTGTGAATTATTTTTCACATGTGATAGAAGGGTTGAGCACAATACAAAGGACTGTAATATTATTTTAACATTGCTATCACACACGTATGCTGTCTGCTGTTTCTGCATGTGTACATCTATACACGACAGTGCGCGTGTCACTTGATGTTTCACGCGTGAAATGTGCCGTGTCAGCTGTGAAACACTGATAAAGCCCCGCATCACATTAACTCCAACAACACCCAGATGACTTGTTTTGTTTCACATCCTGAAAACCACGAGCGCTGATTTCATGTGACTTTCACCCCGCAAACACCCGTGAACTTGTTCACTGAACGAGGCCGGTGGCGGTGACACCTCGTGTTGAATGGGCCGCATGAGGCCCGGACTGTGGAGCGCGCATTCGCTTCGTCTGAATATCTGTTCTTCCAGCGTCCTCTGCTGATGTGAGCGCGGCGGGTTAGCTGGAGTTTGCTGCGCCCTTTCAATGAGTTTTTTGGGGAAAATAAACTGTTGTTCCTGCTCGGCTACAACTGCGACAGGGCATAGATGAGAGCGTATGTGAATAGAAATGCAGTAAACAAGGTAACACATGTTGAAATACAATATATGAAAGGAAACTGGGACGTGAGCCAAATCGAGAGCTGTTTCAGAGAGACATCCTCAGACACACACTCACAGGAACAGACATACGCAAACACGCACGCACACACACACACACACACACACACACAGAAATGTGAGGGAACGGGATCTAAGAGGACACCTGTTGAGGACACTCAGAGGAAGTTTTGTCTGTAATAACCTCAGACAACATCTGTTTCAGGTGCGCTGTCGGACATGCGTCATGTCTGAGATTCACGCTGGGCCGCACAAAGAGCGCGTTGGTGGTCTGTGTGTCCCACGTCTCGGATGCACTGTGGCTCTGTGTGAACATCTCAGCGGGTTCAGTGAATGCCTGAGGGTTTCAGGGGTCGCCACCAGGCTCCTCATTGAGAGGTTTCCCAGAGGTCTTCCCAGGAGGTTTTGTTTTCCTTCCAACGGGCTCTAGAATCAATATGCAGTGCATGGACGCCAAATTATAGCAGAGAATTTGGGTTTTGCTGTATTTTTATTCATGATGAATTACTACAGTGACAAACCTTTGAATATGAGTAGGTTTTACCTTTAGATTACAAAAATCAACCCGCATGCTGCACATTAACTGGCTTAGACCCTCAAGTTTGGGTATTACGGTGCAATTAAAGCTACAATTAAGAAATAACAATTTCAGAACAAGCACTCTTCTTCCTAAACTGAATTAAAACCTCAACACGTCATCGTCTACACATCATTCAGGGCAAGACGGGGCATGTCAAAGTCCTGTATGCAGAGGAGTGCATCCAGCACACAGACCGTGGTCACAGAACAAGTACTGTACCATATGACTTTTTATGAGACCATAAGGTTGAGCAAACAGGGGATTGTTTGGTGCAGATAGGACTGTGCACACTCAGTGCCTGAGTGCTGCATGGTTAAAATACCTGCCTGCTTAAAGCAGCACGCCATGGTTAAAGCTCTCCCCCGGCAGGTAGAAATACACCCACTCACACATGAGAAATGTATTCAGCTTAGTTTTTTTTTTTTATCACAGCAGCATGTTACATATATACATGTCACAGGCTTTGAACCTTATCTAGACATTAGTTTGACCCTATACCTGAAACTGGAACAGATTGTTTCCATCGAGCACTGCTTTCACTATGAGTGTGTGACAAAGAGAGAGAGAGAGAAAGAGAGAGAGAGAGAGAGACTTTGTTTAAGGCATTTTACGGCCTCGACTCTCATCAGCTAAAGCGCCTCGAATCATTAACGTAACGAGATGACAGCCAACTCGTTGGCAAAACAAGTGGCAGCATGTAGACGTGCAGGTGCTGTGTAGCAACGCCACCCAGCAGTCATTACATTAGAAAATCAAGCGCAGCTTAAACACCTCGCACTGGAAACAGCAATTAATGTGTCTGAGGGGTGTAATTACCACTGCAGCATATCTACATGAAAGTGACAGCAGGCCCGAACGCAGCGGGTCCCAAAAAACTAAAAGTACGTTTAGGCTCTAAGCAGCCTGGACCACACACTGTGTTCACTGGAGACGTCATGCAGGGAATATCGCTCTGCCCCCCCCCACCCCCCACACCCCACCCCACCCGAAACGGCAGAGCAAAAATATTCAAGCATAACGTGCCTCCGTAAGTTCGGAACACTCTCCCTGACCTTTTCAGAGTTGCATTTCATTCCTCGCCCCCCCCCCCCCCCCCCCCCCCCGCCAAATAATTTCCTGCTTTTCATCTCGTGCATCTGGTTGCGAGTGGAGTTGACCTTTTCCGACACGTTGCCCACACAGCGGCTGCTCTGCGCCGGCCGCTCGACCGTATAGAACAAAATAAATAAATAAATCGATAGATAGATAAATAAATCTGACTTGGAAATGAGCCACGGGATAACTTGCCTTTTGACTGTCAAATGTCTGTTGGTGGAGAGAAAAAAGTCTCTTTCTTTTGCCGCCACGTAGCCTGGCCGTGCTTCTAATAATATTTCTCCCCTCATTTGAGATTATTCTTAGTCTTCTCTCTTGATCTTCATGAGAAAGACAGATTTTTTTTTTTAGCAAATAACGTTTGCCACAAGTCGCATATCGCGCAACACGAGGGAGGCAGAGAAGGCGACATAACTGCGTTTACAACTGGAAACGCTCTTTAGTCGAACCATGGTGTCGTGAAGAAGTGTTGTCCGCGGTACTCAGCAGTTTGCGCGGCGTTCCTCCTCCTACAGCAGCCTCTTGGGGCCCCATGGCAGAGCCCCGCACACAGCCAGATTTCTTTATAAGCTCACTCAGCCCCTTCGTTCGGGCCAGCTCTGACGCTGCTACCAACAGATGGCCACAAAGCAAACTGCACCAGCAGCAACAGAAGACGAGCATCATCTTGCTCCAACATATTTGAAGACCTCATCTCCCTCAAGATAAAGTCTTTCCTGTTCCTTCCTGCAGTCTGCCTCAGTGCTGCACTTCCTGTCCAGCCTATTGTCAAAGCGGTCGCTCAGGTACTGGTAGCTCTCTGCCTCCATCTCATCTCCCAGGGCGGATGTGGTGGTGAAATCAGTTCTGGTCTCCCTCCTGCCACGTTGTAGAGGAGGTGATTGTTCCCACTCCTTGGCACTTTGACAAGTACTCTATTCATCCCTGAAGGGAAATTGTGCACAAGTTGGCTTTATTTGACTGTATTTCATATTGGAATGAGTTGTAGTTTTGAATGGTCTTGCATATTATGTCTAGATCTCAGATTGAGCATCAATAATTAATGTGTGTGTAATTTCACACAACTGTGGGTTCACCGTCTTTTAGGTTGAGTGGAGACCCTAAATTGCCCTGAATTAATTAATAATACAAAAGTAAAACAAATGAATGTGTGGTTCTAGTATCCTTCACAGTGTATGCCTGCGTGACAGTTGGTAAACCCTCACACATGTAAATAGAGCAGGATTTGTTTTGTTTTATTTTGTCTTGTTTTGTTTCCTACCGGTAGTCTGGGGTGTGGGGGCCCAGACATCCTAAACCCAGATACTCTTCTCCCCGGTCACATCCACCAGCTCCTCTGGGAAGATCCCGAGGCTTACTCAAGGCAGCAGAGAGATATTATCTCTCTGCTGGCTCTGCGTATGCATCACTGCAGATGCCGTCTAGAGCTGTCAGTCCACGACCCGCTTCATTTTTCCTCACTCGTGAAAAAGACTTTGAGATACTCCCTGAAACCCTCCCTCACCCACAGTTGACGCTCCGCCCATTCCCGACAGAGAGTCGTGGCCTCAGACTTAGAGTTGCTGACACTTAGAGAGCTGTTCAATGAGGCCATTAGGAGCAGGTCATTTGCAAAATCTGCAAAAAGCAGAAACAGAAATTTAGGTTTTGACACTGTTATGGTCAGAACCAGGAGAGAAGTCTTAAAAAAGCTTAAAATCTATGCTTTCTGTGAGTTCTATGTTTCTATGTTCTGTGTGATTGTGCCCAACTCGTCTGAAATCACCAGCAGCTTCGACAGCTCTCAGCGAGGCCCGGATGTTAATCATGTTAATGTTTCTAAACCGACACAACCTTGCCCTGACTTCAGGGCACAGATTTTGCACAAGCACAGAAAGCCTCAACATGCCCAGAGTTTTTCTTTCCTTTTCTTTTGTCTTCGGAAAAGCAGGACTGAGCCCTGCGTTTGCAGTCTGAGTGTGTGTGAGTGTGTGCGTGTGCGTGTGTGCGTGTGTCCTCACATGTTCACACTGTTCAGTGACGCATTTGGAGGAAACGCCTGTAACCTGAGATGCTAGGAGAGTTTTTGATACAAAGGACATCGATCTGATCTGATCTGCTTGAGAAGCAGCAGTGAATTGTTAGTCTAAAAAATCTCTTCACAAGTCTCACTTTGGTCTCACTCGGTAGGAGGAGGATTTTGTAATTGTCTGTGGCTTCTGCAGTTGAGCTATTCAGATCCTCAACCGAATGCTTAAGTTTAGTCTTCACTCTCAGTGCTTAAAGGATTCAGCATCTACAGTACTGGCAGAAATGTGGCAGTCTATCACATGAAATGAGAATCTGTTGTTGCTTTAGAAAGCTCAGATCCTGCCTTATTGACTTCATGTTACCGCAGCATTTTTATACAGGAGACGAACCAAATGCTGTTTCTGGAGTGCTCCTCTAATGGCTTAACATTATTTTAAGAAGCTTTAAAGCAGAGGCCTGGGCACATAGACCCAATGCTAATCCTTCTCATTCATGACTTGACAGGAAATATGAGAAATCCTCAGATTTTTTTTCTTAGAATCTGTTATCTGTCATCAGATGAGGAGGTACAGTACTGTACAGTACTGTAATGATGGGGTGTGACCGCGTGCTGTTAAGGCTTGACAAACCTGTTGGTAAAGACAAAAGATTAGGATTTGACATAGGCCATGACCTCGTGACCTCATTATTAGTCTTGTGTTGTGTTTGATTTTGTTTAAAGAATAAAGAAATTTGACCAAATGACTGATCAACAGAGGATTATATCAGGTGGAGAAGCTGAGTCCTGTCAGGTTGACAGATGAAAAGAACTGGAGGGAGTAGTGCTCACAGCGTGCTCCCATTCTCCAGTCAGCACTAACCCTACAGAGGGGCTGGGGCTGCAGGGAGCACTGGGAGCTTTGCATGCGATTGCTCATAATCCTCAGGTAGTTCAAAGTTCAAACTCCTGACCTGAACATGGACAGGACAGTTCAGCCACTCCCCAGCTGTTCTCTGACCTCAGGTCACCGACTGTCTGTACTGACCATAGTTATCAGAGCCAAGAGTGTGTGTGTGTGTGTGTGTGTGTGTTTAGAGAGAGTGTGTGTTGTGCTCTGCCTGACGCATTGTCTTCGCTCTCAGTGAGCAAACTTGGCTTTGTGACAGAGAACAGCAGCGTTGGCACACACTCTGACGAACCGATTCCTTTCAGTATTTTCTCTCCTCCCGTTTCGTCAGCGCCGCATCGGCCTCACAACAAGTCAATCGTGTGTGTGCATGTGCATCGAGCGCAGCACGCCAGTCAGAGTACTCGCCGTCGGCCATCGGCTCCGTGTGAATGTGTGCGTGCGGTGCAAGGGGGGAATGCCCGTTCTCCATCTCTTTGTGGAGGCTTGTTTTTCAGCAGAGTGTTGGTTTTCAGCCTCTTTCAGCGGGATTTCACGGGGGATTTAACAATGTCGAAACCCGGCTCCTCACCTGGAATAAAGACCTGAGGGACTGAAAACAATCCAGCCTCCAGGGAAAGGACTCGCCTGCTGCGGCCACTGCTGCTGCTGTTTGTGGGGCAGCGTGCATTTATTCAGACAGCCGAAGGAAATACCTTGCCGAGCAAAACATACAAAATGGAACATTTTCTGTCCTTGGAGCAAGCACAGATTAGGAGAAAATAAAAAAATGTAAATTTAGGTCTAAACTATGGTGCCACGGATAAGGTCAAGATGCATCCTCTTTGGACCATGAATATCAATCACATAGATTGCTTCATGTTAATCAGCTAAATGGACAAAAGGACACACACAGCTCAAAATATATCAGACACTTTAAGAGTTGCAGGTGCTGCAGATGATGATGCAGAGTTATTGTCTGGTACTTCTTAAAAATACTACACAAGGGATTTATGAAATCATCAACAATCACATACTTTCCAGACCATGCTGAACCATCTTGTGCCGCTGATACAATTTATTTTGCAGCCAACCATGGCGTTAATGTGCCAAAGCATCTCGAATTTACCATTCACATGGTACACATGTGTCGGGGAAACACTTATTTTAGACAACAAAAACGTTTCCATCTCTACGATATAAGACATTACCTCGTACATGAACGCCACTGTCTATACGGTTTCATGAATCCCTTGTTTCAGTTGTGTGTCCTGAATGGATCCCATTGTGTGTGTGTGTGTGTGTGTGTGTGTGTGTGCAATGAGGAGGGAGCAGTCAGGTGGGGACTGTGCATGAAAAGAGCTATTGTGTTGCTTTGACTGTTGCCCTGTAGCAACAGTGCAGGGATACACACGCACACACACACACACACATGCACATGCACATGCACACTAGTCATTCTTCCCTCACACCTAAAGGCAATTCACAGTCTCCAATCAGACTCAACGTGGAGGAGTACATGCATACTCCACAAAGAATCTTCTTGCTGTGATGCGTCGATGCTGGTCTCCGAGAAACCGGGTCACACATAACGCTCCATATGATGGACAATATGGGACGGTGTTGTGTCCAAATCAGCATTTAGAGATTGAGCAGCTGAGACTACACAGTGATGAAGCAAGGCTCGAGGAAGGGTCCCAGGGGCGTCCTCACCAGATGCTTGGATCGCCTCAACTGGGTGCGCTCTATGTGAAGGTGCAGTGGCTCTGCCTTGAGTCTCCTGGTAGTCTGACCTCCTCACATCGTCCCTAAGGTTGAGCCCAGCCACCCTGTGGAGAAAACTCATTCCAGCCACTTGTACTCACCATCCTATCCTTTCAGTCATTGCCCACGGCTTAGCCTATGGCTCATCTATGGCTCGCCTTGTGGCTCATTTCTCTTGTCCCTTCTGCCATTCTTGTCCCACTCATGAATAAGACATGGAGAGACTTGAGGGAGGCACTCCTGCCTTTCTCAGCTGAGAGCCATGGCCTCCAATTTAGAGGTGCTGATTTTCTTCCTGGCTGCTTTGTGCCAGTGCAGGCTTGAGGTCACTGGTTGGTAGGACCACCTGCAAAAAGCAGAGACGGAGGACAGACTCATTTCCAGTTGCAACTGAAGGTTGCTCACTGTCAGCGGTTCCATTCATTGCTTTAACGGACAAAATCTCCAGGCATAGCACAGTGTTGGGTGGTGACAAAAAAAAATGAAATGGCACCACTTTCTCTGAATCCTCAGCACAAACTTGTCCTGGGTTTTGAGCCAATCACATCAGGACAGCACTGTGTCCTCAGATAAAACGCGATAGTTTGTTACACTTGCAAAAATTAATGCAAATCTTTGTATTTGCATTCACTTAAACTGTTGCAAAGAAGTTGTAGCTGTATTTACTCAAACTGTTGCATAGAAAGATCTTTTGGGTTTACATTGTAGTATGTGTATATGCTACTTGGGTAAAGCGTGTGTACTGCAAGTGACTTTTTGGCTTAGATAGCTCATTATATGAAACAATTTTTCTGTAATTTCTCCATTTGACTCCAATTAGTTGTCGATTTTGAAACAGGTACAACATCGCTCAGTCATTCACAAAATAAAAGTTTAGCCCTTTCCCTCAGAGACTTGCAACATAATATGCTATGGACTTATTATGTCTGCGAAAGTTCTCAGCCACCTTGGTCTTGTAATTATATAAACAACCAAACAGTCCTGCACACTCTGATGGGCATGAGGAGTCCTGAGGGGTCCTGACTGACGAAATTTGAAATCACAACAAAGCAGTAACGTGCGGTGAGGTTCATGGCTGGTGAGGCACTGGCATCATCACTATGTGATTTTCCGACATATGAACCCCATAGAGTAGCTTATTTGCCATTTGATCGACAGCATTTAGTGGATTGTTTAAAATCTCATGTCAGGGTTAGGGTTATTCAGGGTTATTCATACATACAAACCGTATCACCGTCTTACCTTCACTGATAATCGACGATAGGAGTAAATAACGGATGGCTGCATGTGACATCACTCGTTATTGTTACTTATTCTGAAGCCGAGCCGAGTAGTCGGAAGTGGAATCCCTGGGGTCACTAGCGCCTCCTACCCTGAGGCAGGAGAACTGCCTGCCTCACCCAGTGTCTCTTCACTGCCGTTGTAAGATCGCTGAGCACACGAATTCAGTTACACACAAACATTACAAACATCAGCCAAACTATGGACAGTCAGGAGGGCATATATTAAGAGTGTTTGAAACATTTGATTGGCAACATACAGAAAGAGACAGTGACACGCTGCCATTGCCTGGCAGAGCACAGTTTGGGGGGGATTTCGCAATTCGATGTGAGGCTCAGTTTGCTGCTGCCTCACCCTGCATCTCTTCCCAGCGTTTTAACGGTAATGTGAAAATTCTGTGATTTTTCATTAGAAAAACAGTCAGAATGATCAAGTTAAATGGAAAATTAGTTCATAGTTCAAACCATTTGATAAATGTAACCATTTCATTCATTTTTTTATTATATATTTCATTTTTTCCATGATGACAGGTGAGGCTCTGCCTCCCCTGGATGGGGCTAATCATCAGGTCATGTGGTTGGCTGGAAGCCCCGCCCACCACACGATGATGTCACAGTGACTTTGTTGTGATTTCAAAGGCACGGAATGCAACCTTTGACAGACCTTGGAAGCAGCACTCCGTGGAGGCTGCATAAGAGAATGAAATCGTATGAGTTCAGTGTTCAGTGAGGTCCATTACTGACACAGGCAAGTATACAGATGGAGACAGCTACAAACATGCAGCGGAGCAGCAGAGCAAACTATGCAGAGAGTACTCTGTATCTAGTTTTGCAGACACAATACAGTGCTCTGCAGGAAAGATTTAGAGAGCTGGAGGAGAAGGAGCAGAACTGCGAGAGAACAGCAAAGCAGCTCAAGGTGGAGAAGAAGAATTTGGTAGAGAAAAACCTGCAGCTCTGTGAGGAGATGAAGAAATTGGAGAAAAAACAACTGTCATTGGCATCCAAAAAGCAGGTCAGGGAGGAGAGGAAGATTCTAGAAGAGAAGAACCAGAGCATCATGATAACAGTTAAACAGATGCTAAAGGAGAAGAAGAAATTGGAAGAAAAAAATAAGAACTTAGAAATGAAGGTGACAAAACTGGAGGAGGAAAATAAGAAGCTGGTAAGGAGAACAGAGAGGGCAGAGACTAATGCGAGAACGCATAGGCAGGAGAACAAAAAGCTGCAGGAGAATGACCAGCGCTGGGTGAAAATCGTGAGGCAGCTTGAGCAGGAGAATAAGGCACTGGTGAAGAAGGTGCAGAACTGCGACATGGCAGTGAAGCAGCATGAGTGGGTAAAATCATTGCTGCTGGAGAAGGTCGAGAGCTGCAACACGAGAGTGAGGCAGCTTGAGGAGGTGGTAGAAAAGGAAGAGAGCTGCAACACGAGAGTGAAGCAGCTTGAGGAGGAGAATAAGATACTGGTAGAGAAGGAAGAGAGTTCAGAGGCGAGAATCAAACAGCTCGAGGATGAACTGGAGGATCTCCATCTGAAAACGATGGAGAAGCAGGAGCAGACATGCTTCCAGCCCTTCTGGAAGTGGCTCAAGGGTTTCAGGCGAAGAGACAACCCGAGAGTTGAAGAAGAGCCTGTGGCGATAGAAAGAAGTGAGGAGGAATTGAAAGAGAGCAAAAAGGAGAAGAAGAGACGAATGGCGCGTGTAAAGGAGGAGAACAGGAATAACGAAGAGGAGGAGACAACAGAAAGCAAGAAGAGAGAGAAGCCAGAGAAGGGTTTCAGGAGCTGGGTATTCAGGAAGAAGAGTGACAGAATGTCTGATCGACCGAGGTTGGGCAAGAAAGGTCCCTTCTACTTCCCGACCCCTGCTCCATCTTACCCTCCCTTCTCCTCTCCCTTTCTTGCTCCTCCACCCCTCTAATGTCCTACTCCTTTACACACCCATTCTCTACCTTAACTCTCTATCTTAACCTCCCTCTTCTCTATCTTCACACTGCTCCTTTTCCTTTAACTCCTTCCTCCCCTTCTCATCCCCTTTCCCTCTAATTTTCTTTCTTCTCACTCCTTTTCTCTATCTTTACACTTCTCCTTTACCTTTGACCCCTTCTTCTGCCTTGCTTCACCTTCCCTGTCCCACCGTCTCTCCTCCTCTCCCTCCCTTCTCCCCATCACCCCCTTCCATTCCCTCCCTCTTCCTCCCCTCCCTCCCTCCTTCTCCATCCCCCCTTTCTATTCCCTCTTCCTTCATCACCCCCTTCCATTCACTCCCTTCTCCTCCCCCTCTCTCCTTCTCCCCCTTTCCACTCCCTCCTCCTCTATCACCCCCTTTCTTTCCCTACTTCATCCTCTATCTCTTCTTCCTCCTCTATCAACCCCTTCTATTGCCTCCCTCCTCCTCTCCCTCCCTTCTCCTCCATCACCCAGTCCATCCCCTCCCTGCTCCTCTAACTTTCCCCCTGCCTACCTTTGTCTCTGCTGCATCCCTCTCCATCCTTGCCACCCATAACCCTAACCCCCCCTCCCCCACACCCCAACCCCCCACCCCACCCCCCCCACCCCATACCAACCCCCTACCCCCATGCCCCCCCTTTCCCCTTTACCCCCCCATATCTACACAACACACCCCTCATCCCCAATCCTTCCCCGACACACATAAACAACCTGGCCTAGCAACAGAAACAGCTGCACCAGCTTGTTTCTGTGCTACTCTCTGGCCCGTGTGTCTTTGTGGGTTTTTCACCTGGTGCTCAGGTTTCCCACAGCCCCATTAATTCGGCCCAAACAACACCCAAATTAAAAAAAAATCCCCTCCATGAACCGCCACCTTATCGTGGTGGAGGGGTTTGCGTGCCCAGTGATCCCTAGGAGCTGTGTTGACCCTACCAGGGCAGTGTGCTGCCCCTGGTAGGGTCTCCTTCAGCAACGTGGTCCTAGGTGGAGGGCCAGACTAAGTGCGGTTTTACTCAAGCCTACGAGACCATCAGTTCTCAGTTCACTGCCCCCCGCCCCCAGAGACCGAACAGTCAGGTCTGGGGAAGGGGACAGACATCTGCAAATACATGAAGTGGTTGATGATTCTGTCAGTCATCAATCAGATAAAATAGTCCATAGGTAAAATAAAAAATAAATTCGATTTCTGTGTGCTTGTGTCAATCAATCAACCAGTTCAAATCAACTGGACAACAAAACTTCAGTCTTTCTATCTTTGTGTCTGTCATTCATTCCTTCATCTTACCTGTGTTATCCTCCTGAGAACCAATGGAAAAAAGTATCTGTAAACGAATGTTTTTGTGTGATTCCCTGTTTATTTAGGCCTAAAAACACATTTTATTTTTTACATATTTTTTGTTTTAATATCACAGCATGTCCACTGTAGAGGACAACAGGACTATTTCCATGTTAAAATAGAACACAATTTAGAAAATGAAAACAAAGAAGAATAATATGGTACTAGACTGGACTCTAGTTTTCACAGATTTTAGGGTCATCTGATTGGCAGGAAGCCCAGGTGGCACAGGTGTGAATCTGTTCTCTCCTCTTTCAACAATGTGGTTGTTGGTATGCCGGCCATCCTGATAGAGAAAAAAAGTAAAGTTCCCAGCATGCAAACCTGTCACATGCCACATCACTGGAAAGCCCAGGATGTCCTCTACTTGATAGAGTAACTCCAAATACTTAAGGAAGACACGTGTGAACAAAATGTCCATTAAAAAGGACATAAATGAATGGGCTGGGTCTCAGGAGGATATACCTTCATGGTGGCCATGGGGTCTGCTGGACCCCAGTGGAGCACTCATAGGAAGATGGTATGTAATACATCCTGGCCACGTTGCCACCAGTCCATGACACACAAACGCTCATCAATGAGTTTGACAACAGTAGCTGTAATAATACCACTTCCTCGTGTGTGTCTCATTGTCTCACACGCACACACACACACACATGCGGCCCGGCGAAGCAGCCAGTTCTCCGTAGGAGTGTGTGTTAAGCTCATCACAACAGGTTGACAGGTCCCGGCACACATGCTGACGCAGGCTGAGTCACTGTGTTACAACACCGGTCGTGCCCCGCACTATTCATGCTGTCATCGTGGCCTGGTAGTTTTAGTCCTGAGAGTTGACTCTTCCTCTGACCGCCACCATCACTGATGTCACAGTTGGTTGTGTGCTGGCCCTCCATGGTGTGCACACACACACTTAAACACACACACGCACACACACACACGTGTCTGCGTCTCATTCATGCGTTGTAATTTGAAAGCCTCGTCTCACTCAGTCAGGCTCGATGTTGTGAAAGTTAAGTGCGTGACCATGCTGTGGCTTGTCTGTTCTAACAACACAGAGGGTGTTGACCTAGAGTTTGATGTTCCTGCCTTCAGGAAGTCTTTTGTTCCATTTCACAGTCATTGCTCTCCATAGTAGCCGCCATTACCACACGGCATCTTGTGTTTCATCCACCACATAATAGTTTTTGGCTAATACTGAAGAAGAGATAATAAAGAAATGATTTAATATAAATCTATCTATCTCTGTCTACATCTACTCATCATATCTACACACATTTAGGAGGTTGTGTTTCCTTTATTTATTTCGGATAAGAATGCAAGAAATGGTTTTTATCTAATAATCTGCTAGTTATTAAGAAGGAAGTTATTAAGAGTTATTAAGAAGGAAATCAGAAATCATTCAATGTTAAGAAAACCTTTTAAAAAGGGACAAAAAATTCATAAATGCTTGGATCAACTAATCAATTATCAAGTGGTTGTTCATTTTTTTAGTTCGATTAATTGATTTTCGAGCTGTTACAGCTCTAAGCTCAGTTTCAGTGGCCTCCATACAACAGCACACAGCAGTACAAAGCCTTAATCTGATCATCTGTCATGACACAGACAGAAGACCGGACTGATGATTGTACGGACCTGAGAGACAGAGATGGCAGGTTTACCTGGGCAGGTAGTCACCACAGCCACATGTTGGGACAGATCAGATGCTTATCTCCCAGTCAAAGGATGTCTCCTTTGTGTGGCTTGTTAGCTGAAACACCTTCTCCTTCCAGAAAGTGACTCACTCCAAATGCCTCATTCTCTCATTTTCTTTAAATCACTCTCTTTCTCTGGCCACTTCTACTAGATCAAGAAGTACGGTTAGGGATTGCAAATTCACATCTACAATTCCCAAACAGCTTGACCTAGGATTATGCTTCCAGGACAAATGAAAGTTAGGACTGTAATCAATAATCAATAATAGCATACTTGAGACAATCATCAGTTGGTCTGTTAAAGGTTCTTGTTAATTTCCAGGATTGTTCAAAGGGTGCTGCTAAAACTACCAGAAGCATGTCTCGGAGGAGATGTACACACACACATGCACGCACGCACACACATACACACACACACACACACTGAGGAGGCTGAATTGATGCTGTCTCAGCTCAGAGTAAAATGTTTTGATTATATGAGTGGTAGAAAGGATGAGGAATTGATTTAGGGTGGCTGAGAAATCGTCAGGGCCACTGCTCGACAATCAGCCGCTGGCTCAAGTGTTTGTCAGTTGTTTCACAGTCGTAATTGTGGATGGAGTTCAGGAGGCTCAGAGAGGGCATTGCGCCATCTCTTTTTGTGGTTAAACTTGGCCAAATTAATGTATTCCACTCCGGCGTTACTTATTGGGAAAGTGTTCTGGTAAAATCACCATCTCGTGGTGTGTCCTGATGCGTTCTAGTGACATTGGAGGTCAGAAACTGGAGCAGGAAAGTCTCTATTGTTCTTTCTCCGATCTACAAGATAATAGATAATACTAATGCAAGTAACAGCCATCGTTACTTTTTCCAAGAAACCAGTGTTGCCTGCAGCGGGTGTTTCAGTGGACACTTCAGTGGAAATTCCATCTTGTGGCAACTGGAAAGCAGCGTAGGCTGTAGATTGAAACGCTCCGGCCGTCAGGTGTGTGTGGAGTTACATCAGTGCTCCGGTATCTACAGCTCTCAGAACGTCCCGTGGCGTCATTTCGTCTGAAAGCAGCGCTCCCTCCCTGATGGCCCTCTGGAGGTCTTATGGTACTTTTACCTAAGTGGTGTGGTTTTCGTTGCAACATATTTCAGAGGCTGCATCACAGCGTGGGCGCGGACACACGCGGATCACCTCAGGTTTACGTAATGTCAAAATCCTGGCGCTAGAAATGGAAAAAAAAAAACAAAAAAGGACAATGAATGGGCAACAAACTGCTGTCAACATGTTGACTTTGGAATTACAACATTCCAGCTACACATACACAGAAGCCTGGTCCTACACAAACACACACACACACACAAACACACACTCATAGATGTATGGATAAATGCTAGGTGGTGACGGAAACGTGCCTGAACCTGCAGTTGAAGCAATCTGACCCCCAACCTTTTAAAAGCAGTTCTCAACTTGTCCTCCTGCCGGCCCCCCTCATGTCTAGCATCCCACAACACGTACACACACACACACACACACACACACAGACACACACACAGACAGGCACACACTCAGTCAGACTCAGTCAGTCAGCTCAGTCCCGAGTGGACTGTGTGTGGATCTCACACACAGCTTTAGATCTCCCGACTGCACAGTGGCGTTAAAGGAGCCTCTATCAGGTAACTTTGTTCTGTCTATCTGTTCTGTCTGTAATGATGGGGTGGTGCTGTGGTGTCGGTAGGGGGGTGCAGACGTAAACACAAACAAACTAGACGTGCTGTGCTGGATGAAGTCGGGCTGAGGCGTGCCGTCTGCCTGCTGTCACGCTACCCTTTCAAACAGCCTGAAGTTTTCTGTCAAAGTGTTGTGAAATCCTTTAAAAGCTGCGCATGATTTTTTTTTCCCCATGACATTTTAAAGCTGGAGTTGCCTTTACGCCTCTCCACACAGCCTCCTCTTCTCTTTCTCTCACCTGTTCTTCATTTTCACACTTATCCATTCTCTCTCTCCCTCTCCCTTCCTCTTGTCTCCATCAGTCTTTCTCTTCCTCTCTCTGAATCATTTAAAATGTGACATCCCGTGCTGTCACGTCCAAATATAGCTGCACCATTAACGGAAGCTGAGGTCGCCTGGAGTTTGAGAGATGCTCGAGGAGGTGGGGACAAACCCCAGTCACCCCCAGTGACCCTCAGTGACCCCTGACAGCCTTTAGCCTCAGCTAATTGTGTGTGTTGATGCCCACCTATGCAACCCGAGACCCTAGGAAGTGATTTGTGTTTGTGAGTTGAGGCTGTGTGGTCCGTGTCTGGTGTTGAAAGACAGTCAAGGGATTTTCCACCAATTCAGATCACTATGACATGTAATTAAACATCCTATTTGCTTTTCGTAAGTCACACATTTCCCCTCCCCTTTTTGTTTTTGTCTCCTTTGCTGCAGCAGCTCGGCCTGACTGTGGTGCGGACCAGGATGACCAGGTTTGAGTGATGGCCTGAGACAGATGTCCCTCATAACCTCGACAAGATCTTCTGTCAGAGTCTCCACTCTGATAAATCATCATGTCATCTGAGGATTTCCTCATAGAGCTCTTCTGGAAAGTGCCTGAGAGCTTTCATCAAAGGCTTTAATAGACGACTTAAGACATTAGCTATTCATCACAAACCAGCTTTTCACTGCCTGCTGAACTTCATTTTGAACAACCTCTCGGCTCCCTTTTTTTTTAGCTCCTCTAGCATCCCAGTTTTACTTCCATCTGTGATTTCTTTGGGAGGACTTTTCATTTTCCCAGCTTTGTTTACGCGTAATCCCTGGAGCCGACAACGTCTCGCCGGAGCCGACAACGTCTCACCTCTGAGGGTGCTGTTCCGAGTGGATTTATCCACGTCGCTCCGCAGTCATGGACTCTGTGGCGGCGAGGATGGCCATGGTGACGGACTCTCCCAACCCGTCGCTGAGGTCGAGGACGACGGTGACCACGGACGGCGAGTCCTTCGTGAGCACGGCCAGCCTCCCCTGCAGCCACTTCCTGTCCGCCAACGTCATCAGTGTCGGTAAGCGATGGCCCGCGTGCTTGTTTTCGTGTGTGTGGCATTTCTTGCTGTCGATTTGAAGGCCGGGCGGGTTGAGAGTAATCTGATATCGCTGCGGGGAGACGCCCGTCGTAACTTCGGGCTTGCCGAGAATCGAGCGTGTCTCCATGCCGGATCGTGCTTAAATAATGAAATAACTGCAAAGGTCAAGGAGGTATTGGCAGAGGCTTTGTTCTGGTCTGACTTTCGTGCCCCCGCAGAGAGCTTCTGCGGCCGCTTGTTTCCGTGCACGGCTTTAAAGGACACGCGTTTCATTCAGCACGTAACACATCCGAACTTCCAGTGAGAAGAAAAATGCCTCCTTATGGAGGTGGAGCTGCTCTCTGGAGGCAACACATCTACTATGACAGTCGTTGCTCTCCTCACGCTTGACTGTGGTTGACAGCAGCCCCGGGGCCTCACTCTGACTACGCACCCCAAACAGTTTCTGCTCTGTAATTAATCGACGATTAGTTGCAGTTGGTCCAACTGGGCTGCAAAGCTCTGGAATGTCATGTTTTAACACAATTGGTGTTTATAGTCCACCACCATAGTCCTGACCATAGAAATACACACATATATATATATATATATATTTGTCTGTGTGTGTATATATATATATATGTATATATGTATATATGTGTGTATATATATATATACACATATACATATACATATATATACACACACACACACACACATATATAGTCACTCTTGAACTTTATCATTATTTACAAATATTGACCACCTGGCCTACAGTGGTTTGAACGAAGTATTCACCCTTGTTCTCACACATTTACTTCTCCCTTTTAGCATTATTTCTTAGTGCAGATTGATTCAAACGGGGTCATTTTATCTCAATCACGTCAGCGTCAGTGCGGATGACTCAGCCGTCTGGCCTGCGCTGATAAACGCACGCGGATGCAAAGCACACACCGAGGGCGAGCGGGATCGGCTGATAAGGACAGGAACACCTGGCACGAACAGAGGCCGGCACGTCGGGGCTCGGCACATCAAGGCGATGGTGAGAAACCGGCAGTCAACAAAGTGGAGAAGGTGCAAAAATGTGAGGGCTCCGCAGATATTTTGAGAGAGATCTGGTCCCACTTGTGTGAAGCGTCTGCCGCCCGGTGTCCGTGTTTCCCGCTGCACTTTATTGACCGGCGGCTCTGCTACAACCTGCCCGTGCTCCTCTGGGAGGAGGCGAGCGATCCGATTGGTGCAGAGAAATGTGTTGAGCAGTGAGATTTGGACAGGGACGTTTTGTTTCCACCCTTATCGTTGTTGCCACAGATGAATAGGGGGGCACAGCGGTCAGGCCGCTCAATAATCGGTCAGTTGTTTGTTTTCTCGCGGTGCACTATTAGCTCAAATGGGTATTGACGGGCTTGATGCACGCCATCGGAGCAGAGACGGATGGAGCTCCACAGCAACCTGAAGAACTGCAGGCTCTGCAGCGTCGCTTATTTGATTTCCAGCGTCTGATTACCTGATTCACACTCGTGTGTAAATCTCGCAGTTTGAAGAGCAGAAAGAAGATTTATTAAAATGGGAGACCACTTTCAGCCTGTTTTTCTTTGACCACGACAGTTCGTTGCTAGATGTTCTACAAATACAAAAATATTGTCTTGTTCTCATTCATATAAACAATTTGGATGTTAAAAAAAAATATATCTGACCCCTGAAGACTGACTGGATTTTGGTTGCGGACAGTAAAAGAGGAAGGGGGTGTGTGTTGGAGAGGTGTAAGAAACAAGCGTGTATGTGTTGGTTAACGCTGACCCTACAGGACAGACCATGCTGGCTGCACACCCCCTGGGGGGGGGGGCTCACTATACTCCACGTGAAGAGAGGCAGGTCCCTGTGTAGCTGCTGACCCACTTCCACAGAGCTGCCGGGGTCGACTGCAGTGCAGGGGGAAGCAGCTCTGCGGAGGCTTTCTGCTTCCGACGAGAATCAGCCTCCCTGCTCCTCAGAGCCAGGATGATACATCCTGTGCATACCCCACTGTAGAGACTCTAAAGACTGTAAAGAAAATGCACAGTTGGGGCTATTTTCCACTTCTTCCTGTATCCCAATCCCGGTGGCTCACCCTTACCTTTGTTGTTGCCAGATCTGGAGATTTGGCAGTGAGTACAGTGGATGTGCAGGGGAGTGGGGAGGAAAGAGGGAAGAGGAAGCAGGAGAGACAATGAGGTTAATACTGTGAGCTCATGACAACACATTTGCTGGCTGAGTAAAAGGACAAGCACCCAGGCCCCAGTTGGAGCAGGGAGCATTTCACAGCTGTTGGCACCGTGGTAGAATAACTCTGCCACTCTTGAACCTGAATTGGCACAAACCTCGATTATGTGTCCCTCCACTCTAGGTGCAGGTATGTTGGGATCTGAGCACGGGCTTGTCCTCTCCTGAGGAAGATAAGATGTGGCTGTGAGTCTATGATGAAGATGATGGTCAGTACGAGCAGAGGCAGACACAAGGAGGAAAGCAAGTGTACGTGTCAATCCTGACCAGGGGAGTGATATGCGAGCTTGTGCAAATGTGACACACAGTAGTGTGTGATCGCATTATGAGATTTCATCATTCATAGGCTGCATGGTTTTAATGTGTTGTGGAGGAGCTTCACTGTGTTATATTAACTTACAACACAACATCTATTCTCCCATCTCCTTCCCCTTCTATCTAACTCCATATATCTCCTCTTAACTAGTGCTTCAACTCTGCACTTGTCCCTGTTCTGCCACTACTGCACTCTCCCCCTCTCCCCTCCGGCAGTCTGGATCAAACATCTGCTTAATGATTAGATATAAATGTACATCTGGAGTGGAGCTGTAACCCTTTCTGCCACAAGGGGGCGGTGTAGATTCTCGAGGAGAGGGAAGGAAGCGCCACACCTGTGCCATGATGTACCTGCACACTGCAGCCGACTAATTCAAGACTGTAAATGTGATAGTGATGTGTAGTGATAACAGTAGCCCTGTACCCTAATCCAGCACTCTCTCGTCTTCCTTCTCACAAATCTTCACAAACCTCTGCAATGAATATCGGTCATATTATTAACTTACAAAAAGAACCCATCCGTGTCACCTCCAGGGATCACGTGCGGCTGCTCATGCGTGCAACACAAAATGCGTTCTCTGGCATATGTTTTGCATGGTTGAGCAGCAACGACAGAAGCGAGGGAGGAGAGGGAAACACACATTAGGTTTGGAGAGTTCCATCATTTTCTGCATTGTACGCTCACAATCCTCACGCCCGGGGCAGGACTGCAGTGATGATGTCCGCCTCAGGACAAAATAATACAAGCCACCTCGGTAAACAGAAAGAAAAAAGAAAAAAGAGGAGCCGCAGGAGCGGCTCACCTTGACTCGAGCTCTGAAAATAACGTCATTACTGAGCGGGGCCGTCGGTTACTGCCACGGCGAGGACCGGATGATATCGGCTCGCTGTTATTGCGGGGAAGCGTGAACGAGGAGAGATAAAACTGCACGTATGCAGACAGACCTGGCACAGAGTAACATGAGTGCAGGGAGATGCGTGCAGATAGAAGCCGCTCTCGCTTTCCCCCTGCTCGCCGCTCAGGCTGCCCGTCCATCCTCTCTCAAAGTGATGTCGCTCTTCTTCCTCTGTGCCTGGGGTTTTGCTCTCGACTCCTGCGCCAGCTTCTGTGGGATTTCAGGGATTTTTTTCTTTCTCTCGTCATCCATGTCGTAGTATGTCAAGTATTCCTGCAGCTCAGCTCTGAATGTTAAACTGGACTGTCGGGCCTGCAGGAAGCCCTGTTCACCAGAAGCATTTCAACAACTGGTTTGTTCGTTGGTTTATTCTTTATGTCGCCTGCTTTATTCCCAAATGGTGTCAGGGGCGTGCTCTGGAGACTAAACCAGCACGCACAGGGTGGACACACCTCATTCACTCTTAAACCCACAGGCAATGTAGTGTCCTATTTACCTAAAAATGCATGTTTTGGACTGCGGGAGGAAACCCAATCCGACACAGGGAGGACATGCATGCTCCGCTCTCACTCCTCTGTGGTGAAAAATAAAATCTTTAGGATGAAAAAAAGATACTTTTGATCGATTCCTCTTGACTCTCTGTGAATTTAGGAGGTCGAGGGTTCGGAAAAAGCGTTTTTTTTTCTCCCCAAGAAGAAGATTTCAAGGGTAGGGAGAGCCGCAGATTGAGGCGCCGTCATCTCTGACCCCATCAGAGCGCCCGGTGTCACAACAAGCGCGGCAGGACTTGTCAAAAGCTGAGTATTCACAACAACATGGAGGTGACAGCACAGTTAAACCCGGGGAGGAACATGAATCAAGCAGTGAGCAGATGGGCGGGGTGAGTGTGTGAGTGTGTGTGTGT
Source organism: Karalla daura (assembly GCA_029224185.1). NCBI lineage: Eukaryota > Metazoa > Chordata > Actinopteri > Chaetodontiformes > Leiognathidae > Karalla > Karalla daura. The sequence continues at coordinate 21,094,729 of CM055193.1, read as the reverse complement.
GTGTGTGTGTGTGTGTGTGTGAATGAGAGGAGGCTGCAGGTGTCTGCAGGAGCCTGGAACAGTTGCCGTGTTTACCTAAAGCTCGAGCCTCCAATTTAGCCGCAGCTGCAGATGTTTGCTGCCTTCAGACGCAATTAAGAGCCATCTGCCGAGTCCCAGGACGGAGAAAGATGTCAATCAGTGTGTGTGGCATGCTTGTATGTGTGTGTGTGTTTGTTTGTTGACAGAGTAGGAGGAATACTGACGGAGCGCTGCAGTAGAGAAATGTGAATGATTGCAACAACTGTTAAACAGTTTGAGATTTAGAAACTATTTGTAAATAAGCTCAAGTCCAAAAGTTCAGTAATTATGTATGAATGCAAAGTCATGACAGCCTGGGAGTTAGTCAGTGGGCAGTGGACAGGCAGGTTGGTGTGAGCGAGTGACTCTGGCAGGAAACTGAACAGAAGCAGAGAGAAACTCCAGGCCGCAGGCGAAGAAGTTCTAAAACGAAACAGCAAGCGAAGTGAGCGCAGTTGTAAAAGTGTTGACGCTCATCGGTCCGAACATCCACAGCCCAAAACCTTTATCTGTCAACAGCTCTTTGCTGACTTAGTTCATCTGCACCAATACACTGAATAATTAAACAGCGTGATACTAAAACTATGATAAGCTTCCACAGCAACCGGCAGCGTGATGGAGGAACTGATGGACGTCTGCTGCATCACCTCTTTCAGAGGCGGAGGAGAAGATAATATGATGGGAAGCAAGAACGTTTGGTTGCACTGGTCATTTCTACTTCACAGTGTGTGTGTGTGTGTGTGTGTGTGTGTGTGTGTGTATGTATGTGAATGTGTTTGAATGTGTCTTCATTTTTGAGGGAGATCAGCAGGCAGCCCAAATGACGACATTAAAATATTCCCTTGCATCCCTCTCTCTCTCTCTCTCTCTCCATCTCTATCTGTGTGTGTGTGTGTGTGTGTGTGTGTGTCCACAGTCTTAATACACCCCTATCCCCAAAGGACGGCTCTCCTTCCATTGACTCTCATTATCTATCAAAGCAATTGACGCCACCTCTCCTCTGCCTTGTTCCTTGCCATTTATCGAGTGCCACATGCTCCGGCTAATGAATAATATAGCTGAACGTATAATATATAATTCATATGTAAAATATATGATAGCACGCTGTGATGGCAAAGTATGCCTGTGTGCGTAATGCGGAGGTGGGGTGGGAGCGAGGCGCGAGCCGCCGCCGAGGTGATAGAGAGATAATGAAGACGTATCATGCAATATTGAAGAGTGCGTTAAACGAAGGAGCGGGTGGCCGCGCTCCAACGTACACACCCGGGGAAACTTTAAACAGGGGCGCGTTACTCTGCGCTCCTCAAGTCATGCGCGAAATCCTGCATTAGGTGGTGGCAAGTGTGGAACGGCTTGGCTGAGATAGGGGCCACCACTTGCTCTTATTTCAGTATTATTTAGAATAAGAGTAAGAATATTGTCCCACAATGGGGAAATCTCATATTATTTGTTTTATTTTATGTAGAATTAGGTCGTGTAATGGCTCCAGTGTGGTTGGGCAAGATAATGGCAGGATGGGGGACAACACTAGTGAGAGTGGCGCAGGATGTATCGCTCACATGCTTGCACATTCGCTAAAAGCGTCCGTCCCTCAAGGCGCTCGGTCTTTATGGAAGTGCAGCCGTGTCACACCTCTTCGGAGCGGGCCGCGTATACTATATGTCTGCTGTTTGCAGCAGGACTGGGAGCGGAGGAGCGGCTCGAGCCGGCGCGGGACCACTCAGACCTTTTAGCTTTCAGACGCGATATCGGCGCGGCGCGGCGGCAGCTGTGAAGCCATTTAGCTGAGTAACATATTGCCTCATTTTATAGGCCGATGACTCGATGCTCCGAGATACTGAGCCTCAATAAAGACCCGAGTCGACCCCGGGAGCAAGCCAGCCGACGATCAGTCACTTCCTGCGCCCTGGCATCCGGGAGTTTATCTCGTTTGTTTCCGAGGGAGGCGCGAGCACTGGTCACACGTGATTGATTATTTCCTGCCCGTGAAAACGCATCTCTTTTCTCCACAGAAGCACTTAATGCAGCCGACGGATCACTTTCAGCACTGTGTGTGTGCGCGCGTGTTTTCCTTCACAATCCCGAGCTGGAGAAGAAGCCCTGGCGTCACTTCAACCCTCTCCGCACTCCGCACTGCTGCTTTATTGGTTTTTCCCCGCCACTCCTGCCCTCGGGCCGTGATTGTCACGTTATTAAAAACCTGGGAGCTTTTTTTATGCTAAACCTCCCCCCACCCGACTCACTTAACCCAGCTCATTACAAGCTGCGATATCAAACAATGGCTCACCTCGCATTAATGTCACCATCAACAGAAAAGTCGAAAGAGGGGAGTTAAGTGGGCTGACACCGCCGCACAAGTAATGGGTGTAGGTGGCTGCAGCTAGTGCGCCGCAGACCCTATAAAATCTTTTGATGCCACTCTAATGACGGCACTTAAAATTCCGTCATTCGCTGTCGAGAATTCATCTTGACCCCATGTGATCCTGTCCGCCATGCGCTGGAGTCGCGCGCTTCACGCACAAACAGCGTTACCACAGGACGGAGTCTCTGAGACACACAGTCACACGGTCGCTGTGTGACGGTTATATCTGCAGTATCTGCGCATCACCACGCATCAGACAGGCGACGCTCCGCCCGGGTGCGGCTCCGCAGACGTGTGATCCTGCTCCCCTACGTCTAACGCGCTGGAAACGACCGAGGCAAATCCTGCATAGAGTGTGTGACTGCGGTGAATTGAGGAACATGTTGAATTAAATAAGCCTTCAGGTGTGACATGTTGCTGCCTTCTTGTCCAGCAAACACAGTTTTCAATAAATGTTTAACCCGATGATGCATGAACCCCAAAAGCGCCCGTGAGGGATGGAGGGACACCGGGGCGGTGCAGTCAGATGTCTGTTAACTGCGAGACTCCTCCTGGATCAGCTCAGTCCTCCGAGATGAAGCGCAGGCGCCGCCTGAGTCTGGGGTGGCAGCATGTGGAGGGAATGCCAGAGAGACAGAATCTGAGTTGGAGGAGCAGGTGCGTGTCAGTCAGAGAAAAACCTCTGCAGCCATGAAAGGGCATGGAGAAGAGAGTGAACTGGACCCAGCTTTGGTGGGAAACTTTTCTGCTGTGAACTTCTGGAACCGGAATTCACGGTTGACAGTGACCTTTAAAAAAACATTCCCAAGCCTAGCTTGTTCTGTGTTATAGACTGTGGTTCAGACCCACATTTTTTGGTATTGTACTCATATTTTATTCAACGTGATTAAACTTTCATCGCCCTGCTCTGGATCTAAAATCGCGGGGACGTGTGTGTGGGGGGGGGGTCGCTGGTGCACACATCACTCAGGGCTGATTTGTCACGGGAGGCGAGGTGCGAGCGGCGAGGTGTTTTACATCTGCAAATCCAATGAAAGAGATAGAGGCTGAATGCGCAGGGAGCGGATCGGAGGCGGGGGCAGAGCCACGGCGACGAGAGAGGGCGGAGCGAGGCGGCGAGGGGGAGGATGTCTGCAGGGGACGCGCGGCGTCCTGTAACTGGAGCAGAGGAGAGAGCTTTGTCCTTGGCTGCACCGCAGCCTTTATGAGCCGGGGCGGTGAGACTCGGACGCCTTCCTGGCCCCCTGAGCGTGTCTGTGTTCCCAGCACAGAACGAGCCGCGCCGAGCCAGCGAGGCCGGGGCTCTCTGAGACCTCGACACGTAAGACGTCAACGAATTAGGGGAGAATAACACAGGGGGGGGGGTGGGGGCGTTTGGCTCCAAGTGCGGCGAGAAAAAATAAGAAGAAGAAAAAAAAAATCACATTTAAATATTTACACGGGATCAAAAGAGAATGTGCACAGTGAGAATTAGAGTGGTTCCCTCAGTTCTTTGGGGCACTTTCTTCTACTGTCACTCGTCCAGGCCCCAAAACGCATGCTTTCGTCAACCCAATTTCCAGCAACGGGATGCAAGTATTTCATCAGCGCAGCTGCAGCCAGACGCAGCCGGGGACGAGCTGGGAACGCGGCCGGCGTCAGCGTTTGCCAGCCCGCCAGGCTGATCGTTCTCTTCGCAGGTGACGGGTCAAAAATAAAAGCAGACAATAGCAAATAAGAGCCATTAGTGCTACAGGCTGCTCGGACCTGTGTCCTGAAGAGACAGCAGAACATTAACTCAGCTGTATTTTTTCCCTATCAGAGAGGAACTGGATATTTTCATCCGTGTCTTCTTGATGATCACGCGTGAAAGCATTACTTATCGTCTCCTGGATACTGAATTATCTGAATCATCTGAAGGGGCTGTAATGCTTCGTTGCAGCCCCTTCGCCCTGCTGGGGATACAACCCTACAGACACTGTGTTGGCATAGCGCTGCTTCAGTGCTAAGACAGTGAGGGATATATTTGGGTAGTGAAGGTTCAGGCGAAGAATAGCCTCGGAACCGAATAATAATACCACACCTTGAGCGAAAACCAATCACGGAGAAAAAAGGAAAACAGCAGAGGAATCAGAGTGAGGATGAATAAAACTGAATGCTGATTAGGGGAATTAGATTGAAACTTCAGCACACCTGATGAGTGGAGCTAAAAATGAAGGAGCCTGTGTCTGAGCCGGAGCCAGAAAAGCCTCTTAACCGTTGGAATGAATAAATCAATGCCTTAATGCCGTTCTCCTCCCTCCTCTCTCATGTTACATCTGGCTGCTCGATCAGAGCTGGAGCTAACTAAGAACTAATCTATGCCCCCCACTGGACCACTGAACCGCATCAAAGCTCATTTAGGAGATACACAAAGGGCAGCTCAAAGGAAGCGAACAAAGTCAGAACAACTTGATCACACGCGCGCACAAAAAAAAGGCACAAAGGGGAAGAAAAGCACGATGGCGTTTCATTTCCTCCGCTCGTGGTTTCATGAAAGAGTCGGGGTTCTCCTGTGAGCCGGGATGAATGGGGACACGGTGCGGCGGCTGCCCTACATACAGAAATACCCCTGCCATCAAAAAGGGGAACGGTGCCTTCACTCAACAGGGAGGGTGGAGGAAAAGGTTGCACCCGGCTGTGCCACGGATGCTCGACTGTGGAACACGAAGACGTCGAACATCAACGTCTTCGTGTTTCCTTCGGTCGATACAGTGTATTCGCTCTATGACGTCATCTCGACCCGCGTAGGTCTGTTGTACCAGGAGGCACAGGAGGGTTATTAGCCAACTCCACTGTCTCCAACTGATCAGCGGTCTAGACTTGTCCCATGGACCAGCGGAGTGCTGCTGGAAGAGGGGGTGTCAGGGGTTAAAACTATGATTGGTTTATGTGTGTTTAATTAATCAAATGGCTCTCATTCAAAGACACCATCCATGTTCACGCCAATACAACCAAATCATTTTCATCCATCTATCCATCCATCCATCCATCCATCCATCCATCCATCCATCCATCCATCCATTATTTTTCTGCTTTGTTTTTCCCAGCAGCGTTCCAAAAGCTCTGCTCGTTGTTATCTCCGGCACTCATTCGATAAAGAAAGTAAATGTACCCTGCCCGTGGCACAAAAACAAGCATCACTGCCATGTTGTCAACCCTGCTTTTGGAAAATGAAGAACGTTGCCCAAATGTAGATAAAACAGAGACGAAGAAGACTCTCGTTCTCTCTTTCTGTGAAACGTGCCCCATCGCTGGATGCTGAAGGACACCCTCCACCCTCCCTCCACACGACATCTACACACACACGCTTTCATCCCCGCCGCGCCACCTCGGATTGGACCACACGCCGGTCACAACTCCTCACGGCTCACTTGAGAGACACCGAAGCGGCCATCGATACCGCCTTTCCGTCTGCACGCGCGTCCAGAGCCTCTCGCTCGACATCTCACTTGAGTGTGTGGGTTGTTTACCCCATTAACCCCGTGGCTGTCTATCAATCAGTGTGCCCTGCTGAGGTGCTGCCGAGGGTGAAGTGTTATTGGCCCAGTGTCGGTGGCTCATTGGCTTCTCAATGACCTGGTGGATGTGTAGTCCGGCTCCATTAGCTCCTACCTCGGGTTTCCGGAGCCGGAGCTTCTCATCCAGGGAGACCTCACATTCTTATGCTCAGATTTTAATCCTCTTTGCCATTGATTCGCCTGACGAACGCGGGCAGGAGCCGATGCTTTAGTCCCGCAATCCATTCAGTCGGATTCCATGGGTTATGGCTTCAAAGGACTGGCAGAGCGAAGTGATGGGTCTTAGCTGTGCACCGTCGACGGCCAAGAATCTCTGCAGGAGCTTTGTAAGCAAATTATAAAAACTTTCACCACACAGATGGCAATTAATAATTCAAGTGCCTCGCTGTTGTGTTGTATGAATACCAACTAAAAGATTCAAGAACTTTGCGTCTTGTTCGGCCATTTTAAAAGGTGCTCATGAAAGACTGGCGGAGCGGAGATGACGGATCCAGCGTCAACCAGATCTTTTCTCCTCCAGTGAATGATTCGTCGACGACTGGTACGAGCCATTTGCTTGGATCGACATGAAATGAGATTAGGCCCTGAGTAAATGCCTCCCAATGACTTGACTTAAGCTCTGGCTTGAATTTAAGTGAGACCAGAACAAGACGACTGGAACAAATGGAATAAATATATATATATATATAAAAGCGGCACACTGTATGTCTTTGATTTCGGTTAATTGCCTTAACACAGCTGCTAAGACGTGCCAACCTGTCATGTTGTGCATACTGCCTGCAGTTTGAGCTCCTAGCAGATGTTTGTGTTTTCAGACGGTAGTGTGTGTGTGATCCGATGTACGTGCTCGGGAGCTTTATCGTCAGTATTCCGCTCACTCTGTCCACCTTGCGTATTTTATGGGCCGTAATGAACATCACAGCCTCTCGTGGCCGCGAGCGGGACTTTAAACTGTTGGTTATGTCTTACCTAAATTGGTTCCAGCTCGGCCCTCCTCCCGCCATCTGTCTCGGTTCGCCTGCTTCCGCTTTCCCCTCGCAGTCTGCCGCTGACTTCCACACGCACGCTCGTAGAAACGGCCCGAGGTGGCGCAGGCATCTCAGGTGTCATAGATTGTGGCTCCAAATTAGTTCGTTCCTGTGACGGCGCGATAATTGTTGTTTTCGCATCACACCATCTGCCCGGGGGTCACAGCCTGGCAGACACGCGCCTCCCTTGTGGGATGGATCTGGCATGAAAGAGACTAAAAAGGAAATAAACAACCATCGGGGGCATTTCAAACTCAACGCTGAGTGAATGATGAATCCATCACTACGTCAAAGATATTAAAATTTGCATCTTTAAATCTCCAACATCTCATGCTGTGTCATCAGCGTACATACATGTGCAAGTCTCTATGGACTTGAGGGGCAGCGTCTGCAGCGTCTGCCACAAGTGTATGAATGCGAGTGAATGGGTGAATGTGGCTTGTGTCCGCTAAGTGCTTTGAGTGGTTGTGTAGACTAAAAAGCGCTATAAGAACCAGTCCATTTACAATAGCTGGACTGAGCCGCAGGCTCCGTCTCGCCAGCACAAGACCTCAGTTTGCACGGAGCCGGACTCAGGTGCGACACGGGCCGGAGCAAACCCAGTGAAACCCGTCCACGGCCGCTTACAAAAAAAACACACGGAGAGGGAAGTCTTTACACGCGCGCTGGTGTGCATGGCAACCGGGTGAGCAAGAGAGGGAGAGAGAGAGAGCGAGAGAAAAGGAGAGAGAGAGAGAGAGGGAGAGGGGGAGAGGGAGAGAGCAAGCGAGCCTGGCAGTGCGGTCGTCTCTGCTCTCTGTCTCTCCGGTGTCAGCGACTCGGCGGCGAGCATCATGGAGCTGCAGCCTCAGAGATTCAGTACGTAGCCCCTTCTCCTACTCTCTGTTCTGTGTCTGTTGCTGGGATCAGTTTTTGTTTTCTCTCCAGTTCAACGTCAAACTTTGAGAAAGCATTTTTCATTTCATGATTTAGGGGCATCCTTTGTGTTTCTGGTATAATTGGTGTGTTGAGGCAGTTCAGTGCAATCAAAAGTTGTACATTGTGAGTGCTGGGTGAATATTGAGAAATATTAATGGAAGATGAATTTGTTGACGTTTAATTCTAGGGCAGGAGGGAAGGTCATTTATTCATCACTCTTGTTAATAGGAGCTGAAAGTTTCAGTGCCTCAAGATTTTATTTTATTTTTCTCTCAGGAATTAACGTCACATCAATATGACAAATACTTATTCAGGAGAGCAAGCCTGAAATATGGACATTCTGACAGATCTTAATTGTCATAATGGTGATACTAATTGAGTGTACCTGTTGAGTCCAGAGCCTTGTTCTCGATACTGATTATTCCCAGCGATCCTTTCTTTCCCGATCTCACTGTTCGTTACACCATCAAGTTGTGGACGTGGTTTTCAATCTGCTCTTCAGCTGGGTGTGTGAGTGTGTGTTTGCTGATGGCTGTGATGGTTTTGTTCGTATGTGGATCTGTGTCGCATCAGAAAAAAAGGGAAAAAATATCAACTATTTATTTTTCCAAAAATACTATTACTAATACTACTAGATACTCAGTTTAGTGCATTTCTAGCTCTGGAGACCCAAAAACGGGTAAAACGGTATCAAGATGCTGGGAGGGATGCAGCACTCATGCTCACACACACACACACACACACACACACACACACACACACACACACACACACACACACACACACACACATACACATGCCATGGCACAGGCTCACTTAGACACACTGCAGTATCTTCTCAAAGCCAACATTTACAGGGTGAACAGGCTGTGTGTGTGTGTGTGTGTGTGTGCTGTGTGATGTGATCTGTGCAACCCTATCTCCTCGTTGTTCCACCTCATCTGGATCGGGACTGTTTTAAGATGACACACACACACACATACACACACCTCGGCTGTGCCTGATATCCCTCGCCGTTTGGGCGAGGTGTTTTGCTCTGCCTTGGCACCGTGCTGCGGCTGCAGGTGAGTCCATTAACTGATTAATTGCCAGCCGTTTCACTTTTTTTCCCAAGCAAAATTCAGTCCCACATAACAAGCACCTCTGCGGCTTGGGCTCTTCAGAAAGGATGATTATATCGTGATTATGGATGGACGTTGATATGGATTGAGCCAACAAATGAGCCAGTAATTGGGAAAATGATGTTCGGATTGATCAACAGATTGATCGCAGTCTGAGAGTCAGTCAGGCTGCTGCTCACTCATGGTGTGCCTGAATGAGGTGCAGCCTCCCCTTGATTCAGGGCCACAGAGAAGTTGAGCATTTGGTTACAATGGCTGGGGGTGGAAATCTGGCACAGGCATTGATTTCTGCTCAGTTTGTTATCAGGTGAAAAGTTGAATTCATTTTAGGCATCGAAGGCTGCGTGCTGGGGCTTATTGCAGCGCAGCGCAAACAACGAAGATGGTGACAGTGATAAATCTCCCAGACTGCGCGTTATTGTATTATATTTATTATCTTCCATTTGTTGTAAGTGCCATTGGATTCAGACACAAACAAGCAGCGTTTGCCTCCTAAACTCAACAGCGTCTTAGTTTCGGTGGAGAAACTCCACCAGGGGTCCAGGCTTTGCAACCATTTTGCCTTCCAGCGGTTTATAAAAAAAACAAAAAAAATCCTTCAGTTTCTTTCTCCTACTCAGAAAAATGCTGGCTAGATAAAAAAAAACTCCCCCAGAATCATGAATACGACAAGATAATATGCTCGTGTTTCGAGAGTGCTGCGGAGTTACCGCCTATCGTCGAGACACGGCTGCACCTGTGCAGGTGTGAATAGCTGCGCGGCGACACTAATTTCTCACACGTATCCATCCATGCAAAGAGCCGAGTGCAGCGAGGAGCCCAGACGAAGCCGGCAGCTGCTCTGCCCGAGGGCGGCTGGGAGCCCACGCTGTTGTTTCGCCGCAGTCCTCCGCTCTCTGTTCTCCTCCCCCCGGCGCAGCTCCGTGAAGACCTCCCACTTGTGTGTTTACGGCCACTTCCCTCCAAAATGCACATTGCGTTCGCCGTGGTGAGTCTGCAGCGCACACAAAAGGAACGGGGAGCTTCTTTCTCCTCCTTGTTCTTCTGGAAACAAGTGTGCATGAGGGATTCGCAGACAGCTGGGAGATGAAGATGATGGTGATGATGATGGTGATGATGGTGATGATGACTTGTAGCTGTCGTTACGCGGGGGACAGCGAACGAGGGGAGGAAACTGTGGCTCTCGAGCATGGTCGGAGACAGACGAGGGCGACGTGTAGTCCCCTCCGGATCAGAAGTTTTACACGGAGAAATATTTATTTCTGTTACTCTCCTGCATGTCTTTTAAAGGTCAGGCCGCGGGGCGTAGGAAAAGTAATATCCTACAGTAAACAGCTTTGGCGGTACAGTCCTCAGAGGCGTCCCGTGATATTGTGGGCCCGGCAAATATCAGGTTTTTCTCGTGAGCGAACGAAAACATGAAAACCTCCGTCAGCCGTGCCGCCTCGTGCCTCCTTCCTCCCCGTCAGCGTCTGCCTCGGCGACCGCGCTCCTTTTGTTCCGCGCCCAGGTCACTGCCATTGATCTGACCTCGGGGATCGACGCTGCTCTCGCAGACCTGGAAGCCCGCTCCGCGGGAGGCGGCGGCTGAACTTATGCGCTGCGCTCAAAGGCGCTGGGAGCCCAGGCGGGGGCTCGTTACACGTTCAATATGAAAATGACTGATTGTGGAGAACGCTCCGGACAGAGCTGAAATGATCTTCCCTCCCAAACCTGCTGAATGATTAATTAGCCGCGCTTTAATCAGCGCCAGTGACAGTAGTTTGGTCGGAATAATTGATGGGTGGCACTGGGAGAAGAAAAAAATCAAAAAACGTTTGATACGCTGCCTCCAAACTGTTGAATTATTACACCTCACTTGTTTTCGTGGGCGACATGGTGGGGCGGTGGATAGCGCCACCACCTCAAGCAAGAAGATCCCCGGTATGAATCCTGGTGGAACAAAGGGCAGAGACACGCGCATTTCAGTCAGTCGAAGACTCTAATTTGCTCTTAGCTGTGACTGTGAGAGTGTGTGCGTGCACGCAGCCTTCCCTGCCTTCGCCCTATGTGTGCCATGAGAGGCTCCAGCAGACCTCCCCCCTCCACCCTCCGAGACAGGCTGGATACTAAGTGGGCAAGATAATGGACGGCTAGATGGACTTCTTTTCTTTTTGCGAGTGTCTGATCGCGGTTCAGATGCGCCCGCTGGACTCGCGCTGGAGACCACAGAGGCGGAGGGCGGCTGCGGGCAGCGAGCGCAAATGTTTGGCCGCCTTTGATTGATTTGATGCGAGAGCTCTGATATTAGATCAGACTAAAGCTCGGCGATGAGCCGAGCCGGGGAGGGATGGATAAAGGTTAGTCGGCAGGGGCATAACCGTCACGGGGGAAAAAAAAAAAAAACCTAATAATGGATGGACGAGAGGATAAGTGAGCAAATTAACACATTAATGGAGAAATGATCGGATGAGTTTCAGGAGAGACAGATGAGAATGAAGCTGCGGGGAGATGAAAATCCAAGTTAAAGAGGCGAGCCGCGGTCAGGAAGGAGACGTCACACACAGCGGTGGAGGGAAAGAGCAGCGAACCTAACTTTGGTAGAGAATTCATCACACGCACACACACAGAAACACACTGTCATATTCCCCCGTGACAGCGGCACTAACAGCAGATGCGAAAATAAAGCAAAAAAAAAAAGAAAGAAGAGCAGAGTGTTTCAGTGTGGATGTGTAAAAATTGCTCCTCCACGCGTTCCCGAGCACTGTTGCCGCCGTGTCTTCACAGACGGGCGACCTGCGGAGAGGAGGCTGCAGCAGCCGCGCTCCATCCAAAGTAATCCATCAAGGTTGCAGACTTGGCTCCTTGTGCGAGCCTCGCTTAATTCACTTTGTTTCCAGGAACGCGCTGCGTTGCCTGGAGATCTCTCTTGACTTTGGCCCGTGTCCCGCAATGACTTAAAATCCTGCGGCTGACACGGTTAAGGAAGGGAAGCGGCGCGGGCCGGGCAGGCGGCGTGATCTCTTCTTCCACAGGTCTCCCATCGATATTGAAATATTCATGATTCCTTACCTGGGATCTGATCAGAGCTTCCCGTCTTCGGTCACGGCAGTAAGGCCCGGGATCTGATTGCTGTCACATCCCTCATGCCTCTGCCAAATCCTCCAGAAACACCACAGTCTGCGGCTCAGAACAAAAGACGCCACGGTAAATCATCCAAACCAGAGATTTCCTGCCACGCTGCTGAGGAAAACGCTACACGCTGTTCCCCGTCTGCGCTAACAGGATTCTGCCCTCGTCTTCATGCGTTGCCGCAGCTGACGCTGCTGCTGCTGCTGCTCTCTGTTTGTTCGGGTCAAGATAGTTCATCTAAAGATAATCACGATTACAGTTACTTTCAGTTATTTCAGTATTTCAGTAACAAAAACAGCAAAAGAATAAAACAGCAAAATTCAGTTCGTGCCATTACTGCATCACTCTGGGCTAGAAGTGAATCAGACAAATGTCTGATGTCATTTTTAAAAGACCCATAATTCAGCTGAGAATACACACAGACACACACACACACACACACACACACACACACACACACACACACACACACACACACACACACACTTGCACAGCATGTGGCAGAACTGCTGCTGGTGTTTCAGCACCACAGTGAGTGGTCAGCTCCTGTGTCTTTTCCACTGCAGCCAGCAAACACACACACACACACACACACACGCACACGCACACACACACACACACACACACACACACACACGCAGGTACACGTATTTGCAACGTGCACACCACCAACTACACAAAGCTTTTGTCCGTGCTCCGCTGCCTCTAAAAGCAGACTTCACCGCCCCGGCTTTTCTTCTTTTCTTCCGCGTCTGCGGTGAAATTGCGACACCGGCGCTCTGAGCCTCAGACATCACGTCTCACCTCCAGGACCGCATCGATCTGATTTCCGACTTTTGTCAGAAAACGGCAGCTCAGCCCTCGGACGTCACCGACTCGAGAACAGAAAGGGAAGCAGAGCAGGAGAGAGATGGTAGAATGAATTCGAGACTGTCTTCATGTTTTAGCCCTCACATCTTAGGTCCGGGTGCAGGCGCTCGGCCCTCGCTGGGTCTGATGACTTAAATGTTTCCTCCTCTGCTGTCTGACGACACCGTAAGCTACAGGCGTCCCTGGTAATTCGGCCCGCTCATTTACCATCGGTTAGAGGAGTGACCTTTGCCGCTTTGAAACACCCACTTTTGCAGCGAGACGAGGCTGCAGTCAAGGAGCTCTCCCGGGCTGCGCTGCGATGGGGCGAGATGCTAATCCGCCTCCCTCCCTCGCCTCCCGCTGGAAGCCTGAAGCTTTGCTCGGGAGCGCCGCGGCCCGTCCCTCCTGGCAGCAGCCACTCCGGGGAGAGGTCGGGGAGCGGAGGCCGGCGGCGGAGTGTTTTGGCTGCCAGCCGCAGAGACGCTCGGGGACGGGGGACGCCGACGGCGGCCGTGTTTGTCGACACGCCAGCGGAATCCATGACAGGTGGCGTCCGTCGTACAACAGACCCCCCGACAGCTTGCTCGGCCTGCCAGGGACCGGCTCGGCAAAGCGTTCGGAAATCCCTAAATGAGGAATAGATTCCATCAGAGGCGGATGAAGGATGGGGGGCTGTGCAATATTGTGATGGATAGGAAGCAAATGGCTCCCTCGGCCTACAGCTAAAGGCTGCGTGGTCGGAGGGCCGCGCTTCCTGTCAGCAGGCGGCTGCGGGGATGTTTGCGAAAACACAATCTGTGTTTAGTCTGGAGGTTCGGCTCAGATTCATTTACACTGCGGCTTTGAACTGTGCTGGCTTCCTTTCGCGCCCCGCACAGACTTCTAGAGAGCCGGCTGCGATGTCTCAGAAGTTCTCAGGAACTCACAGAGGAAACGCTGACCGGGGCAATAAGCGCCATCACGGGCGAGGCCGACTCATGTAAACAGGCCCGACGCGCATCAGTGTTAATGTTGGCACCTGCTCAAGACCTGATCTTTGTGCCGGCATCCATTCAGCTCCTCAATCCACTTTATACCTAACACTTGTCTCCAAAACATAGAGTGAGGCTGAGGAATACGTCCTAGAGAGGTCTCCAGTCCACACACACACACACACACACACACACACGCACACACACATACACACACACACGGAAATGCCCATTATCAGTCATTTTGTCATTCAACAACACATTTTAATCAGTTCCAGTCGTTATTTTGGGTCAATGCGTGTGACATTTGATCTATTTCTTTTCCCCACTGTGCAAACACGGTGCACCTCCACCACTCTGCTGTTTAAGGGTAATTAACCCGACCATGGTTAGTTTTACTCACCGGCGCTCTCTCTGATGACTGAGCGCACGTGTGTCTGTGAGACAGAGCCTCTGAAGCGTTGCCCGCACGTTGCGGGTTCAGGGTCTGATGTCTTTATTTCCCATGCACGGCATACAGAGCAGTCAGCTGTCGACTTTGCAGCGCGGACACATTAATCCCGAGCTCTGCCGTCTCGTCACGTGTGATTGACTTGTGCAACTGGGCCAGAAACGTAACAAAAACAGCTGAAATGAAATGAAACAGCAGCTTAACAGACACACTAGATGCTTTTAAAGTTACGACGGTCCACAGGTTGTCGTTTGAGGCCTGTGTTGTTTAATTCAGTTTCCGGGTTAATTTAACACCAATTTCCGACTTGCCTTTGTCACTGAATACAATGGTGACCATTTTTCCTCAAGCTACGCCCACGAAATGAACACTGATGTGTGTGTGTGAGCCGCACCTCGGGAAGGAAACATCGAACGGCCCCGCAGGCGGCGCCGAGGGTGAGGATCCGCTGATGGGGCTCAGAGCTTTTTGTTTTTCTCATCTTCTTCCTAAAAAGCACAAACAGGAGATTATCTGGGGGGGGCTGATGTCTTTCCTGTGGGCTCGCCCTCCCACTGCTCCCGATCATGATCGATGAGGGAGCCTCTCCCGCCTTCCATCTCTCGCATCCGTTATTACTGAAACCCCAACGCTGCCACAGGCTCTGTGTGTGTGTGTGCGTGTGTGTGTGTGTTGCGTTCGGGGTGAGAGACAAAACGTGGGAGACGGAGGGCGAGGCGTGAGCGGCAGGGAGCCGTCAGCGGCGCAGCAGGGGAGGGGGACGGCACAATCAATCCCCGCAAACACTCGCACTCGCAAACAGCTGAGCGCGCGTGTGAGTGTCATGGGAAGCTAATGGCCAACCGCCGTCGCCTCGCTGTGACCCGCGATGCTCCAGCGTGGAGCTGTGTCACCGGCGTGACAGCGCGCCAGCGAGGCGCATTGTTCTCCCAGGCTCCATCAACAAGCGGCAAGCAGATGGATGCCGAGAGAGCGGGATAAAAATAACAAGGGATCGTTGGCCTCGCAATGACAGCACCTTCCTCCTCCACAGGGACCCAAACTGTAGACTCTAAACCTTACAGTACATTCACATTTTACTCATTTAGATGCTTTTTAACCAACGTGGGCTCCACGGGAGAGGAGAACATTCAAGTTCTGCTAACAATGAATGCTGCTCTACATTCTCCAGACTACAAAGGGACGAGGCTGCTGTAGTTTTAAGTATGAGTGCAAGTACAGAGTTGAATCGCTGGTGGGAGTTAGCAGTAGAAGTGTAATGAGAAGGAAGAGGGGCAGCATTATGTAGGTAAAAGTTTGAAGAGAGAAAATGCTTCTCTTGGAAGAGTTGAGTCTTGAAAGGGCTAGAGAAACCTGCAAATCCTTTCTGTCTTTACATTTAACTGTAACTCTTAACAGTGTTTCGAAAAACTACCTAAAAAACTGCAATTAGACCGAACCAAAAATGAAACTGATCTCATAAAATTTAGTTTGTCTTTGTCTGTGCGGTCATTAAGAGCCATTAGAAGTCTGCCTTGCTCCATGCTGCCCGTTTGTGGTTTCACGGAGGTCGTTTAGAAACTTGAATGGATGATAGTATGGATGGTTGGAGAAATTTGTATTTGTAGAAAGGTCAGTTGCTTTACACCGGACCCTGGATTCTTCTGTTTGAAGGAACCACAGGAAGTCGAGTTGCCACGACTCCACAGCTTCTAGGATAACAATGATGTGGATGAACAAGAATTGACAGCTGAGGTTGTGTCGGTTGTGTCTCTTCTTTTCCAAGGTCTGCTCACTTAAATATTCCCAACACGCAGACACGCTGTGTCTACTGTCTTTTAAAACGTCCTCACTCCACGCATCTTTTGGATATAGTCAGCATGTTGTTTTTCATGAAATCAAGTGGGAAACAAGGACTATAGCCCCGCGAAGGTCTTCCAGGCTGATCTGCTGCAGCGGCAGGATGATATGGCTAAAAATATTCAGTAATGAGCTTAATAAGCCTGGGTACAAAACAAAAAAAAAAAAAGAACCCTCTCCGAGTCTCTTATCTCTCCTCAGCGCTCTCTCCCCCTCTCTCTGCTCTCTAATTGCCAACTTGTGATACGTGACCCGCGGCGAGTGCGACGATCCGAACATCGCTGCAAATTGACGAGACAGAATTCATGGTGGGCTCGGCCCGCGCTCCGAGTCACCGTCGTAATTGCCGGAGCCTGGGACGGGCGCAGGAGCCGCAGTTCTATTAGCCGGGCGCGCGGCCTCCTCCTCTTCCTCCTCCTCCTCCTCCTCCTCCTCCTCCTCCTCCTCCTCCTCCTCCTTCATCACCCCTCCCACTCCGCCCCCGCCGGCGGACGTCCTCCACCCTTCCACTGCCCCGGAGATCACCTCGCTGAGATCCAGAATGAATTCAGGCGGAGACGCGCTGCTCGGAGGAGCCCGCCGCTCCCCAGGCGTCCGGCAGGAAGACTTAATTGGGAAGTCTGTCTGCGAGAGTCCAGGGTGTTCAGCCTTGACTCGGTGCCGGCAAACCGAAAGTTTCTGCATGTCAGTGACCTCCGCCGAGTTACATAACAGCATCACATCTCGTCTGCGGCTGTGCACCACTGTGCTGCTTTGTAGCCGCATAGAGGAAGTCTGTACAGACGGACTAAATAAGACGTGTAAAGGGAAATGGAAAAAGGCATTTAAACCTGGCTTTGTCGCATACGGCACAAACAATTAAGCAGAAAAAAAAGCATAATGGATGGATGGATAAACCCAGAATCACGTTATTGGTCAGTCCACAGGAGCCCGCTCCTCATCTCCCTGAATTCCTCCCTCAATCCAACCGGGCACCGACACTCTGCGTGGCGCCTGCCTCCGCTCTGCTTGGACCTGCTCCGTGGGAGGGTGGGGGTCCCTGCTTTAGCCTTTGTAAGTGAGCTGACCACCCCTGTTTCCCCCCTGTGCCGGGAAAAGGTCAGGACTGCATCGGTGATAGAAAATGTCACAATGTCCTTTAAGAAGGATGCGATAAAATCAAATCAGCCGCCGGCCGCGATGGTACCGGCTGACCCGAGTGGGACACATCTGTAGACAGCTGTGATGTCACCGGTACGATGAGTCTCAGTGTCTGGCATACAAACTGGGATATGGTCATTGTGGAATTTGTTTTTCTTGATTAAGCAGTTTCCTGCCTGCTAATGTCAAGGATGTCTGAACCTTGATTTAAGGACTTTCTGCAATTCATTGTTCCCTTAGTGAAAACTAAACTAGGAAAGAAAACTGATAGATTTTCATATTGCATTCACTGTATTTAGAGCACTGGTGAGAAATCTTATGTAAGCGATGTTAATTTTAATTTATGTATATGCATGATTTTTCTATCTGTGTTGTGGCTTGAGCTCAGTGGGAATAACTTGGTCGAAATAATAAGGTTAAACAAAAAAAAACAGTTAAGTATATTCTGAACACCTTTATTTTGAAGCGTGACATCCCCAATCAAAGCTCCAACATGAAGACGAACCATCCATACAATACTTTGATTTAAGGTATTTCAGAGAATCAGAGAGTGTCAGGAGAGTGTCAGATCTAAAACTATAGAGTGGAAGTGCACACACGTTCAGTGTGTCGCAATACACCGACGTCCCCGTGGACAGTCAGACAGAGATGTTTTGGGCGGTGCTCTGGGTGGAGCTGCAGGTCGAGCGAGGCAGCTTCCCCTCGTGTGGATGGTGCACATGGCAGACGCTCTCAGGCGCTGCCACAATGAGCTGCATCACACCTGACGCCGTCACCACCTCTTTTCACTTCCACCGCACTCCTGCCCCCCCACCCCCCCCTACACCCCAGGAAGCTCCATCATACCCTGACTCCCCCTGATCCGGTTGTCATGGTTACCATCCACCCGCCTCCCTTCCATTCCACCACATCAATGAGGGAGGAGCAGAGCCGGCAAGCTTGTAAGCTCCAAGAGTGATATCGAAAACCCCTGGTGGCGTAGAGGGGTGAACGCCGTCGTCAGAGGAGAGATGAGTCTGACGTCTGGTTTTTAGAGAGGGCTGCATTCAGGTGTCGGTGCCCAGTCAATCTCATCAAAGTCAACAAACACAAGCAGGGGGTGGCTCACAGCAGGAAACATCTCGTCGGATTGGAACGTTTTTTTTTCATTCGTCGTTGTGACAGGTATGGACGAGGGTGGCAAACCAAAGAAAAACTCCATGAAGATGGTGCACTTCAGTTCATAAGTGTGATGTTATTAAGCCTAACGACACCAAACTGTGGTCTCAGTCTATGTTTGCTCCAAAGTATGACTAGAGCTTTGTTAATAAAACTCTGATTGTTCATTCAGAGAAATCATTTCTGGTTTTAAACTGAGGAATTATTCATTCTCAAAAACCAGAGTGGGGGATTTTGACTGTGTGGACAGATGCTGTGAGGGATTTTTTTTGCACTACAAATGACTGAATGTTGTTGAGAATATTAAAGGTAAAACTATGACAGACAGAAATGACTAAAACAGCATTTGGCATTTAGATAAGGACCAAATCGGAAGTAGCTGCCAACATGAACACTGGTCATAGTGCACTACACAGACGAGAGTGAAATTATTCCGGGTTGTGTTCTCCCTTGGCTCCGGCTGGGAAGGGGAGCTCGGGGCAGACAGGAAGTCCTGTCTGAGGTCACGGTGAACCCACCGAGCAGACGGGAGGTTGTGAGGCTGCAGCCAGAGCCGGGATGAAACAGTCTGTTTGCCCCAAGAGAAGATTTCACCTGCGACCAGGCGGACTGTGGGCAGACAGTGACACACACACACACACACACACAGAGGCACAAACACACACACACACACACACACAGACACAGGCAATTCTCTTTCAAGTCTCCATTTCACTGCTGCTCTCTGCTTATAAATAGGATGCTATCCACAAACAACAACTAAACAATGCCCAAATTACCTAAACTTGCAAGTTTGTGGGTGACATTTAACCAACCTTAAGGTGTAATAATCTACGTGCAAGTGAATTGGACAAGTGCGCTGGTAAAGAACAAGGTTTTTCAGTTGATGAGACTGAAATGTGAAAGTTCAGTTTTTATTGGAACGTTCAGAAAATCCTTGTTCGCTATTAAGCGCTGCACTTCACAGTATCGAATGCTCCGGACTGAGTCTATAAAACATTCACAGTGTTTACAGTATAAAGTCTATAACGAAACTCAGGCCCAAGCCCGCCCGCAAAAATCACCTCCAAATACTCTGTCTGCCTGTTGTTTCGCTCGACCGTCCGCAAATGACACACGGAATAAACAAATCCACCGACTATTCAAAATAATTTGCCACTTACCGTGCTTCATTTAGTGCAAAGTGGGGAGACAAGTAAATAAAGTTCTCATTATTCCCCCCCCGCTCCAGACTGAGCATAATAAGGCCGTGTGAGTCAGCAATTACAATAATGTCCTGGTTTTATCAGCAGCGGACGGTGGACACAATCTTGTTTTCCACCAAATCAATTTGACAAGTGGCTTTTTTGGCTTCGTGGTGATTGTGTTGTCTCATTCTCTTTGCTTTTCATCTGCTGTTGTTTTCCCTCCTTTTTTCCCTCGCTCTGTGTTTGCAGCCGAACGCTTGTAAATAATCCGTCTGACAGGCACGAGATGAAGACGTGCATGTGTCGCGGCCCGTGCCCGGAGAAACAAGCCATAAACACGGATAAAGGATTGCACCTGGGGTGTGAACCTGTGTTTATTTGCGGCTGCCTATCTGGCTTAAAGTCTGCTCACAGCTCAGCACAGTTTTTTCCCCGACTTCACTCATTTCAGACAGGACTGGAGACCTGTCCAGAGCGTATTCCCTGCCTGGAGACGGGCTTTCAGACGTGTTCTGATTCTAGTTTAGCTCTGGTCTCATTACCAAACTTCTCCCACCGAGACACACACACACATACACACACCCTCCGCAGCTAGGCTAGCGCCCTTACTGTGTGTTGATTGCGCAACATTTGCTTCCTGAAAGTTTCTGTGATAAAATCTTAATGCAATTAATAATCTAGTAAACCCATTAGAGTCAGGGCAAACGCATCAAGCTGCTGTTTAAGTGAATTATTTCCTCATGGTCTCGAGGCAAGATAAATCCAATGAGTGGATTGCAAGGAGGGAAAGAGCTTTGAAATGAGTTTGTTAATCACTTTGCATTACTGTTCTTTTTAAACATTGTCATTAATTTAATAAGTAGAGATGCAGCTGCACAGCCAAGCTATCCGTTGTGCCACAACAAAAGAGCTAAAATGAAGACTTTTCTTTCAACCCATGGTTGTAATGTGATTTTCAGACCATCAGATCTCAGGAAATTACTAAATGCATAAGCCTGTATGACGTCTGTATAAAGATAAGTCTACATAATGCAAGATAGTGTGGTAACTTTCTGGCCAAATCTCTATACATATACTCAAATATAATATTAAGAGCCTGAATCCATGATTTACGTTATCCTTCATTAACCCAAACCTTAGCTTATGCAGACTGTTACCTCCGTCCTCGTAGCTTTGGAGCATTTTGTGATTCATGTGTGTTTTTTTTTTTTTTTTTTTTGCTTTAATCCTGCGGGAAAAGAAATAATTAGTCCCTTTGCTCTATGAAGCAAATGGTCGTGGCTTTTATGACAAATACCCTGCATGCTGCAAACTAACCGTGGTCCCATTAGCATTTACTGCATGAGCTCGAGGACGTGCACCTATTTTGCACCCCACCGCATTATGGTGGTTGCCAAAAGTCGGGCAAAAAAGTGCTAATTCAGTGTTTGTCTTATTACATGTTTGGAGAGGGGGGGGGGGGGGGTTGGGGGTGGGTGGGGCATTTCCAATTGTATCTTCCAATTATACTGTGAGGGCGTTTTACATATGGCTGCCTGTGTCTACATCAGCTCCACATCCTTTGATACCGCTATGTTAATGACCAGCAATCTAAATATGACCTACTTAGAGTATAATTAAATGCATACCAGACACAGCTTAAGATAGCACACCCATTCATCACTGCTCATTACAGAGTGATCTTCTCATCCAGGGACACTGACAGGGACAGTGTCAGGTCTATTAGCAAGTCGCCCCCGATTTAGCTGCGTTTGACTGACAGGAGCTAAAGAGCCTCTTTCCACTGAAGGAAACATTGCAGCGGTTCTCATGAAACCTTCTTTACCTTCACTGTTCTCTTCTCTTTTATTCAATCAAGTGGCATCAGCAACGTGGGACATTTCTTTGTTTTGGCGCAGGTGTGTGTCAGGGTTTTTAGGTCAATAGTTTCAAAAAGAGTCGGCGAAGCTGGATATCGATGATGGTTAAAGATGTTGTTAAAGTTGGTGAGGGGGACTGAAAATGGGGTAAAAATCGCAGAAAAAAAGTGGCACGGTGACGAAAATTCAGGCCCTGAGCTGCTCTACCCAAAGGGCCGACTCATTAATGTTTAATGAGGAGTTGACAGTGGTGCCACTTTGTCTGTGTGCGTGTGTGTGTGCATGTGTGTGTGTGTGTGTGTGTGTGTGTGTGTGTGTGTGTGTGTGTGTGTGTGTGTGTGTGACAGAAAGACAGACAGACAGATGAACTGAGAGACGGAGACCGTATGAGATGAAAGGCAGAAAAGTCACACAAAAGTACACTGCGAAGAAAGAGGTCAGAGAAAGTTGGAGGGAGACAAACATGATCGACCCGCTCTGTGTGTGTGTGTGTGTGTGTGTAGAGGGAGTATATGCAGGGAGCACTGTCCTTTCATGGTTATACACTCGCTGTATCCCGAGCTTGCAGAACTTCCTCCTCTTCCATCCAGACTGACAAAAAGTGAAAGTCTCAGTCCTTTATTCCACAATGCATTGCTACCAGCTTTACATGCTATAAGGGGGAGATAAACCCTTTTATTATCATTATCTTGTGGTGCAAACGCAGTTCTTGCTATGAAGTAAAGTATTATTTCCCATCTGCTGTCTGAGTTTAAAACAGCGCCGGGAGAGAAAAGCGAGGTAGAGACATGGTCGGAGGCGGGATCTGAGCCCAGGCTCTGGAGCTACAGGGGCCTGGCTGTGCAGCGTGTGCAGAGTGTTGAAGACCTCCAGCCTCTTCTGTGTGATGAGCCTCACATTATGGGACCTCCTGGGACTTCACTCTCCGCACTCCGTCACATCATGCGTCGCTCAGACGAGCAAGCCAGCACTTACCTTACGTAACGGCGCTCTTCATTACAAACACTTTTAATTATGCAAACATCTGAACGTGGACAGGACGCACAGGGAGAGTTTTGTAAATCACGGTTACATTATGGGACTTTCTTTACGATATATCATGATTTGAAGTCAATTATCAGGGAATGTCAACATCCATATTTATACAGCGATTAACGTCACAATCCGCAGAGAGACGTGAGTTGCACTATTTGTCATTTTCGACAAAGGCCTGGAGTATTCAATCATAGATTAGTCAAATGATAAAGCGTATGAATTAAGATACAGAGCCAACGTGCGGCATCCCAGGCAGAATCTTGACTGAGTCCCTGAACCGGCTCCTCGTTTCTCGGTTTCCTCTCAGTGATTGGCCTCGCTCAGCCTCGGCGGCTCCAGGCCTCGCTGCAGGCAGACTGAGAGGAGGGACTGAGTCCATTAAGCCGGCAATAAAAAAATAATTGTCTGTGTGTTTGAGCCCGGGCATCCTGTGATAACCTCAGCTGTGCAGCGGTAGGCACCGCAGAGTCAAAGAGGATTACTGAGTTCAACCCCGACAAGTGAAGATTTGTCCCCTCTGCATGCGATCAAGGTGCTGATTGAAAGACGAAAGTTTTTGTCATTTCTGGTTAGTTTATTTTCATTTTGATGTTTGTGCACTTCTATTTTCATCTGTCAAAGTCGCACTTATGTCATCGACATCTCTTCATCTTTTAGTGTTAATATTCCCAGTTTGTAATCACTTATATGTAGAGTGCTGATTGTCACTGTTATCAGCCTTCTCACATCCCTCTTTTACAAATTGCCAATTTTGTGCCCCAGAAAAGTGGGTTTTTCTTTCTACATAAGTGTTTTTTGTTTTGTTTGCTCACTAACAGAGTCCTTACATGGATGGAAACGCTGAGCTCCCGTAGTGAACATTAAATGCATCTAGTTTGGGTTCTGTTGACTTTAGCCGATTAAAATAGCATCTAAATGAGCCCAGTGGTGTTAATTGACAGAACACTGTAACTGAAAATCCAGTCATTAGCCGGAGAGTTGTTTTTAAATCATTTTTACGACATGATCGTGTGCATCATCGTTGTGTGGTTGCCCCAGTTTGCAGCATCTGCAGGTACATAAAGCTCCGCTGTGAATGAACACATTACATTCTAATGATAATCACTTGGAAAATACGTCGTGGGTTGAAAATCATTGTTAAAAATTAATATCCTCATTCCGAGAAATGAAACCCCAGTGGTTGAGGACTTTCAGAAGCGGCTAGTGAAATCGAGAAAGATTTCTCTTCTCTTGTGTGTTGAAGTGATTTGAGGCTGTGGGTGAAGTGTTATTAAAGCTTCTCCAAATTGACCTGAATTGAACCCATTTATTCCCAAAGTGAAGCATCAGCACCCCAATCAGAGTGACCCTGATTGGATTTTACTGTTATTTTCTTCACAAAATGATCTGCTCATCAAACGAAAACCTGTTAAACGGCAAACGAAGCGACTCTGATTCCGCTCGTCTCACGGGGCGACAAGGGAAGAAAAAACAAAAAAACAACAGAAATGAGAAGGCAACGTTTTTGGCCAGCGCGGACACTAATGTGCCGCTCTGCTGATTTGATGTCACAGCTGAGCAGAGTAGAACCCTAGCCTGTAAAATCAGATGTTGTCTTGCGTCGCCCCCGAGGGACGATAAGCCACAAAAAATGACCCCAGCAGTCACTTCACACAGCGGAGGGACACAGGTATCTCAGCTGGAACTATATATAACAGGGAACTGGTGCTGAAAACTCAGGCTGAGTGGTTACAGTACCAGGCAGGGAGGCTCTATAAAAAGACACTATCAGGTTGAATTATGAAAAGTATCCAGCGATCTTGAACTAAGCTCGTACCGTATCAGGAGTTGGTGGCGGAGGCCAAACAAAGGCGAAGAGCGGCTGGAGATGTGGTGAATGTGTCCGCCATTAAGGGCTGGGAGAGGAAACCATTAAATAATGGGGGAGTCTGGATCAATTACAGACAATTTAGAAACAATACGGTTCCCAAACGGATTCTTCTGCGTTGTGCACACAGTTTATCGCGCGCGTCGTCTTATTTAAGAACCTTGAGGCTTTGGGCGGAGACATTAGCGAGGCCGAGGTTAATGCTGTTTAACCGCCGATCGGATCCAGTAAAACTCATCCCGGGTTGCGGCTGCTCTGTGCTCGCGTCGCTCTCCCCCGCCTCCGAGCGGAACGAGGTCGGAGCCTCCCGCAGCCTGGAAGCTGCAGCAGCTGCTGCAACAACGGGCTGACGCAAGGTTTCGGCGCAGCTGACGCACACACACACGCGCACGCACGCACGCGCACACACAGGCAGAGTTCAGCCGAGACCGGGAGGAGGTGATGAACGCCGCCGATGCTATTTTCACACCTTCCTCAGCCGTGCGCCCCGGCGCTAATTCAATACGTCTCCCCTGCTCGGCGGCCCCCGCCGCAAATGAGCGCCGGCAATATGGAGCTCGATAATGGACGGGGATAAACAGGCGCCGGTGGAACAAAGGGAGCGCGAGTGTTTGAGAGGTGGAGATGAAGGGGGTCGGCGCTCGCTGAGAGCGGCAAGAGCCTGACTGACAGGTGAACTCAGCGGGGGGGAGGGGGGTAGGTGAGGGGGGGGGCACATCAGGTATGCATGTCAGTCATCCCGCAGATCGACACCATGGATCTCTGTCTCTCCTTTGAAAAACACAGGATATCCATATGTCGATGCGCGTGAAGGGGTTTGGTCGTTTATTTCACTCGATTAAGATTAAGGAGTTGAACCTCGGAGCCTCACTGGTTTTCATTGTAGAGGTTCGCCTCTAATTTGATTAGCGAGCACGAAAGCGGCATCAATAATGGAGAGAGTCGCGGACATCTGCTGCTCTGAGCTCCATGTTTGAAGTGCGGACCCTGATGCACAGCCAGACTGAACCACATCAACCGTTCGTCAGGGCTGTGGCGCGTCTGTCGGAAATTTCACAAACCGTAAAAAAAACAAAAAAAACATCAGCTCTGCCTTTGCCAGGTTGGTGGGGGGTGTTGCTGTGGCTTCTCTCTCACCCACTCTAGAAGCGTGCACATCCAGGCCTGGTGGAGGCTCTGCTTTGGTCCCGGGTGTGAGTGTGAGTGAATGGCGTTATGAGTGTGTGTGTGTGTGTGTCTTTAATGGGTTTGCTGATCTGTACAGGGTGTTTTTCCGGCCTCTCACCCAAAGAGCACCAAGAGACCCATGACGCTGGCAGTTACAGAGAAGCTTGAGAAAACTGAGCGTTGGATGTATAATCTCTATTTGGACCCACATTTTAAGTCATCAGAAATCGACGGCAATCCAGCAAAATCGATTTCTCAAAGGTTGCAAATCGCGGTTTTGCGGCAGACAAAGACCCCGCATCAACAAGGGGGCCGGCACGTCATCATTGCATTAACCGCTGAAAGTGTGCAAATGCCATGGGCTGAGGGAGTCACATCAGCGCTGTGCGAGATATTGGTCGTGATGGATGAAAACGATCTTTCAGGCGAGGCAAAATTCAACATTTATGAGTGCCGGTCGATAGCGCTGACATGTTCATCCCCAGGTTTAGAGCGACGGGCTGACGTTTGATCGGGGCTCGCGCCTCAATCCGCTGCCGGCGCTGCGAGCTGTTATTTATCGAATGACATCACATTTCGAGCACTTTCGTGCAATTCACAGGAGGGTTGGGCGGACCGGCCCGAGTCTATACTGTGCCACGGAATACTGATGCATTTGTCAATGTCACACTTTGCAGAAAAAACACAGCAGCGGGCCAAAATCGAACCGAGGCGAGGCGTCTCGGTGTCGACAGTGATCAATCCCGTGGCTTTTGATGCTGACACAGGTCCTGCGCCGGTATTGACGGCCGGCGGCGACGGGAGGCTCCGTTTTATGATCCGATGGAAATCGACGGCGCTGACTGATTCAGGTCCGTCAGGACAAACCGGATCTATGAGATTAACTTAATTACTCAGCCACCAAGCCGGCCGAGGTGCAGAACCAGGCGTCGTATTTGGTCCGCGTTTGTGGACCCAGCTATCGCGACCCGAGCCCCCGGGAGACAAATATCTGGCGTTATCTGCTCGAGCCTGAACTCTGCGTGCGCTCCGGGTTTATCAGACCTGCCGCTGCTGATTGATGACAGGGACGCTACAATGTGATGCAAGCAGCCAAAACAATAAGCTGAAAGGCTCCGCCGAGCTTTATCTCCATCCCCATTGTCTCAGAGGTTTGTCATCACACACTTGCATCTGACCCGGGGAGATATTGGCTGCAACGCCTGCCCTCTGGAACTATTGCTCCTCTCTGCAGTGGCGCGGGTGGCGTGGGTGCAGTTTGCTAAAAATAGTGCTATGAAAATGCCAACAACAAGGTGAATTAACCATTAACCATCTCATCTGAATTAATGCAGCCCGCCTAAACCGGTGTGCGTATCACCTGCAATGACTTTCATCTGAGGATGAATTTCCACAATCGCCTCTGCTGCAGCCCACGACATGGTTTGCTCCTTTGCACAAATCGACTTATCTGAATTCCCTCTCGTCATCTCTTCATTTTTATAGATTTTTACTGGATGGACGATTGGCAGTGGATGGACCTTTGTCTGGGATTTTTTGATCCTGTTCACATTTAGCTTGTGGACCTGGACACTTGCGCGCTACTCAGCTATGCATCTATATGCAGATAATTTCAATAGCAGAGACGTGCCAAATATATTACCTGCCAGATTATTCTCATAATAAAGACGTACAGAAGAGGGGCAGATTTGCATTTTTTGATGGCGGCTGTATTCACCACCTCCTCCAACAGGTTATTTCCTTCTGTTTGTCCTTGTGGGAGCCGCAGCATGATTAACATTTTGATGGTACTGTTATGTCAACTCGGGAGAGATAAAAAGAGTCCTGAATCCGACAATGCTGTCTTGAAGGACTTCGCATTTTAATTATCATCCTCATCCTCAAAGAATTAGTGTTTAAGAAAGGGAATTTCTTGCAGACGGTGTTGTGTCACTGCGTTTGCTGATAGCAGCATTTCCCCCTTGTGAGAGGAAACAGAAGTGACGGTCTGATATCATCATTGTTTGTCTTTCTATGAATTGAAGTGAGGGCTCACATCTATAGCTGCAAATCCCCCTCTGAGGCGATACCGATGCATCACTACAGGCATATGAATAAAACTGGCTTCATTAGCGAGAGCGTTTCAGGTTCATTTTGTCAGCGTGTTGAGCTCGACAGACCCGCGTTTTTGAAAGGTCGACAAAGCGTGTGCTTAACCGAGTCACACAATGAGATTGTTGTACAGTGGCGCTGCTGTTAGTACGTCCCCCCTGAGTAATGTGCCTGGTATGTGGATGGGCGATAAACCCATGCGTACGGCAGCACGGAGCCAATTAACGGAGCCTCTGTGGCTGCAGGAAGGGGGGGGTCTTACGGGCAGGAAACGTGAATGTGCTCCAGTGTGTTGTATTGAAAAGAGTTTCCTCCACCGGTGGTCCCCGACTTCGCTTCGCGGCGACAGAGCAGTCATTAAGACAATATATTACATCCCGGAGTAGTAATGAGGAAATCGAGTCTACTTAGCTCGCTGCTCCGAGCCGGAGTAGAGCAGTGGTCGACTAATGCGTTAAAGCCGCTCCGTAGTCCCTGTGATGGAGCCAAAGGATGAGAAAAAAAAAAAAAGAGAGCTGTTTCCTCTGTGCTCCTGCTGCGTGAGTGGTGAGCAAAGCAAATTACCTTTGAGCCTGTGGAGACTTGTTTAATCACTTCAAATAAGCAGCGTTGGTCGAACCGGCGTCCTGTGCCCACAGGAGATGTGAACGCAGAGCGGCGGGCACAGATCGGCCGATGGTCTGCTGCAGTCTGCAGACACTGGACCACTCAGGGCTGCAGCGTCCTCCCGCCCAAATATCACATGCTGGATACGGTGTGAGAGAACGAGACAAGATAGAAGTGTTCAAGTCGGTTGAAGCTGGGACCCAGTGATGTAACTTGTAGCGTATTTCATTGGATTACTCAGTGTGAAGGATGTGCTGAGAGAAGACAGTAATCCTGTAGTATAGGGGTACATACGTGCTTTTACATATACTCTCAAAAACTTTGCAAAACTGTCATGCAGAGTTGGTTTAAGAAAGTGGAAGTTTTCCCTGACTCTGCAGCATTGCCGATGTCTCGCAGAGATTGAGACCGATATCAGTCTGATTGATCGTCGAACTGACACTCGAGGGTCCCTGTGTGACACCAGGCGAAAGACAAAGAAGGCGACAGATTTATCGGCGCTCCTGATGTAAGAAATGAGCGCATTTATCAAACTCCTACGCCAACAAGCCGACATGTGTTCCTTCCTCGCACCTACCTCGCAGTCTCTGCGCTGCTGCATTATGCAAATCACCCGCGTGTTTACTCCACGGAAAATAAGAACATTTAGTTCACCAGCGAAACAAAGGCGGCATTCAAAAATATCTGAAATATTCTGCTAAATCCCCTTTGATGTTCACTGCGGCACGCCGCGTCACTCCACGCTCGTCCCTCGTTATTCCCGGACCTATTTCACAAAAAGTTGCCGCCCTATGAGGCGTTTGCATCCCTCTGAATATTTCAAGTTCCTCCAGCTTCTTTGAACCTCTCTCACCTCATAAAGTGGCAAAAAAAAAAACGGAGCTGCTGCGTCCCGAGTCCCCGAGTTCTGATGCACAGCAACGGATGAATAAATAATGCGACACTTCCAGGAATCATATCGGACGCTGATATCGCAATAACAGCATCCAGAGTTATAAAATGATAAACATACCATTAGGCCGCACCGGGCGGAGCGCACCAGAATCAAGCCGTTCAAATATTTAACAGCGCAGGGGACGGCACACATTTACATGGAGCGTTTAGCGCAATGTTAGGGTGAGGGGGGGGGGGGGGTCCAGTGAAAACTCGGATCTAATTGAGTGAATGCATCATGTAGAGGGGCCGTATAATAACAACGGCGCTCCCCGCTGCAGAGGACTGAGCGCCGAGTGCTGTGCGCCGCAGCTTGTCTCTATTAACGATTGGCGGTTTTCTCGCCCGTGTCGCGGCGTCTCTAGGCCGGGCCCGCCGCAGTCGATGAGGTTGTTCGCGGAGCGTGCGATCGCCTTTCTGTCACAGCTCAGCCGCCAACCCGTCCCTCTGGGGGACCCGGGTCGGGCTCAGCGGCAGGGGCCGGGGGGGGTGTGAGAATGCGAGTGCAACCCCATGTCTGCGCGGAAATGCCACATTGCTCTCAACTACAACCCAGAGGTTAAAGAGACTCACACACACACACACACACACACACACCCACACAAACACACACCGGAGGGCGTGTTGGTTTCAGTGTCTTGCCCAGGGATGCTACGACATGAAAGGGGTCGGCCCACCTGTCTGTCAGCCCAAATCACTGTCTTTTGGTTTCTACAGCAACGCGAGATGCCTTGGTATCTTGCGTGATGTTTGTGCATCTGTTTGACACGCCCGTCCAGCCGAGCTTCCTCGCTCCGCAGACTTTCTTGCTCTTTGCATCATCTCGCTCTGTGGGTGTGCAATATTTCCACCTGTGGAGTCAGTCAGTTGAAGGCCTGGTGCGTCAGACAGAGTGGCCAGAAGATCGGGCTGGGAGGACAAGGCAGGGGGGGGAGACTCATTCAACGCTGTGTGAATGAGCCCAGCCTGTGAAGTTTGACCTTGACGGTGAGGAGTTTTGAACAAGAGTGCTTCCTATTCACCTGCTGAGGGTGGAAAATGTCTGAAAATAATCGAAAATCCCAGCAGCTACATCCTCGTCTTTCTCCTCCAGTCTCACAGGAGGGGGCCACAGTTCTGCCTCCATGCTTTCCACAGAATTGTTGCCCCCATGGCTTGAATCACAGGGTACCTGCGAGGACTGGCTCCTTGAAAAGGACTCACGCTCCCCCCTGAGACAGTTAGGCACAGCGCTCAAACGATTTTGTATGACTGAGCTGTGTGTTCGCGCGGACTCGCCATAGTCCAGGAAAGACTGTAAAAAAGGGGCTTTTCAAAGTTTGATTCCAATTGTCCCCCTTATAAAAGATTATCTGAGGGTCAGACAGCAGAGGAGTTTGGACTTGGCTTGTGTCAGTACAGCTTGGATTATCAGATTGTCACTGAATGGATAAGCTCAGAATAAATCATCTTTTTTATCACTCTGGTTCTTGGTACGTGAGCTCAGGAGGTCTTTGCCTCCCTGCTAAAGCACTGCCGAGCTGCTCAGTGGCGCCTCCTCTGGGCGCCTGTGATTTCTTAAGTGAGTCATTCGCCTCGAGAAAGACAGGAGAATGAGTCCCCATGATTCATAGACAGCTGTGAGGATCCGGTAGCCTCTGACAGATCGCAACCAATTACACCTGTCAAACACACTTTCCTGCGCTCCGATGAAAGTTCTCCCACGATCCCTGTCGAAAGTTTCGGTGGAGCTCATAGTGCAGGCATCAACAAGTGCTACATCTATCATTTTTCTACCCTCTTATTCTTTTTCCACACTTCCTCTGGATATAAGCAGTTGCAGCTGATTCCTGGTATTAGCAGGAAAGGTTCCCAGTTTGCATCCCAGTTGGACCAAAGGCCTTTCTGTGTGGACTTTGCATTTCCTCTCTGTGTCTGCCTGGCTTTTCTCTGGGTGTTCTGGTTTCCTCCCACAGTCCAAAAAACGTGCATGTTTAGGTCAACTCTGCAATAGTTAAACGTCAGCTGTCTCTCGATGTGCTGCAGTCTGCGCATACAGTCCCAGCGGTTTGGAGTCTTGTTTATACATTGCGGTGGGGCTGTTGACTCCCGAGTTCAGACAGGTGGATAAAAACAAAGGCTGGGATGCTGGACACGAACACAAACTGCAAAGAATGAGTGGCAAACGGAATTCATTATCCAATGGCAGGGGGTCAAACAATACATAACACATGAGGGCTGCAAAACAAACCAAAAACCTTTAGTCAGAGTGTATCTCGAGCTCAGGTGATGATTCTCAATAGGTTCATCTCTGAGCGAGTCCCAGACAGCTGACGTAGCCTTGAGCTGCGGTTGCCGAGAAAAACAGGCAAAATCAGCAGCGGAGGGTCAGTCGAGCCACGGCGGAGGGCGTATTGGGGTCAGCGTTCTTCATCGCTCTTCCTGTGTGGCTAATTTGCCGTTGCTCTCCAGGACCGCTGTGAACTGTGTCCTATTAAGTTCTCAACAATGGGAGGAAAAGACAGACGCTGACAAAAAGGCTGCCGTTGCCTTAGTTCAGTCTGCGTGAATGGAAACGAGCTGGAGACATCACTCGTAGCACAGCTCTAAACTAATCACACCCTGACGAAGACTGTCAGCTGAAACATGACTGCGGAGGCAATTTATTCCAGGTTTATAATCCTTGCAAGGCAGGGGACCTTGACATCTTTTTTTTGTTTAGTTATGACTTATTGATCACAAAGCAAAGCAGGAGTCAGGCCTCTGAAAGATGTATCAATAAAACAGCGTGGCGGCTTTGAGGACAAATTGGATTCTGAAGTGGGAGACCTTGAAGAGAATGTAACCTGAATATCTTTCTCAGCTCTGTGTGACCTTTAGCTCCCGATGCGCCATTAGCATTCCGCACTGGGGACAGTTTGTACAGTGGTGGTGAATAGGAAAAGACAAGCTCACATGTGGTACAGTGATGTTAATGCTAATGAGAGAGTGACTTTAATCGCACATTCTGTTCGTGTCGCTCGTGTGATGTCACTCGAAGCAGCTGTGGTTAAGACTGAAGACAACATGACCATGAAAACCAGGTGCAGGTCTGCAGTGAGCTAACCAGATGCTGCTACAGACTGGATGCTACTCGCTAAATTAGCTGCTATTATCCACTGCTAACACTAGACAACAAACAATGAGGAAAGAGAGAGACTTCAGCTCAATTTAGAAGCTCATTAGATGGAAAGAAAAGTAAATAGCAGCTTTATTGATTATTCTGGCTAATGTTTTAGCTAGTAATGGTCTCAAAAGTTCAGCTATAGTGCCCGCTTTGTACCTTCATAGTGTTACGGGAGTGCGCTGTTGCCCATCTCCAGCCAAACACACAATTTGGTTCATAATTGAAGTATGATGTGCTAACTCAAAATAATAGTTTTGGCAAATGAGGTAGAATGTGGAATAAAGTAGGATATCATTAACTCTAAGCCAGTTTAGTGAGCTAACATAGGAAACTTTTTGAGTCAAGTACAACTCAAAACTCTGAAAACCCCGAAAATTGCTGATTAAATTGTGATTTTGCTTTGACTTGACTTATTTGCTTTGCGCTGACATTTTCTCTCTGTAATTTACTTTATCTTTTCTTTTTTTTACAATTACTCTGGGCAATCGGGCCACTGAAATAAGCTCAGCCAAACTAAGCTGAGCTCAGTTAATTACTGTATCCTCCTAATTTTCAAAATAAGAAGCTCTCATTAAAAAAGAAAATAACAGTTCAATTATTGCTATTCTAAATGTATAGATTCCAATGTCTTGAAGTGCAAATTATTATCTGCTGACGTCCAGGGGATTTTCTCCCTGTGAAAATAAAATGAACTTTTGGTTCGTTCATTTCTCAATTTGAGGCTTAAACTGACTAAATGTTGCATCTTCTTTGTGCACAGAGACAGTAAAACATTTCATCCAGCACAGTGTTATGAGTCTTTGATTGAATACATCAAATATCAAAATTAATCTTTCTCTGTATGTTGCTTTCCTATATGGCTCTATGCTCATATTTCCATAAATTCGATTGACTTTTTTCTTTTTTTTGACTGGATAAACTCATTTTGCTATTGTGAAGTGATTGTGGATCCTAAATGGACATTATACTGACAATTACTGTGCTGTGATTAAATAAGGCCCTGACCTGTTTTAACCACCGCCTTCACTCCAACAGAATCTCCTGGAAAATTTAAGACTTTTTTCTCTGCGCGCACACACACACACACACACACACACACACACACACATTGTAATTAATAATTAGAGAGGCATGTCTGAGGCTGTAGTGAAATCACTGGCTAATCTGTTCCCATTGACTGAGCTGAGAAAGCAAATTAAGCAGCTAATGAGCACCATAACATCATTCAAATGACTGCGATCAATCTCAGTACAAACGGAGACAACACGTTGCGCACACACACACACACACACACACACACACACACACACACACACACACACACACAAACACACATTATAGAATTACACCAGCAGGACCTAATGTTATGGATGTGAACAAAGAGTACTGCATGTGTTTTCTCTTTTGTTTCTGCTTTGCCTGGTTTCTCTTTAATTTCACCCTCCTTTAGGTCTACATCATTTATAGGCTTTGGCTGTTACGACATTAAAGTAAGTCTTAATGTGTTTTTTAGTTAAAGAAAGACCAACACACAACCCCTCAGTTCATCCACAATGTGATCCTCAGTCTCCTAGTATCACTGTGCTGTTCCTCAGTCGTCTTAGCTGATGATGATTCTTTCTCACCCTGTCAGTGGCTCTGCGCTCAAATCCCATTAGTTCTTGTCGATCGCGTGAAATACCTTGAAAATATATTGTTTCCCTCGGAAATAAGCCCCTGCTTACGCTGGTCAATATAATCGTTACCGAGTGCTGTTCAAACAGGAGGAAGCAGCATTGCGTCCATAGCAATTCAGCTGAATATTAGCCGTGTCCGCCCTGCTCGTCTTCAGGAAGCCATGGGAGGGTTTGTATAAAAAACGAGTGTGACATCGCTGACTGGTTCAGGGCTGATAACCACTTACATCCATCACTCAGTGCTCCACTCTGGGCCCTGCTATTATCATTAATAGGCGAGCGTGTGTCTAAGCCCAGAGGAGCAGTTCACCTCTGGAAGCAGCTGGAGCAGCACTAACTCACAGTGATGACACTGCGACAGATATAAAATCACATTAGGCTGGAGCCCCAACAGGATTATTACCAGTTCCTGTAAATGACCGTGAGGTCGTAACATGTGATGTGCTACATCTGTGGGCATGTTGGCTATTGATTCGCTGTATGTGATTTAAACACAGTCCTTGTTTTGATACTGAGCAAGGATTAAAATCAATTTTAGAGGACGATACTTTGAATGACCTGGGACGGGCGTCAGCATTGTGGAGGCAGATGTGTGTGACAGGCAATGAGTGCCTCCTGCTGTAGGGCCTCAATTATTACCTCTATAATGTTGATTCTCTAATGTCGCCATGTCTGTGGCAGTGCTCAGTGGGGAGAGACAACTATAAAGACAAGCTATATAAGATTATGAGCAGGTTCCAGTATGATGGTGCTTGGCTTCTTAGGGCAAGTTTGTGAGTGGACCAACCTTTGGTCCTTATCGTTATTACTTTCAATTCTCATATGTTTCCAAATGATCAGTGAACCGCTAGTGAGCCTGAATATATAGTGGAGCTACATAACATTCTGATTTCCCTGTGGTTGATGTTGTGTGATTAATGTGTGTGTGATGATGTCTGAACTCTCTCTCTCTCTCTGTCTCTCTCTCTCTCTCACACACACACACACACACACACACACACACACACACACACACACACACACACACACACACAGTGATGACATGTCCAGTGATACAGGGTGGGCTGATGAGATATTTGCTGGAGAACATCCGTGTCTGACAAATTTAATCAGTGTAGTTGAGGCGGCACTTGGTTAACCAGACATCAAAGGGACACACACACACACACTCAAACACACACACACACAGGAGGATTTTTATGAAGGTGGTGGTCACATCATTCATGCACAGACCAAAACAGACTGAAATCAGTTTGAGGCTGGTGCAGAGTACGGTTCTGGGTCATCGGCAGTGCAGCGAGTGGAAGTTAAACACTTATCTGTGGCTGTTAATGGTTGCTATCAGCACATCAGGCAGCGTGTGCAGCTGAAAGCTCACGTGCTTCAGATCTCTGGTGTCGAGGCTAATGTGGTGATTGCAGGGCAGGGCCTGCAGCCTGAGAGTGGCTCTGTGACGTGCGAGCTCCCGTCAGTCCACCGGCTCTAACGAGATGGACGCGTCAGAGCTGACTGAACTCCCGTGCCTGAAAATCTGGCCGTCAGCTGCACCACTTCCGCAACCTGAACTTGTAAATGCTCAAATTGTTGTTTGACTTGACTTGATGTTTACAGTGGCATTGAAAATAACCCAGGCCGGTGTTAGGATTCTCGCTGCACAGCTGAGCTCCGAGTTAACCGAGTCAAACACCTCTAAACACGGTGATGACAGCAGTTGGCCGCTCGCCACGCAAATTCTATACGCATTATTTCTAGGTCGTGGACTGGCTCACATATGTAGCCGTTTCTGTTTTTGTATTCTCTGGCTTCATTCATTTGAGAGAAATCAGTGACTTTGTATTGCGTGTCTGCAGCTGCATGGTGGTAATGCTATTAGACAGCATTTTATTTTTTACCGGACAGTTTACACAGAATTATTTACAAATTTTAACAAACAAAATAAGCGTCTATCTGTCTATCTAGCTATCTCTCTATCTATCTAT
Source organism: Karalla daura (assembly GCA_029224185.1). Lineage (NCBI taxonomy): Eukaryota > Metazoa > Chordata > Actinopteri > Chaetodontiformes > Leiognathidae > Karalla > Karalla daura. The sequence goes on along the minus strand of CM055193.1, from coordinate 21,058,634 downwards.
TTATCTAGCTATCTATCCATCTGTCTACCAGGTGCTTGCTCATGTCCCTCGGCACATGGGAAATCAGGTGTCAGTGCAGTGTGGTAATTTGAGGTGCATTCGGCGATTTGACGGGCACTGGATTAGTGGCAGTGTTGTCTCAGAGCCTTTTTCAGCCCTAATAGGAAGAAACCCTGGTCCATCCTCCGCGAGCACATCGAGCTGTGTCTGCAGCCGACTGTGTCTCCACGCCTCAGTTGAGCTTTGCTTCATTTCGTGGTGCTCAAATCTGGAGCGTAGCAGAGTTGTGAAATTTCCTGAAAGGACATTTGTTTGATTGCACACGCAACGTACCTTACAATATGTGGACTAACGTGCAGACACAATTCCCAGCATGCATGAAGCTGCATATCACAGAGCTACATTTTCAGTGTTTCTTATGGGCAATGTAATATTTGGGTCTGGCTGCTTTGCTGTAATGAAAATGAGAAAAAAAAAAACATAAGAAAACAGTTTAACATTTTCAGCCATATATCCAGGTGTGAAGCTCAGTGTCAGCAGGATTGATCAAACAGGCCACAGGTCAAACCCCTCCAACCATCCAGCTCCACTCTCCTGCTCTCAGTGTGCCGAGCTGGAGGCTGAACTAAATTCCTATTAGTTGCTTCCCCTCAGTGTCAGAACTGTAGGAGTCAGCTCCAGATACCAAATTATTTTTGGAAAATCAGCGTTTCTGCTTTCATTTCCCTTCTGTATGCGACTCCCAGGATGCATCAGAGTCATTTTTCATCTAAAGAAAGTCACACATTACCATAGAACTATGCACCAGTAACTATGGTAACCTGGGGAAAAAAAACAACCTTTAAATCAGCTATTTGGGAAAAACAAAGCAGTTTGGGTTTACACGCTGTAAAACATTTGATGTTAGGCAGACAGACAGACACACAAACAGACACACACACAGACAGACAGATGGACATGAGGCGTCTCGAGGACAATGACAGATCTGTCCCTGAAGAGCACATCATCATTATTTCCTGCAGAATTACCTTTAGATTAAATCACATGCATGACCAAGGTTCACTGCCGTGCTCTGTTTGTGAGTGCCTCCGTGTTTGTGTTTATGTGAGCGTGTGGGCGCGTGCGTGTACGCGCGTGTGTGTGTATGTGTGAGACGATGCCTGTAATTTCCCTGATGTAATGCGATGTTCTATATAGAAGCAGCGAGGCGAGATGTTTATCCTCATACTGTATGCAAGATACAGCCGAACAGACTCATTACTTGCTAACACATTGAATGCAGCGACTTTGAAGAGGTTTTCCAGCAAAAAAAGGGTTATATAAGATCATGTTAACAACTATTATCTAATATCTATTAGCTAATATCTGAGAAAACCGTATTCCCCTAAAGTCATGGACTGGTATTCTTGGTCCCTGAAGAAGAAACAATGAACCAGTGCTTCTCTTTTTGTCCTGTGGAGAAACAGTTACTTTATTTTACTATGTTTCATTGATTTTCTTCTTTGAGTAAAGGATAAAAAAAGAAACTGGATTAAACCAACACACAAGGGAGGAACATACAAACTCCAAAGATTAACCTATAAAAAAGTTACCTTAACATCTCAGTGAAATCTAGATACAGTATGACCTCTGTCCTCAGTTGTGAGCTTTTTTTAGTTGAGTGATAATTCTCCGTGGTTTTGTCAATTGATTTCTTGTTAATGTATATGAGATATTGATTACCACCGCCATAATGTTCATGCACTAGTTGCTCAGTGTCGCTCTGAATGTTGGGACGCTGCGAGGCAGCCGGCGCTTCTTGCACGCGGCGGGTTTTTGACGGCCTCCGACAGAGGAATGATGGAGGCGAGCGGGGGAAGATGGATGGCACGTGACTGCAGGTGCCTCGCCCGCCTTCACAGCGCCGCAGAGACCTAGACTGCTGGGTGGCGGCGGCGCGGCTCTTTAAGAGGCTTTGCTGCGGAGGGATACGCTGCTCTGCAAGTTAGACCTGGAGCGTGATGGGAGATAAAGAACAAGAAAAAAACATATATATCTGTAATTACCCGGAGGAGGTGCTGCATAGCACTCAGACAGAGTGCATTTAAAACACCGCATGCGGAATTGATCTGCAGTAAAACTGGATTTACTCAGGATGAGCATGAAATGAATAATCCCATCAAGGGGAAAGCTTTTGTCAGGCATTCTTTTTTTAATAACCGCCAGACCTTTAACCACCTTCAACCTTTTCATGATATGACCTTTAAGTTTAATTTTTTTGTATTTATTTAGTAAAAATGGGAGTTTTAAAACGGTCGCGGTGTGTTCTTGTCTCAGGGCAACGGGGTAAGTGAGTGATTAGCACTGTTGGCCCTGTCTCCGGGGGCTGTGCTTTCCAAAACCATGCACGTATACGTCGATTAGAGACTCTTAACTGCCTGTGTGCCTGTGAGAGTGTGAGAGTGAGTGGTGTGTGTGCCTTACAATGAACTGGAGACCTGTCCAGGGTGTTTTCCCTGTCTTTTCCCTATGTCTTCTGTATCTCAGCTCCAGCTGAGATACACAAGGTACAAAGCATGTAACCTATCACAAGAGACTGGAGTCATGGACAATCAAAATGAACAGTAGATACTTGTAAGGGGAAGAAAACAGACCTTTCAACAGAGAACATCTATGAAAACAGAAAACTTGCCATAACTGAATAACAGCGATGACACAGAGCATGAGTTCGGTCTGTCACTACTGTGGACAAATTAGTTTCACTAGAGGGCGCTGTTTCGTCTTGAGAAAAGCAGCTTAGCTCTGACACTGATCACATGTTGTCACTCACGGTTGCTCTGCCTTGACAGAGAATAAAGGAGTAAACAGAAACCAGAAAGAGGAGAACCTCCTCGGGACTGTGATTGTATGACGCCTATGTACAGTTCCTTGAAAAGCTTTGTGCCACTAATTTATAACCCTTGAGAGCCCGAATGATTTATTGATAAATCAATTGGCGGCAAAGCTGGAACCAGGTCATAGCTTTCCATCTGCAAGGTTTCACTGTCTCGTTGCAAAGTGGGTAAGATAATGGATGGGTAGATAGTAAATATGTGAACGTGTTTACCAGAAAAGATGGCAATCATCAGGTTAACAAACTGTAAAATACATTTACTTATACTGTATATATCTTGATATATATTTAATCAACCTCCAGCTCTCGAGGCGACCACTGGCCTCGCCTGCTTGGATCCACTTTCACACGTTTTTGCACATGCACATGAGCAATCACGTTGATGAAAAGGCCAGGTCCAGCAGGAGGTCCGCACGGCTCCCTGCGGCCTGATGAGGGCCGTCGCTCCAGCACTCGGCCGCCGTGAGTCGGAGCCACTGCTGATGACCACTTTCGCTGAGCGTGCAATAGCGAGAGGCCACCCAGCCAGACAATGGCGGCTCTCGCGTTCCAGCCGGTCTCTCTATTCCACACGGGGGGCGCAAAGCTGTAACTCTCTGCTGAGCTGTCAGTGCAGTACCTGATGCTGGACCCACACGTTTATGCTTCTTCAGGGATTAAAAAAAGAAAGGAGCGCTGCGTAGGCTGCCGTGTGGAGCTTCAGAGCTGTGTGCAGTTGAAACAAACCATTGTCATCTGCCTATCTATCTGTTTACCCATCTATCTATCTCGATTCTTTCTACTTCTGCGCAAGTAATGAACGACTTTGGTCCCTGGTGCCCCGTGAAGCATAATTCAAAGGCTAATAGGAGCGCCGCCTCGCTTCATACATTAATCAATCACGGAGAACGAGCTGACAGCGAAAACCTGGCCGTTACTTTTACGTGCCGCTGCGAACTGAAGGCGTTCCGCTAATAACATAAAGCAGACATCTGCCGGGCCAGCTGTCACGTCGGCAAACAGCGAGGGCGGGCCGGCGGTCGCCCACAGACCCGGGGACAACAAGCCAGGCGGTGGACGTGCGGCCGGGGGCCGCAGTGTTTAGCTGACTGTCTGAACACATTAGAAAGAGAAAACGCAGCTGTCAGACTTCCAGCGCCGCACGCATGACATGGGTTTGACAGTTTTGCTTATCAGCTAGTTATCAGGCCTCTGCGGGCACACACACACACACACACACACACACACACACGCACACACAGACACACACTTCCAGCGCTCCACCACATACAAAGGGACTGGTTTGTTCTCGGGCCCCAGAGGTCGTAATCTATCAAAAGTGGTGACTGATTTTCCAGGACAGTCGTACTGTAGGCGCACAGGCCCTGGCGCACGCATGACAGGATGCATAAATTGGCTGATGAATCGTTTCAAAGTGTTTTAATATCAGCCGCCGTGCGGGGAATATTAGATGTGAGGGGTCAGAAATAGGAAATGAATGTCGGCCTATGTGAGCCATGTTTAGTGAATCTCTTGGGGCAAAATCACACATCTGTCTTCGTCAAGTGTTAAGTTTATTATCCATCATCCATCATCCATCCATCCATCTGTTCATCTATGCTTGCGTCATCCAGTCCATCACAGGACACACATGCACGCCATCGACACACTCAGGCCTAGAGAGTTTCAAGTCTCCATTTGACCCGGACATGCATGTTTTTTTAGTCTTTCTCTAGCATATGTACATTAACAACTGGCATTTACAGTTTTCCGACGTGTTTCTGCCTCTGGCTCTGCTACTGAGCGCCTGAATTATGACCTTGAAAAAAAAGGGCTTTGAGCTGCTTTGACACACGAGTAGTTTGCAGCGATGCCGTGTACTTCATAGCAGCACATTATGCACATTGCGCGCGTCTTGTCAGGTTCTTTCCCTCTCTCTCTCTCTCTCTCTCTCTCTCTCTCTCTCTCTCTCTGTCTCGCTCCCACTCTGAAGGATGAAAGATCAATCATTTGATTTGTAAGGTGTTTTACTTCCTGCTCCAGACACGATGCGTCATGTCCTCCTGAGCAGCAGCAGAGATGAGAGAGAGCGAGTCGGAGGAACGAGTCAGGGAGGCAGGGATGATCCTAGATATTATAATATTAGTCACACATTACAGGCGACATAATAAAGGCGTGCGGCCCTGACTGAATTAACTACAATGGATTTTTCAGTTGCAAATGTGTTGGGAACCATTTCATCCCGTGCACATTATTTAACCGGAGCAACTTTTTGTTTTTTTGCAGATGTGCTGATGCAAAGGAGTGAATCATACTCTCCAGCCTGTTTTCATTGCAGCACTTTTGTTGCTCCTGTAGGGAGACATGTATGAGACGTGCTTGGACATCCACGGTCATTGAGCCAATCAGGCGGTGAAATGAGTCTTTGAATTGTTCTTGGAGCAAATTCCTGGTTTGTGGGTTACATACGACTTTGTGATAATGATCTGCAGCAGCCCAGGTGTGTCCTGCTGCGTCTGGTGTGTGTGTGGCTGTTGCCGGTTCGATCCCCGACATCATGATTTCCTGAGACGTGAATGAACCGTTGATATTTGAACTGTTTGACCCCCAATCCAACCGCGCACGGCCTGGAAAATGCAATTCTCCTTTTTCCATTTGCTTCAGGCCACCTGCACCTCACATACACGCGCACGCACCATGCCTGCTTTACAAGAAATCCACAGAGGACACAGCTGGCTGCTCCGCTTGTCCTGCTCAGGTTATTAACTTCCCTCCTTTCCTCAGTTTGCTCAACGTCTCAGAGTCTATTCCAAAAAGACGCAGATGCAGGAATATTCGTCTCCAAATAATGACGCGATCCGAGAATTAGAAGGATAAAAATGTACCTGAAATTTCCTGAACATTGCCAAAACAATTTCATGCTCCCTTGAGATGAAAATAAAGGTTTAGCATCGTCAGAAAAAAAAGAGATTACCTTAGTTCATGTTGGTAACTTTCCAAAGCCAAAGCTCTGAATCTTCAGCCTGCTTTCACAAGTGGAAGCTGTGAGGATGAGTTGGAAAAGGCAAAAAGAGAGTGTCTCTCTCTGCGTCAGCTTCTCATGCTCATCGGGTGAACGATTCAGCCATTCACTGTGTATCGATCGCTGTTGGTCCTTCGGTCATGGCTCCGTAGTGGTCACTGCTTTACACGAATCAAGTTCTAACTTTGGAGTCCTCAGCCTCCAAACCTCAAACTGCATCTGCATGTTCTGCTGTGAAGAAGACTCCCATGTGTGCAGATCTGCAAACTCTAGTGAAAACCATCAGCATCGACAATGAAAGAAATGATCCTGTCACATTTCCATTCATTCGTGTCCTTGTTCCTTTCAAAAAGTCTGTTACAGTATTGAGCACACACACGCACAGAACCCAATACACAACTATTGGTTTCATTATCGCGAGCAAACACAAACAAATGCACACATACTGTGGTTTGCTCTCATGGCTGTAATGGGGCTATTGATATTAAATGCCCTCATTTCTTTAAATAGAAACCTGATCATCTAGCAGCACCCTGCTTCTGTCATGTGTTGACATCATCTTCCCGTCGTGGTTACACAGAGCGCTGGATGCTGTAGCTCCTCACACGCCCTCTGGGCCCTGATGCCCAGCCCCCACCGCCGACCCAAACACATTCATGCACACTTAAGAGACCATTACTGCAGTCCTGGGGGACGCCCGCTCGCTCTCAGCTGACCTCCGACTGCGTGACGAGCGGCTCTCCGACTCTGGAGGTATGGAGGCGGACGGAGGAGGAATTGGTGGGCGGAGCTCAGCTTCAGGTGCAGCTCTTGAGGAGTTGGATTAGGGTCTTCCAAAAAGAAAAAGAGAGAAAGGTTGTTGTTCCTTCCTCATGAAACATGGATGAGTGGAGACAAGTCACAGCGTGTTTTATTCATGCGGCAGCTGAAATTCGCCGAGAACACTGAGAATTGGGTTATGGTGTGATAGTGATAGGGCGCGACTTTAAAGAGCTGCACTTCCTCTCCAGCTCTTCTCACGCCCCCCACCCCCTCCCCCGGTTCAGATTCCAGGCTACAGTCGGAGAATTAGCCATGAATCGACTCTGCCGTGACATCGGTGCTTCGTTAGGCATCCGCAGGCTGCGCTGCCGCCCCCCTGCACTCGACGCTTCAGCCCTGATGGGTCAAAGGCGGCCGGCGCAGGAGGGTCCGGCTGGAGCTGCTGACGACCGAGTGTTTTAATGACCAAAAGCAGTCGACGTCTCCTTCAGAGGAGCAAGTATTTGGAATTCAATTTATCTGTGGAGACTCCTTGTTACATACAGCTTTGCTATAGAAGCCTTGGAGGCACAAAGTAGCTCATTACTTCAAAATATGTGGAGATCTCCGCCTCTGTATGTCCTGAAATGCTCTGGCGTAATTAAAGATGAGCTTGTTTTTCAACAATCTCCCACGGTTTATTTGGATAATCTTGTGATGGATTTCCAATGGATTTACCAGCACTTTCACATTTTGCCGTGGTAGATGAATGGTAAGCACACTGGTCATTCTATGGTGCTTTTCTAGTCTTCATGACCATTTGAGGTGGAATGGGTTAATGTGACACAGGTCACATTAACCCATTCATACCCATCGTACTCTGGAAGAGGCTTTCCTACATTGTCTGCCTGCCCGAACATTAGCTTTATTGATTGATTCATATCAAGTTTAACAAAATCCACAATATTATATTACACTATATCATTGGTAACTGTATCGTTGGTGTTGGAAAGCTCTTCAGGTTGAATCTGGTTGGATGTGACTTTGGTGTGAGGAGAAGCTCGCTACAGGTTCACTCTGTGCACTGGGAGTGCTGGGCTCTCCTCCTGTCCTCAGACCCACTTTACAGTGTGGAGAAGTTCATCTCCCCCCTCTCTTGGCTGACTGCTGGGACAAACCCTTCCATGCCTGGCTGCTCCTCTCTCCTGAATAAAACATGCTGCCACACGCTGCTGCTCTTTGCTTCTTGCAAATCACAGCCACCTTGCCTTTTTCGCGCCTCTCGCATCCCTCTCTTCTCCTCTCACTCTCTTCTCTCTGTGCTCCCCTCCCCTTTATCTCAGCAGATGCATTTCAGCCCATTTCCTTTCGCTGCTCTCTCCTCCTACTCCTCCTCCCTTTCAGTTTTCCCACCCCCCCTCGACTGTTTCTCCCTCCCTCCCTGCTCCGTCTAATAGTGCTCGTTCTCCCAGGTGATCGGCTTTGAACCCAGCGCTTCCCCCTCTCTCCTACATGAGCTGTGAGTGGTTGACTCCACCGAGCGCGCTCCCAGAGCTCTCCAGGCAACACCCCCTCCTCTCCCTTCAGTCTGTACAGTAGAGGCAGAAGAAGAGGAGGAAGTGTGCAAGACCACGTTACTGTCTCCAGCACAGAGAGGGAGGAAGAGAGGATGGGCATTTGTGAAGTCAGAGAGCGTCGAGAGAGGAAAGAGCATACAGGAGAGGTAGTGTAGAAGGGAGGCAGGGTTGTTCAGGACTGAAGCATCTTCTGGTCACACCTCTGGTGATGACACCCGCGGGGCGAGGCGTGCCCGAGACGTTCGCAGCCCTCCAGATGGTTGTTTGGGTGATACCAGCCCTCGGGTCCCTGTGGTAGCAGCACGTGGAGCTCGGCCTCCTTTGGGAATACACCGATGGATGATTCTGGCAACATTCGCTGCCTGAGCCCCGAGAAAGGTAAGAACAACGAGGCTTTAGAGGAAGTAGGCCAGCAGCAGACGAGCAGCTTCTCATGCCTGTCACAGGTGAGACAGGAGGAGGAGGAGGAGGAGGAGGAGGAGGAGGAAGAGGAGGATAGATAGCAGACTATCCCAGTGCCTCAGCCTCCCAACTCATCTCGCTTGTCTCTCGGGAAAACAAAGCATCGTCTTTTGCTTCCCTTCACTTGGTGGCAGGTCATGAATATTCACGCCCCAGTCTGTGCCGCTCGTAGTCGTTCAAAGCGGCTCCAGCTGAAATGTTCAGGTGTCGCCGGAAGCTTCAAGTTCCACACCGGACTCTTTGAAATTAAATGTCTTTTTGTTTCCTTTTTTTGTTTCTTTTCTCACGGCGGGCGCTTCTTGCTGCTCGTTATCGATCACTTTTGGAGAGACGGTTTTAAAAGTGATCACCTGGGAGGCAGCGCACTAACAAGCTCCCCTCCAAGCACAGGTGCCACAACCTCGCCTCAGCTTTGTCGGCTCCGGGAAGAGAGGAGGGGAACGTAGCTTACATGAAAGGAAAAACAGGCAAAATGAAGTCATCTATCTTTGACAACTCCCCGTCACTCCCCCCACCCCACCCCACTCCCCCCTCCAGTTACCATAGAGCAAGTCATTAGCGCTGGATCGCCGTGGCTCACGGGAGCAGAGCAGCTGGGGAAGCGGTGCTCGGGCGCCGCCGTAATCAGACCTTAACAAAACCGCACAATGGAGCCGCTGCACGCTGCAGTGTGCTCAGCAGCTTCTCAACACGCTCAATCCCGCGCCGAGCCTCAGCTCCGCACTCAGCCACCATGCAGGCCTGGGCCACCGCCACTGTGACTGATGTGACGTGCCTCCACGCGCCACGAGTGACACACAGAGCGCTTCGTTCTCAGCGTCTCCCTCTGTAGAGGGAGGCGAGGAGAGTCGGAGCTTCTAAAGGACCAAAGTGATGATCTGGTCTCGCATAGTGTGTGAGGCCGGTGATATCTGACCTCCCACAGCAGGTTTGTTGTTTGTGGTTGAGTCAGTTTAGAAAAGACTGACTCGCGTTGTTCTGCCTGTCTGGCAACTGAAACCAACATACACACTGGGAGAACATGCAAACTCAACACCGTTTTAGTGGCCTAAACAGAGATGTGTATTTAAAAATGTACATTGGCCGGGCTGAAATGTTAAGGAACAGAGCATATTCATTTATCTGCTGGCTTAAATGTTGACAGTCTCTTCCATTCCACCGGGTGATCAGAGTTCATTAGCAATTGATTAGCAATTGTCTGTGTGTGTAAGGCCAAACAAGTGTGTAATGTGTTGTGTAATAATGAGGGAATGTTTGTCCTTCAGTGCAAACTGAGAGCTGAGAATGGCAAATGCAGGAAAAAGACAAACATGCACATGCAATACAAATGAATACCCTTGTTAGTGACATATTCAAAACAAAAACAAAAAGAACATCACAGGTATTGCATTTAATACAAATGTATTGCATTTCATGCCTCTAGTGATATAAAGGCAGGTAGAGAGCACAGGTCAACCTGGAGCTCTGTGCTGGACTTTATGAGTCATGGAGGAGCTCAGCTGAGCTGCAGGAATATTGATCAGTTCTCCTCCATGCGCTTAATGATCTCCTCGGCTCCATCACATTTATTGCCCTTTGGCAAGAGTTCATAGCTGTGGAGCAATCTGGGAAGCGCGTTCCAGATCATAAAGAAGACGTTACATGCGACATCATACTGACAGGCCACATGGCCATTGTTTGAAGCGCGGGCTTTCATGCCTCTGATCAACAGGGAGCTCTTCCCCCTGGCATGAATTTAAGTCTACGCTCTCTTTAATAAGGCTCATATTGCAGGTTAAGCCTGTTCAAAGGAAGCCATCAGGCCTTTCTTTGTCTGCATCAGATTTTGCCAAACTGGCCTTGGGGTGGGAGTCGAATCACCTGTTGCTGTCGGGTAAACCTTTTGCTGTTTGATATAAAAGCTAACGATGGAAAACATGTCATCTTGATACGGGTGGGAGCTGGCTGCTGAATTTCATGACGTATGTTTCAGTAATGCGAAGCCAAGGGTGACGGCTGTCCCTTTCTCAAGGCCTTTGGTTCGTGTCTAACTTTGATAGCTTTGCTGACAAGGCATGAAATATTCCTGTAGACGTTTTGTTCGGAACGTATGGAGGGAGAAACATAGAAATATGTAGTTGTGTCGAGCTCCGCCACAATGAGAGAGAACAAATGGAGCCAATCATCTCGACCTCACAGCATCTCCATTATTTAATGTTTTTATACGCGCAAGAAATGAAAGCTGTGTCCAGCGTGCACCTCTCCTCCACCACCCCTCGCTCTGCAGACGACGGCAAGCTTTTAGTTCTGTTCCCTAACATTAAGAGGCTTTTCCTGACGAAGGGTCCAAATTATTCAAAAGGACACTTGTGTCAGTCTGACTGCATCCTCATGAAATATGAACCGCAGAGTCAGGCCAGGAAGACGGTTTTCCTTTCCGCTCAGAGGACATTTAAGTGGCAGAATTAAATCAAATTTAATAACAGGGTGTGCGTCCACAAGTCCTTGAAATCTTTAATCACATTTAGCCGTGGAAGTACGGTCTGGAAACACCGTGTATCCCCCTGGAGTCTTAGTAAAACATTTACCCGACGTGGCCTGTGTAAAAACTTCAGGCATGCATCCGTCAGGCATGCATCCGTCAATCCATCATGTCGTCCGCTTTCTACCTCGATGGTGTTGCCGGGCGTCTGCAGAGCACATAGGCTGTAGGCAGAGAGTAGACCCTGGTTCAGGTGGTCTGTACATACATGCACACACATTCAGTCTGACTCTCACACATACTGTACAGTAGGGGCAGTTGGCCTAAACATGCATGCACATTTCCACCGTTGAGGAAAAACAGTGAGAAGATGCAAGCTCTGCACAGTGACTGTGTTTCCTCATAGCAGTGGCTGGATATGTCACTTAATCGGTCTCCTATTGTAACCCTCTGGTTCACATGGGTTTCTGCATCTAGTGTGATAAAGACGAGGGATGGTGGCAGAGGCGGGTTGGTCCATTCAAAATGACGCTCGCTAATGTCGGCCGGAGTGTAACGTGACCTGCGGGCGCGTACGTTCATGCGTGCACTTTAGTGTGTGCACGTGTGCGCGTTGACTGCGTGTTTCCTTTGTGAGAATTTCACAAAAAGCGCCGGCAGCAGTTTCCCCGAGCCAAACAGCTTTTTATCGACAAGCTCGTCCATCAGCGTCACGTCTCGCCACATCTGAAAGGCAGAGATGCTGATGCAACGCACACGCGCTGCTTTTCAGGGCCTATTCTGGTTTTCCATCTAGTTTAATAATACAGTGCAATATTCCTGCCACCTCATATTCCGAATGGGCTCAATGCACAGTCGCTTTCCGGTGCTGATCATTTATTTAATCTCGGAAACTCATCGGGACTGGAGTTTAATGTGGCCTCAGGATGGTGTGATTGAAAATGTCATCGTTACCTCTGACTTATAACAATTTATTACGGTCTCATTATGTCAGTCTGCAGTTTTATTAACACTATGATGAATCTATCAGTGTGCAGAACTAAAAATGCAAAATGGATGGTATAAAATCGGTTTGAGCAGGAATAGCAATCATTGTCTTTCTAAAGCAGTTGTTTAGTTGTGCATTTCAAGGCAAACAATGAGATTTTCCTCAATTGATAAAAAAAAAAGCAGACAGATTCTAGCAGACGGTAATGATGCTGTTGGTTACAAAGCGGGAAAGATAATGGATGAATGGATTATGATAATGTCCTGGCTTATAATGCAAGACAGCTTCAAAAGATGGACTCCAGTTCGATGCCAGGCAAAACGCAGAGCAGAATAAATGGATGAAACCTGAAATGGGATGAAGCTCTTTAAAGATGCTGTGGAGCAGGCTTCTGTTGGCGGCGGCGGCGGCGGTCGCAGCTGGAGACCGAGTGGGGCTGCGTTCAGTGAACAATGTGATCCTAGTCATTGCATCTCTCCCAGCAGCTGAGGTCAACTCATCACAACACTTGTGAACAGTTTGTTCATTGTCGGGGACTTAACAGGCCGCTGTTTCATTAGCGGCTGAGTGAGAGGAATGTCCCGGCAGAACACGACGAGGCACGCTGTCTCTGCTGTTCTCTGACGCTGCGCCGACTGCAGAGCTATTAAAGTCTGTCCCTCCAGCCTGGACTCTCAGCGGCTCGACCTGAGATCGATCGAAAGGCAGTCGGACGGCTCAGGATCAGAGCGGAGCCCCTGTTAACGGGCGGGAACGATGCTGGACGCGTGACGGGATGGCAAACAGCCCTCGCTCAGGTACCAGAGAAATGCTGCTTGTTTGACTGATGGTGGACAGCATGGACGGCATGAGTGCTTTGTTCAGAGGCCTTTAAACACAAAGGTCTTCAGCTCCATCCACCCTCAGTGGACCGTTCAGGGTCTACATTTATGACATTATGTACTGAGTTATTTTGCGTGGCCGAACCGAGCAAAGCAATCAGGAGACTGATGATGTGAATCATCTTTCGAACCTCATTGTGTAAATGTCAGACCAGGGTGTGCCTCTGCCACTGACTGTCGATAAATGAGTGTGTAGTGTCAGTTACTGTCGCGCAGATGTAGAACTGCACGAAACGGACAGACTCGAGCACTTCTCTCCCGGCACTCCTCGCTCCCAGACCAGAAATTTCCCCTAAAATCACATGAGAACTTTTCTCAAACGAGCTCCAGGAGACGTCACAGACGCCCCGCTTCTGCAGAGCTCTTCGTGTCGAGCCTTTGCTCCTTGGGCTCGACTCATTACCGCGCCGTTGCGAGCTGCGGGTGAATCCGTTCGTGTGCAGGCGGTGGAGACGGAGGCCGCGCGGACAGCTGCTGCACAGCTGGCGCGATCGGCCTCGCGTCTTGCGTTGGTGCGGGGCGGCGATCACCGCCGGCTTTCTGCTCGTTATGCCAATAGATTTAATGAGCGTCGCGCCGAAGGAACTGAGTGGGGGGAGGATTCGGAGACGTGAACCTGGGTGTGAGGGGAAAGAGGCGCAGGGTCAAAGTTCAGCATGTGAAGCATGCGTGTCCAGGCGTATCAAATAATGTTTGTGTGAAGAGGCAGAGCATTTTAGTCCACCACCATGTCGTTTTTAGGCCAATATATGTCAATATTTTAAGAACTGACGACAGGCGGGAGCTGTTGGCTCCTTCAACCAATCAGGTAAAAGGAGGCTCATTATCAAGCATAATCAAGTTGAATATAAAAGCAACTCTTGTTCGTTCTTTGTTGTACTTCAGCTGGTTGGTCAAATTGGTACCTTTACTCTCAGTAGAGAACAACAGATAGAAAAGACGAGGTGCAGGTGGCAGTTTCTTACAGCAATGCATCGTGGATTTGTCGCTGCATCCTTGCAGGACGTGCGCTGTGGCGACGTGTCAGCTGGTGGGCGTGCTCTTTCTTAGCCGGGGAAAAAAAAAAAAATCATTCCCGGCCTCCACTTCCTCTCTCTTTTTTTTTTCTTCCGAACATCCGGAGGCGCCTGTGAAAGCTGATGTCAAAACACTGCGGCGCCTGGGGGACGGCGAGAGCGACGCCGCTCGGCAAAGGAGCGCAAATTGATTGATACGTCGGTGAATTAAAATCGCCGAGGCACATCATTAGCCCCGCGAGCGCATGAAAACCATCAGGCCGCAGGGAGATCTCTCGCCGATGACGGGCCGCTCCCAGCGCCTCACACAGACTGCTCCCGCGCTCTCGTCTCTCTAATGGGCCCTCGTTCCCCCTCCTCAGTCTGCGCATCAGCAGACATGAGTCAAGACTGAGCTGCACCCGCTCTCGCGGGGAGCAGAACAAAAGCCGTGTGCCTGCCAACGCTGAGACATTTGAAAGATGCCGCTTCTGGTCTGTAAATGAGAATGAAAGTATGTGGGGTGTGCTGGTGTTCTGTTGCGTTGCGTTGCATCGTATCACATCATATGGCATGGTGTAGTACGGTATTGTATGATGCGGTATATAGTGCCCAGATATACAGTATATGCACATCTCATGTTACTGTATATACATAGCTGTGTACAGCACAATATGCATTTGGCCATTTCGACTTCTTGTACTGATCTTATCTTAAGTTATAATCAGTCAATGTCAGATCGGTGATGGACAATGGGGAGTTCCATTCTCAGCGCATTTCTGCCTACTGCAACAAAAGGTGTCTGATCGAGCGTAAACTGCGCATTCACTACAAAAATGGCTTCACGTGTCATCTCCGTGATCAACTTTTAGAGGATTTGCTTGGTTTCTTTCTATCTGCAAACATCCGACGTTATGACTACGTCAGAGTATCGCTCAGTCCAGCTGAGACCAAACGTGGAACCGTGCGGTATCACGGTGCATCGTCTGGGGGCCAGAGGAGCGACAGTAAAAACCCATTTTCAGCCGAGTCTCGCCGACGCGCTGCGGTAGCTGAACGCTTCAGGAGGCTGCAAGGAGGCGAGTCCCTGTCTTGACGCGACTGTTTCGGCTTGCTGTTCCTCTGCGACAGAGGAACCATTCTTCAGCCTGACAGCGCTTAAAGCCGCCTCGACAGACACAAAGCGGGCGCCCGCTCACGGGGGGGGGGGGGCGCCTTGCTCACACGCCGAGCGCTCGGCAGAGATCTCTGCCGCTGACGGTTCGCAGGTGCGTGTTGCGGCCGCCCCGCGCACCTGAACAGCAGAGCGCTTTGTTTTGCGGTGACACGGCCCTCGCATGTGAGGCTGCCCGAGAGCGCAGAGGCTGTGCATCTTCGGATCCGCGGGCGCCGTTTCAATGCTCCGGGAAGCCTCGGCTGTAAACACCATCAGGCATTTAGACACCTGTTAACGGGGCGTCCACGTGATGTTAAAGTGTTTTCATCAGCTGATCCCTGCATATATATTTCACAACTCACTGTGGTCCCTTTAGCGACCAATCACTGCGGTTATTACGGCGGGCGAATTGACGACAGTGAACGTCTCCGTGGCAACAGGCTCTCATTCTTACCTCGTCACCGCTCCTAGGTAAAGGTTCGTCCCGGTGGCTTTGCGGCGAAAAGTTCCAAGGGAACTTTTTAATTCAGGACTTTCACAGCGCCGTTGTGTCGAGCTCCCTCAACTGAGCGCATGGCAGAGACGCCACTGTGTCCCTTTCTTGGATGGCGGCGACGCCAGCTCGGCGGGTTCAATATGGCGCCGCAGTATGACGGTGTGAAATCTGCCTGCTCGCTGCTCTCCGGGGCCGACCGTGCAGCCAGCTGTAGCCCGGGCGCCGCTTGCCAAGCTAAAAATATGAATGGAGCCGCTCTTCGGTCGGCGTCCCTTCGGCGTGCGGCTGTAACGATAGTAATGAGGCAGCCGGCAGCGGGGCGCGGCTGCCCCGGGGTTTCTGTTTGAAACAATAGCTGAACGCCGCCTGGAAACGCGGCGGCGAACGAGTGATCTCCTTTTCTTTTTGAGAGCAGCTTAATGATTTATTCAGCGCCGCTGCACGGCAGCCGTAATTGGCCGCTGAAGCGAGCGCTGTTGACTCTATGTTATAATTTCATCTCTCGGAGTAAAGTTGGTTTTAATGCAGCTTTTGCAGGTGTTTTTGCGCGTGAGGGAGAGAGAGGGACGAGAGACAACGGTAATTCGGAGAGAGAACAAAACGTCGGCCAGTCTTCAAAGGGAAATCTGCAGAACCGCGCAGTTGTTTGTGCCAACATTTCCTCCTATCTCGCGTCTGCCCACAACACCCTCCGTCTGACAAAGTGATCTCTGCCTTTGCTCACCCTTTCCCCGAGGAGCTCGACAGATAGACGAAGTCCTCCTGTCTTTGATAACCCCGCTGCGTTCAGGTTCAACACCTGCTGCAAGCCTTTCTCTCCCACTTTCTTTTTCACCTGCTCACGCTCAAAGCTCCTCTGTTCCCCACAAACAGAAACATTTTGAAGCTATTTTTAGTTGCAGCAGCTCCACCAGATAACGCTCGCCGACGGTGTTTCACATAGAGCGTGTTCATTGGCTCATTAAGAGACGACATCTCCACAGTCTATAACCTTAAGATTCCGCATCATCAATAGAGCTCCTTTATCCATTGATTTCCTGCCCACTGGTTTTTGATTTCTACGTTTAAGGAGGACTCACCTACCGCTCATTCAGCTTCTCTCTGCCGCGAAAAATGTGTTTTGTTGAGGCCTTGAATAGAATGATGCATTGAAATATACTCATTTATATATATCACATGGTCTAATGCCTTGGAGACGGTCCAAACCAGGTCATAAGCATACATTTTCTTTTCTTTTTTGGTATTCTCTTCTTGTCAAATCGTGAAGTAAATAGAGAAAACAACAACTCCCCTCGAGCATGTCGCAAGAGGAATTAGCAGGGGAAACTATGACTCAACGTGCGCTTCCATCCACCATCGTCCCGTGAATATTAGGAGTTGGTCGATGGGGCAAATGCTCCAGTCGGGTGTCATTAAATTACCACAGAGGAAGAGGAGTCAGCGAGGTGGCAGCAGGAAGCCAAGAAATACCTTTCTGTTGACTGATCATCCAGTGGCATCTCATACATACGTACGGATTGGAAACGACCTGAGAGCTGATACACGTGTCACTGTCACTTTGGGCATCTGCTTGTGTTCAAGTTTCATGCACACAATCCAACTTGTTGGTACTGGACAGCTAATCACGCTTTTTGCATTTAGTAATCATTGGAGTTCCTCTTTGTGAAGTCATACATCTTGATGTATCCGGTCACAGTTAATCACCAATTTCTCCACAGCTACTGTTTTTCTCCGGCTTTCCATTGACCATCTGGTCCAGACTCCAGGCTGCGTGGCCAAGCCTTTCAGAGCATCCGATTGGATAATGGGGGGGGGGGGGGTGCTGATGATGTTGAGCATTTA
The DNA here is from genome assembly GCA_029224185.1 of Karalla daura. Lineage (NCBI taxonomy): Eukaryota > Metazoa > Chordata > Actinopteri > Chaetodontiformes > Leiognathidae > Karalla > Karalla daura. The sequence continues at coordinate 21,041,162 of CM055193.1, read as the reverse complement.
TCCAAGAAGCGTCCAACACATTAAGTCTGCTGCCTGTTGAGGCAGTACCCAATGTCTGTTTGATGTCGGGAGCCTGGATGGGCAGCCTTGGTGCGGAGAGAGTGTGTCTGCTCTCAATCAGCCCTCGGGCAGCTAGAGCACTCTGTTAGTCGTGAGGAAGTTCCTGTGACTGTGGGTTAAAATGAGCGCATTACATATGCGCAGATGATGTAACTTGAGTTTGCGGTGTGGGTTGTGTTCGTTTGGCGCACCACACCGCACCCCTCCTCCGCTCGCTGCCCAGACTTCATCGCCTGACTTCCCCCGTCGCTCTCATTATAATTACTCTGACCACTAGAGGTCCCGCCGAACCCAACATTCATTCATCATCGTCACCTGCTTTTCACCTAATCAGCGTCGCAGGTGTCCGCTGAAGCCTAGCCAAGCGCTCACGGAGCGAGAGACCGGAATACACCCTGGATGGGCAGCCAACCCATTGCAGGACACACACACACACACCATTAACTCTCACTGTCGCCACCTTGTCACCAATTTAGGATCTCATTTCAACCTAATCTTGCATGTTGCTGGACTGTGGGAGGAAAAATCCAGAGAAAACCATCGATCCCAGCCCAGTACTACGCTGTACACACAGCACACTGTATTTTAATGTTAATAATGGATTATAGATCATATACTGGCTTTCCCAGGTGGATTGAATATTTGATTGAGTGCATATGTTTTGACACTGACTTCCTGTATAGCACAGTGTATATGTAAATGATACATGAGACGAGAGACAGCCTCGGTTTTCATCTTTTGTAGTCCAAAAAAAAAAGTGAAAAAAAAGGAACTGAAAATGAGAAAGCGAGAGAGTCCTCTCGCTTTGAAGTATTTGCTGAGCCATCTCAGCTCTCATTCTTTCTCCTTCTATAAATGGATGTTAAATATGTTTGCTCTGAATCTGGCAGAGAGGACAAGAGATAACGGGGGAGGTGGAGGCAGGACGGAGCTCCTTTCTCTCCTCTAGTCAGAGTGTGGGCAGCAGCAGCTGAAGTGTCCCCTCTTGTTGTTCTACAAAACCTGTCAGCTCGTGAGGAACTAATCCAGAGAGAGGGGCTGTGGGTGGAGTGTGTGTGTGTGTGTGTACACACACATTAAAACACACAGAAACACACACACACACACACGTGAATGTGTGAAAGAATGATCCACGGCTTCCGTGCAGCTCTGAAACTGTGTGAAATGCTACAATGATGAACTGTGGGGGGAGCCAGCGAAAGTGCGGATTAAGTGAATCTGATGGATGTGACATACTATGGTGTGAACATCCGTGTTTTCATCCAACATGTCACTCTATGAAGAAATGCCTGTGATTTGGAGCAACGTTTGCTCCTAATGTAGCCAGACAAGAATGTTCTCGAGAGTAATGCCCGACCTGCATTATGACAGTGAGGTCGTCTGCGAAGCGTCTTTGTTCCTTGGTGTAGATTCACAGACAGTGGGTTCATATTTAGACGAAAAATCAGAAAATAGACACATAGTGGAGAGAAATATACTGAGAGCTGGACTGTTGCTGGAGACCATCCCATCTCACATACGGCAAAGGCAGAGAATACACCATTCACACCCAGGGACAACTTAGCTAAAACATGCATGTTTCTGAACAATGGGAGGAAAGTGGAATAACCAGTGAAAGCCCATGCAGACACAGGGAGAACATGCAGAGTCCACACAGGAAGGCCAAGCACTATTCACAGAGATAATGTCTTTGAACTGGCTCCAAACAACGGTCGGATCAGGTCAAATCCCCGTCTCGGAGAACAGCTCCGTCTGTGGGACGTGCCTCTCCTCCCATGAACCTTCCTTTATTACCGAACGTACCGTCTGGCCAGGTGAACGCCGGACGCTGCGAGCGTGTGCGCGCCGAGCTCAGGCTCCGACCCCAGACGTCACCGAGTCTTACGTAAGAGCCGACGTTCGGCCCGCGTCAGAAACATTTCACAGTTGCGCGGGAGCCTGTGGACGACGGTCGGGGGATTTTCACGTTGCTTCCAATTTGTAGCTTTCATCTCTCACCTGTCTGAGGTTGGCGTGGGGCACAGTGTGAACTCCGCTGTCGGACAAGGTGTGAAAAACACAAACAACATGATGTTGCGTCACCGGCAGTCCTTGAAATTGAGAAAACTGAGTTTTTGACTCCGGCGGTATATTGTATGACTGAGCTCCCCGCCACACATTTTCGGCCCAGAGAAAACAATTAAACGCATATTTCTACATTAGCATGAATCTGGTTGTGGATGTAATTAAAGTGATCAGTGGATATTATCCATCGTGAAGCAGCTGAGCCCGGTGGCACAAACGTTATGAGCTGTCACCATCATTACGAGGATGAATTGGAAGCGGGTCTACGCGCTCGTTCATTGACGGCTGCTGAGACCGTTCATTCAGGGAGCAGCAATAACAGCGAGCGCCCAAGACGGAGCTGGTGTGGCCTTAATTTGTCCCGCACCCATGGAGGGCTTGATGTAATATCCTGTTCCTGTTATTTATAGCTGCCAAGAGGGAGCCGACTGCTATCTCTCTCTCTCTCGCTCACACACACACATACACACACACACGCACACGCGCAGCTCAAAACAAACAGTCTGCTTCTCCTCCCATCTTTCTCTTTTTGCTCTGAGAGAATTTTAACCAGATTTTCTCCTTCAAAGCTCATCCGAGCCGATTTGTTGGTGCATCTTCCTACGGGCAGAATTTGTTTCACCTCCAGTTGAAATATGAAGGAAGTTCCCGCCTGTTTCTACCCTCATTATATTTTCTAACAGCGCTTCCAGGTGTAATCCTTCACGGTGACCGTAAAAAAAATAAAAATAAAAGCAGATTTCTGTCTGTGATTGTGGAATCAAAGGCAAAAAAGCATGTAGGGCCGCGGCACATAGTTCTCTCTCTTTCCTTACTTCCACTGCTGCCTCCGCGCTTCTGACGAGAAACTGACCAGGCAAACAGGGACAGCGTCATTTGCTTGTAAAACACTCTTGTTTAGAGTAAAACAACGTGAAACACAAAGCAAAATTTGATGTCAAGCTTCTTATTGCCCCTGACTAGAGTCCAGGTGCAGTGTGTTACCCAGTTTCTCTCATGTTGTAGGCATACCAGGGACTGCAGCATCAGCTCACACCTCCAAATCACTTCATATCAAATATGACCTAAAAGAAGTAGTAGCGCATCAAGCTTTCCTCTCATTCAAAAAATGAAATGAGTAATGTGCAAACTTGTTGGTTAGCGCTGTTGCCTCACAACAAGAACTCAGACCTTGGCTTCATCTCAGACTGAGTTTGTATGCTTTTTTTGGTTTGTTTGTTTTTCCCCCATGCCTAATTTCATTATAATTATAATCAGGTTCAAAGTAGGAGAGATGCAGTGAAGTGATAATACATAAAAGATAAATAATAAGATTACAGCTGCGAGCTCAAAATCCCAGCATTCCTGGGAGAGCGGTCACCGGCGTGTCCTCTTTAATGGTTACATGGTCATGGGCACTCTGTCTTGCTGCCGCTACAAACAGACAGCATGGAGCAATAAGATGGTTCTCCCAGTGAAATCAGCCCTCCAGGGCTTCGGCCTACTTTCCGCTGGCCTGTTTCTGCCTAATGGGCTCTGACGCTCCACTGTGCTGTGCTCACGCACCTTCTCTGGTCTTTGTCTTGGGGTGCAACGCTACTTCAAAGTCTGCCGTTACGCATGTTATGGTATATGCAGAAATTGATGCCGGTGTGTTTGTGTGAGTTAGAAAATGTGTTTGTGTCCTGCCAAGGGACAACATCAGGATTTCCACATGTATGTTGATTGAGATGCCCTCTGAAGATACTCAAGATGTTTTCCAATTCAGTGTTTGCCTTTTCTTAAAACTGACCATTAACCATGTTGATAATACATTTGAATAATATTAAATGTATTGATTTGTTTTTCATACATAGCCGCATGTTGTTCGCTATCAAACCAGAGCCACAGGTGTCCTCCAAAAGCCTGGTGAAGGTTTTGGCTCAGGAGTCTTTCTCCCCTTGAGCAGATAACAAGTAGGCCTAGTTATTATTAATATTTTAATTAGCTCAATGGACTCATTCAGGATCCCTTTCCCGAAACACACTGAAGGAAAACCTGCAGTGAACAATACGCAATAAGCTGCTATGGAACCACACTATCTTGATTATTAAGCATATATCCCAAAACCTGCTGGTTTTGCCGCGTAAAGCGCGTTTCCTACATTCCAGTGTGTACCTGAACGCGTCAGCGAGTACACCTGTGTGATTTACTTGAACTGAGATGTCCGAGCCGTGAGACCATAGAAACTGTGCTCGTTTCGATGTCAATGAAAGGAAAACAACTTTAAACCGTCGCACAGCCGTTTCCAGTCGCGGCTCCGCGCCGTGTCTCCGCGTTTTAATGACCCTGCTCAGAGTGCGAGTCGAGCACATCGCGCGTCTCCACGAGCCGGCTCACCTCTCGTACCTCAATGACAAGACGTCGAAGATCCACATCTACGCCACCTGGTGCAAGGTGCGCAAGCGGCGCAGCAGGAGCAAGCTGCACCTGGAGAACAGCGCGGCGGCATGTCTGCGGCACACGGGCGGGAGGAGGAGGAGGGCGGCGCCCCGGGGCCACGGTGAGTCCGCTCCGGAGCCCTCACCACCAAACACGCAGTCCCTGGACATCAGACCGATACCGAGTACCGCGATACCAGGAGCAATACAAGCGGCTCTCCGTTTGATCTAAAACGGATGTTAAGTGGCGGGAATCCTTTCAGAGGATGCTGCTGTGTGATGTGTGGACGTGAATCTGCAGTTCAATCGCTCAAATCACTCAAAGACAACAGGACTGCTGTCTGTATATCAGTCAAAATGGCTTGCAGTACATTTGACGATGAACTTTTCGACTTTCATCACACACACAAACACTAAATAAAAGCAGGCAATGACTACTGTGCTCCCTTGTGGCCCAAACTGACTATCAATACAATACTTACAAAGCAAGTCAGGCTGACAAAAAAGTTTGTACCGCAGGTTAACGTTAACGTGAGTGTGAATTTAAAAACATTTGTGCGTCTTGTTCTTTCAAATGTGTTTAGATTATAGCGACTTGCTGTGTTCATATCGCCAGGATGGCCGCCACTCGAAGTCATTTGCATCGATTAATTCCAGTGGAATGTGGTGACTTTGCTTTTGTTCTCTGCTGCTCTCAGTCCCGGCTTTTTATTTGTTTTTTCTTTCCTCTGGCTCGGTGTCAGTCGGTGCGTGCGCTCTGTGAATGAAAACTCCTCCATATTCAGCAGCTGCCGGTCGGGCCCAGTCGTGGCTCCTGGGGGGCTCTGACACGGTTTGACACCGCTTGGCGTGCTCGGACTGCTGCTTGAAGGAGGAGACCCTGACCTGTTTCAGTTCAGCGGTTTTGGGGAGATTTTGATCTGATGGAGACCCAGCAGCCGGAGCGAACACTCTGATTGCAGATTGGAAAGCGGGGCGGTGGGGATGGTGGAGTGATTAATGGAGTCACATGCACCGGGGGGGGGGGGGCGAAACGTGGCCCTCGGTCTGCTGCGGTGACGCCGCCGAGTTAGCTGATCCGTGCGTAACGTCTGCAGACTTCAGAGGAGACCTCTCCTGACTTCCTCCAGGCCCTTTAATTGGTCCTTCATGGCTGGATCTTCACTGGGGTCACTCACCTCCTCCCCCTCCTGCTCATCCTCCCTCCCGGCTCTTCCTACAGGTTGTCGCGTTTCACTGCACACGTTAAGCAAAGCTCCTAGTCTGGGATTACCTCTTCCTAGGGATTTAGGATTTCCGCCCGCCCAACACATGTTGCACAGTTACTGTTGGAGCCTCTGTGTCTTCGCTCCTCTCCATCGGCGCGGGCACCTTGGTCCTCGCTGCCATTTCCAGCTTTGCTGATAAATTCGAGCCGGGGGATGGACTGAGGAAACGCTGGCACAGCATGAAGGCGAATTGTAGCTTTGAAGATGCTCGGCTGCCTCTTTTTGGGCTTTGAGAGGGAAAAATATTGAAGTTTGTGGCACCATAATAAGGTTTGCTGGGCCAGAAGCATCGGGAGATTATTGACCAACTGTTGACACTATTCAGAGACTGCGAGGATTTTTTTTCCCTGTTTACTTTTTCTCTTTGGATTCTGCTTTGAACCCCAGAAGGAAACTACTAGGTTTTAAAGAAACGCAATATATATATATATATATATATATATATATATATATATATATTTACTGCAGGTGAATGCGTCATCGATGTTTGTAATTTACCTCAAACTACACTGAAACTTGGACTTTGGCTGAAGTTCCTCCACAACTTTTAGGCAGCGGCGGGTACTTTTTAAGCTATTCCCGATGAATGCACCAAAGAAGAGCGGTTTCTTCCCGGTGGGGCCAGTGTCCTCGGTGCTGCTTCGCTCCAGCACTGGGGCCGCCACTGGGGACAAGCCCGGACCCCCAGCTAAAGGGGCTTTCTCCGCTGAGGGGCCCAAGGAGAAGCAGAGGGAGATGGCGGAGAGGAAGAGCCAGCAGCAGCCCTCCATCTCCGGCGTGGTGGAGGAGTTTTTCTGGATAGGCAGCAGCATCGTGGCCTTCTCCAGGTGGCGGCTGGGCTACATGGGTAAGCTCCCTCAGACACGGCGGCCGGGACGAGTCCGGATCAGCTGAGGCCACCGCCCGGGGTAGCGCTTGAGTTCAGAGTTAAAGGGATGTGGCTTGATCGTGTTAATGTGTGACGCATTTGTGGATCGATGGTTAGAGTCGGGCCAGCGTCCAGAGATCAGCGACATTTTGGCTCACTGTTGGCTCGCTATTGGCTCGGTTTCCCCACTGAGTTGTTGACATTTGGACGATGTTGAGATCTCTTTATCACGGAGACACTTACACTCAGATAACCTCAGTCACAGCTTAATATCAACAGGCCTGAGTTGTAAAGGCGTGGAAAACTACGGCCAGCGAACTTCAAGACGTTTCGATTGCATTTTCCAACTCTTCTAAAGAAAATACGGATTGAGCTGCGTGTCAGTCAGGGACGATGTCTGGCTCGAGAGCGCCTCGGCTCAGCGCGTTGACACGTTCACTCCAACCTCACGCTCCAACCACGTCAGCCGTCATAAGGTTTGCAAACGCAGAGCAAAGACCATCTGTACCGTAGAGTCATCTGTTTGTTTGTGTGTGTGTGTGTGTGTGTGCGCGCACGCGACATATGGCCTCCTTACAATCCTTCCCGGGCTTAACCTGGTGGCCTGACCGCGGCTGCCTCCACCTGCTCGGCCCACATAGTGACGCTGGCAGCACGACAGCAGCTGCGGCCGCGGTCACCTGGCCTCCAGGTGACCGCGGCCGCTGCTGCAGTGTTGGTGGGAAGCGCGCCTGTCACCTGCTTCCCGCTTTAAGCCCATTAGCCAGCCAGAGCAGCTGTGGCCTCCAGCCGGACAGCGGCGATTTAGGTCAGAACTGTACTCCAAAGCTCCAGAGTTCAAAGTATGATGCTCAGACAGAGAGAGAGAGAGCTGTCGGTTTCAGTCATTTCTGTGAAGTCGAGTACACAGAGGTCGATTGAAATTAAAACCGGCTGGACCGGGTCTCACTTTAGATGAAAGGGCTGCTTTTTTCGAACCGATTTTGATGCCGATTTCTCAACAAGCGACACAGTGCGCCTCCATGCTGGCTTTTATCCAGCGTTGTGAGGAATCGCATTACCCCGCGTCTGTGCAGAGAAGAGTGTCATTGTGTGTGCATTTAGAGTCGACTGTACGAACTCAACCTTGTGCATAATTGATGAGCCCGATCCTTGCAATGCGTGGATGTTGTCAAAAGACCAAAGTCGGACTATGTCAACACAGCGCGCAGACCTACTGCTCGGCTGGATTCAAGCATGTACACTTCCCTCGGCTCTGCACTGATTCAACAACTTTGTGTTGTGTGTGTGTGTGTGTGTTTTTGCAGTGCGGTGTGCAACACACGCACGCACACACACACGCACACACACACCCCCTCAACAATCATGTTGGTTTAGCCATTGTCGCCCCTGATGAGACTTCTTGTCTGCTCTCATTAATCAAGCCCGCAGATAGGATCAGCGCCTGTTTGCAACCATTTAAACATGCAGTCAACACACACACACACGTACAAACACACACACGCACACACGTTATGAATCGGATGTTGTAACCATGGCAACGAGCCTAGACCCCCACTAGTAACGAGTGCATTCCCTTCGTGTGCGCGTGTGTGGTTCTCTCACACACACACACACACACACACACACACACACACACACGTGTGCTGCTGTGGTGTCTTTGTTCGGTCTGAGCCTCTGTTTGCTCCGTGTTCATCTCATTTTATTGTTATTTATTTAAAAAAAGAATCACCATCTTGTGCAGCCCCACAGCTTCTCACCAGGTCGACCCATAGCGCAGCAGTCACGCAGTTTGCCCTCATTACAGACTCACAAGCGGTCGGGAAGGTCGTCCACAAGTGCAGCGGTTTGGGCTCCAACTCGGAGCAAGTCGCAATGCAAAGTGACGTTTTGTCCTCCGACCTCCATTCGGAAAAACCATCAATTTAGGTTATTTTGGAGGTATCATTTAAAGCTGTCGGGCCGACTTTGCTTGGCATCCTGAGAAGTTTTGGTACCGTGCCCACAATCGGCGGAGCAGCAGCAGCAGCAGCAGCAGCAGAGCTCATAAAGGTCACTGCAATCAATCCATAACGGTTTTCTGTTCAACCGCGCTTGTTTCATTTGTCATCGGATGGCTGAAAATCGCTGCACGGGCCGAGTAGAGCTGTCTCACCGGATGAAACTTTGGCCAAGTGGAATATGATTCAGCCGTTTGTCTTTTCTGAAACGTTGTGCAGCTCAAGAACAACAGTCATTAAAGTGGCCTCTGCCTCGTCCCTCTGTGTTGCAAAGCTGCGGAACCTGTGTCTGTACGGACTGGCCTGTGAATGACGAACACACTTTTATTTGGTGTGTTGTGGAGCTGCTGTGTAGGGTTGTTTATGTCCTCATCGCCCGAACCTGTAGTTTATGGCATTTCGTGTAGCAAAAATAGAATATTTCAATCAAAACAAACAAAACGGCTATTTTACACAATTATTTTGTTTGATTTTTTTTTTTTTTTCCTCAATAAGATTTTCTTTTTCACACTGGGCTCGAGGGACCTGGTCCAGTGAAAGAAGAGCAGATGCAAAATAGAGTTGACTGTACCTTTCTTTTGTTTTTAATTGCTCTATAAATGATACAGGAAGAGAGCGGCACCTCCCGGAGCCTCGACACCAACTGTGAACACAAAGTCCCAAACCACTCGACTGTTGTTTAATTGATTGCCGGCCTTTATTATCCAGGCTTAATCAGCCTTCCATGGGCAACGACTAACCTTTGCGGTGCGCAGAAATGGGTCAAACCCATCTCTTCCGCCACTTGCCGCTAAACGGAGGCTGCTCGGCTCCGTGAGGAGCCTCTCGCGTCGACATCTGAGCCTCCGAATTCTCTTTCCGCCGCCGCCGTGGCGGCCTAGCGCTGCTGATTTATTCATACCCATCTGTGAAATATGTTTGAGCTGCATTCCAGTCATTTTTTTTTCCCTCCCCCCTCCCTCCCATTGGCGGCCTGATTGCCAGGCAGCAGTGGGCCGCCGTGTTTGGCTCCCAGCGTGCTCCGCTCCAGCCCGGGGGTCGACCCGCAAACCGCGCCGCTCTCACGTCAGTGCGCTTCGGCGAGCCACGGAGACGCTTCAAACATTTATTGGACTTTACTCCGGGGCTTTCCCCGCCGTGGCCACCAGCTAGCGTACATCCACTAACACGCTCCCCCCACTTTTTTTTTAGCCGGGCGGCCTGGGAGTGAGAGCACATCGTGGCCTCCTTCCCTGCCTCCTCATCCGTGAGCGAGGCGCCCTCACCCCCCTACCCCCGCTGCACTGCGATCAGATCACCGGCCGGTCTCGCTAAACCCGCCGCCCCCATCTCAGCTTCTTGCTTTTTATCTGGAAGACTAGAAGCAACGATCGCGGTTCCCGACAGAAGCCTGTGAAGCAGACGCGCGGTTTCTCTCTGAACAGCGGAAGAGGAAGTTAACACCGTGCCGGCCAAATGGCAGCAAATAACGGCCTCTGTGGTGGAATCACAACGAATAGCGAATAGACGCGACAGTTTCTCCAGAACTGCGCCGAGGTCCGGGATCTCTCTCCTCTCAGCCTCTAAGATCTGTGTCCTTGTCGTCACCCGGGGGGGGGGGGGGGGGGGTAAACCAGTAACTGATGCTGGCAAATCATCAGTCGGTTCAGCCGTGCGTAGGGTAGCAGCTCGTGTACGGATTCACTGGATGGTTCTTCTTTTTCCACTGATTCTGAGCTGGGTATTTGTCGCACAGTATCAGACGTGAAGTGCTGTGCGGAGATATGATTAGAGCTTTGTGCTGCCGTAGGAAACGTCCAGTCAGGGACCTCTCCGCCTGGACGAAGTGGTGCTGCTGTGAAGCTGGGTCGCTGGCCTCTGGCAGCAGCTCTGTTGGTCCGGGGCGGTCGGCCACCTCCGCTCTGCCCTGTCACGCCGTGCCCTTCACGGGGTCAGCCGCTCCGTGTCCTCGCCAACATCGCTGCATCACTTCCATGTTTCCCTGCTCTGCAGTTGTGCAGTTGTGCTGCTTGGTTCCCCAGGGACAGGAGGCTGAGAGAGTGGGACTAGATCAATGGTCTGTTAGAGCCATGATCCATAGTTTCTGGTGCCTGTCAGCCATCTGCACAGCGGAGCCGCTGGATGGTTGTGATCCAGCCTCGTCACACACATCACATCATTTGGGTCGGCTCTGAAATTAGAGGCTGAAGGGCAGAATTTGATGGTTCAATCCCACATCTGAGCCCATATCTTGATATGGATGCTTCTTCGTCTGTGTGTGTGTGTGTGTGTGTGTGTGTGGTTCCACGGCTCCAGGTTGTGTCTGGCTGCACTCTCAGTGGTCGTTCACTCGCAGTTTATTAAACCTCATTATGAAAGAGAAATATCCTCCATCTCCTCCTTCTCTCTCCAACGTCTGGTTCATTTCCAATAAGTCCATTAGTTCATGTTGAAGCTTGTGAGTCTGTTGCTCCCACTGTCACTCCTTACTGGCAGTCTGTCCTATTCTCCTGTGATTCATAACGACACATATCATGAGCTTATACGAGCAGAGATTCAGTACATCCTCACTTAGATTTAACATGCCTTTCAATAACCGTATGACACATTGTGTCCTCACTGCTGTGATGTGCATAGATGATGAGACTCTTGGTTTCTCATCTATCCTGGTGTCCATTGGCTGCCAGAGATGCTGCCATATCGTTTCTATGTTAGTTCCCACGAAAACTGTGCTTGATCAAACCCCTACATCCACTGTATGTTTCAGAAACGAATCCGGCCGCTTCGATTGATTTTTTCTTGTCCGGGAAATAAATCGGACGTGCCCGGGTGGTGTCAGCCGCATCCTCCTGGATGGGAGTCAATATTTTTGACTGGCCTCTATTCGTTCCTGCTGCTTACTGTCAGACGGTCCAGAGCTCTGTGGTCTGAGGCCTCTCCTCTCCGGGCTGGAGGCGTTCATCTGTTCCGACGTGTCAGAAACGTCACGCGCCGCCGTGTGAACCGCAGCGTCATCAATCTGATCTGGCCTCGTTTCTGGCACGTCCGACGGGATGTGCCAGCGACGTGATCGTTGACGACCGGGCCGCATGTGGTGCGGGGTCAGCCCAGGGGCTCCTGGTCACCCGGGCTGCTGATCAGCACGCTGCGGGCGTCCTGCGGAGGAGCCGCACAGCTCTGCCCCCGCAAATCAAAGCAGGCACGCGCACACCGGACCTCCAGGTCCAGCTGTTGCCGCGCTATTGTGCCCTCGCCGGAGCTATTTCCTGCCCGGTGGGTTTTTGGAAACGCCGCCTCTGCTCTTCTCCTCGCGTCATTGTGTGACCTCGTTTGCAGGCTTCGTTTGGAGAAATTGCTCCTCGTTGCCTTGTCTTCTCCTCCTTTCTTTTCCTCCCCCAACACGAGAAAAACCCTTTCAGCGGTGACTGCTGTTTGCTCGGCGCTCTGTGTGTGTGTGTGTGTGTGTGTGTGTGTGTGTGTTCACGTGTCAGTAAATAAGTGTGTTTTGCTCAACGGTCCAGGTGGAATTTGGCAGCGTACACATACGAACACCTCTCGAATGAAAAACCTCCGACGTGCGCACATTTTCATCTCTCGCACACGCCGTTTTCCTTCCGATGACTGATTTTTTTCTCTCTCTCTCTCTCTCTCTCTCTCTCTCCCTCTGCTTTGTTTCCTTGCCTCCAGTGGAGAAATGCATGAGCTCCATGCAGATGGGGACGCAGATGGTGAAGCTCCGCGGTGGCTCCAAGGGCCTGGTGCGCTTCTTCTATCTGGACGAACACAAGTCCTGCATCCGCTGGAGGCCCTCGCGCAAGAACGAAAAGGCCAAGAGTAAGTGTGTGTGTGTGTGTGTGTGCGCGTGTGTGTGCCCGGCTCAGATCCGTTGGGAGAACCTCCCCGCTCCCTATTCGATGTGACAGGCAGCGGCCCGCTGAATGCTGCGGCCGCTCTCCCTCCAGAATATCTTGGCCTCGGCGCTTGAGCCGTCCCAGTGGGGCCCCGGGGGGCCCGGCGTGACAGGAGGCCGTCGGCCGCGGTCGGGTTCGATAAAGCGGCCGAGACGCCGAGCCCGCCGCATCCTGCCTTGACGAGCATGGCAACGGCTAATGTTTTATATATAGGTGTCACGGCCGGTTAACAAGAAAAGTGGAGGAAAATAACCGCCGTACGACCACAAAATGCAAATGCAGGGTGCACCTGCTACACAGCGTGACCTCCATTCTATGTTTGTGGCATGCACAGGTTGACCTGGTTTACCATGACAGATTTTGACTGCTGCCCGTAGGAGTACTGGGACGACCCGCTCAGAAACAATGACCGTCGCTTTGACTATGAAAATGATCTGATACGCCACAATCAGTGACGATGTAAACCTAACACGAGAGGCATGGGACAAGCATCACAGTCAAATCTGGGCTAATTTTCCCTCTGGAGTCAACATAGACCAGCGCAGAGCTGGCCCGGTCCTCGCTGCGACTCCCTCTCCCGCTTTCGCAGCCCTTTTCACCCCCCCCCCCAGGTGTTGCGCAACCCTCGCCAACAAGCTATTTGCTATTGTGGCGTCATTAGCCCGGCAAAGCGTCCGCAACGAGCGCGTAAAAGCGACCCCCGTGGCGTTTCGGAATGGAAAAGGAGGCGAAGCCGCGTCTCAGCGCTGGCTCCGTCTCGCGGGGGCTCAGCGGCTCAGTTTCCTGTTGCTCTGCCTCCTCTGCAGCCAGGGATTTAATAAGCTTCTTAAGTCAACTTAATTATTCATCAGCTTTAATCTGCCCAAACACTGTTGTACACACACGCACGCGCACGCACGCACGCACGCTGCTAAATGACAACAACACGCACACGCGCACACACCTCCAAATGAAAAAAACTAAATCACGGAATTGATCCTGGATCTTAAACCTTTTACCGTCGCCCGAGTGAAACAGACAGAAGCCACTTTCACACACCAGCGTGGGGGCGTTGCCCCCCCGATCCACACATGTCAGAGGCGCCAGCAGGCGTGGACCACACTCTCAGATTTTCAAGGTCTGTGACAATGTAGCGCGACATGAGGCCCGAATTCTGGACTGAGTAAATAACACCGATCGGTCAGACAGGTTTAGGCTTTGAAACAACCTTAAATAAACTGGCCATAGAAAACCTCAATGAATGCATATATGTTCATGGACAGGCAAGCAAGAGGAATTTTATGTCCCTGGCTTTTTAATATGTCTGTAAAAATATAAAACGGCATAGTTTGACTACCAACCAAACTATAGACCAGCAAACCACCAGTCTGAAGGTTAAATTATGCAGCAGTTCAATCCTAACAGAGTCTCTGATCATCTGAACCTTCAGGTGAACCCTTTTACAATAGTTTCAGGCGGAGGGAGAATTGTTCTGTTTACAGTGTGAGATCTGACGTGAGAGGCGAACCTCGGGGATCAGAGCTAAAAAGTAAACTAAAACAAACCAAGACCAAGGAATAAAATCCGTTTAATCACAAAACTGTGCAAGAATACCACCATCATGAAGCGTTATGAACGAACGCGTGTGCGCAAACGGCGCTCCGTCCGCGTCGTGCGGCTGAGAGACGAGGCGCGCTCGGATCTCTGTGGTTCCCGTGAAACCCACCCAGAGCCCGGCCGCGCCTCCTGTCATGGGGGGGAAACTAATGAACCACTTGAGGGCCAAACCCGCTGAAAATGAAAGACCGCAAATGGCCGCGCTGGGTTCAGTGGACTGCCTTTTTTATTGTTTTTTTGAACAATAAAATCTAAAAGATCTAAAGATGGGAGTCCACTTTCTCCCCCGGTGGAAGAAATGTGAAGCAAAAGACGTCGTCAGAAGTGCTCTTCAAATGAAACGTCCTGGATTGAAATTCACTGATAAAGCTACAGAAGTACTGTGCATTTGCAAGGGCTGAAGTGCCAGGTCAACAAAGACGACGGTATCGCAATAACAGGAACGAAATCCTACTCCCTTTGCTCCAACAGTCTCCATCGACTCCATCCGAGAGGTGTGCGAGGGGAAGCAGTCCGAGATCTTCCAGCGCTACGCCGAGGGCAGCTTCGACCCGAACTGCTGCTTCAGCCTGTACTACGGGGAGCACATGGAGTCCCTGGACCTGGTGTCCGGCACCGGGGAGGAGGCCCGCACCTGGATCACGGGCCTCAAGTACCTGATGGCGGGGATCAGTGACGAGGACAGCCTGGCCAAGAGGCAGCGCACCCGGGACCAGTATCCTTCACCCTGCCTCCCCCATGCCAAACGGAACACAAGCGGACAGTGTTGTTACAGTTGGTGTTCACCTACTGTCCCGCCTGCTTTCCTTAACCCGCTGTGTCCCCAGGTGGCTGAAGCAGACCTTCACCGAGGCCGACAAGAACGGCGACGGCAGCCTGAGCATCAGCGAGGTCCTGCAGCTCCTGCACAAGCTCAACGTCAACCTGCCCAGGCAGAAGGTCAAGCAGATGTTCAAGGTGGGAACGCCGTCCGCCTCCTGGCAGTGCGAGTCGACCCGGCTACGGGGCGTGCGTCGCCCATGAACGGGTCGGAGCAGTTGGGCACACGTCGATACGCGAGACTCTTCAGTTATACGTGTGCCAGTCATTGGAATCTTTGGCAACAGGCAGGGCAGAGCGAACGTTTTAACATCCGCGGTGAACGCTCGGTTTCCGTCACCTCTCTGTCGGAGCGGCCGGGCCCCGGGCCCCGGCGGACGCGCGGCCCCGGGCCACTAGCTCTCCTCGTGGGAGGATTAGCGCCGGGCCTCGTCCTGTAGCGCAGCCACGCGGCGTCCAGTGGCCCGTTGGCGGTCGCCCATATGGCGCTGCTGGGACACAGATGGCCTCTGGTGTAATGCAGGGTAAACACAGCAGGGACTGATCTGGCCCCTCCGTGCGTGTGTGTGCGTGTGTGTGTGTGTGTGTGTGTGTGTGTGTGTGTGTGTGTGCAAGCAAGAGAGAGAGGGATGAAGATTTGTTGGTGGCAATCTCCCGGTTAGTTTCTTGGCTTAACCTACTTAAACCGCAGAGGGGAAACCTGTCGACTTGACCTCTTTCTGAAGTTGTCGAGTGTGAATCCACAGATCGCATTTCAGTGGGGGGGACGGGGGGGGGGGGGCCGTAGTATTCCAACAGAAAAACACACAACGTGTAGTCGCAAGAATCCAAAGTGATGGCAGGGGCAGAAAAGCAGACGCTGGATTAGAACGTAAGGGCCGGGTGAACACTGCAGTCTGAGTGGAAAATCATTCCAAATAGCCGAGGTTGAAGTTCAAAACAAACGGATATAAAGTGGAGAAACGAGTGCAGACACTGCAGGGCAGGTCGGACGGGAAAACGGCTCCGCTCGCTGTTCTCAAATCGGATCTTTACGACGCTATGAAACAGCTGTAAAAAGTGAGCGTTCTGTGATGTCCTGAGCCCCGACGGGTGCGTGGGGACGGGGCAGAAGCCGCAGGATGGAGGAGGAGGAGGAGGAGGAGGAGGAGGAGGGCGAGGAGGAGGAGGAGGCCGTAATTCCGACCGATGAATTCATCTATATTAGCTGAAGCGCCGAGCGCGGCCCTCTAACAGCTTAAGTGCACGGCTTCATGCATAATGAAGGGGCCCGGGTAAGGCGAGATTGATGTTTTCTGTCCAATGAAAGGACTCCAGCTGCGGCCTCCCTGCAGCGCCGTCCTCCCGCAGGCTAGGATGAGGGTCCGGGGCGAGAGCTCCGGTCCTCCCAACGATTCCCTCCGCCCCTCGGAGCGCTTTTATTTGCCTCGGCACCGTGCAAGCAGACGTGAGACGGTCGGTATCGGAGCCGATACTCTCCTTATGAAGCGCGGTGGCGGTGGCTCCTCGTAACCTGCTGTGAGAGCCTCTCATGATGTCGTCTCGATCCCCCCCCCCCCCCCGAGCCCTCCGTTTCACACCACTAATAATCCCATTCTTGTGTGAGGTTTTCTGGGAGATGTCAGAAAGCACAGAAATGAGTCACACGTGGTAAAGCCTCTGCATCGAAATGTGAAACGTTTCGCCTAACTTCCACCTAACTTTTCGACAGCTCGCAAGTGATCAGCTCGCAAGTGGACGTGAATTGTTTTGAGCCCGTGGGATGTAAAACGTCCAAAATATTAACACGGATTTGACAATCTGTCTGTGTCAGTCATACATGCTTCAGTCAGGACCTGCCTGTGAGTGGACTGCTGTGTGTGTGTGTGTGTGTGTGTGTGTGTGTGTGTGTGTGTGTGTGTGTGTGTGTCAGGACGTGATCTCTTCATGTGTATCTCATCAGTTTTTTGTATCGATGAGCACCGACGGCGGAGGATTCGCTTTCGGTCGGGCTCTTGTCCTCTTCGAGGCACGTCGTGCGTGCCGCGTGTTGGACTGCTGCTAGGTCGGACCACCCTGACAGGAAATGTGCCACAGCTCTGTTCGCACCATGAGTTCATATCTTCCCTGCCTCCGGGCACGTTTTTTTTGTTGTTTTTTTCAACCGAACGGACGTTGTGGTCTCTGCGGGGGAGGGGGGGGGGGGGGGGGGCTGGGAATAGAAATCAATATTTGGGAGCGCAGACAGAGGCAGATTAGTTGTTGTGACAGAAGAAAATCCCTTTCGAGCCGAGCTCCCTCGTATCTTGATGTTTCCCGGCTCCTGAAAGCGGTTTGTAGAGTTTATAGATTAAACGCAGAAAACGAGCCCGGTACGGCGCGCCTTTCTTTGACGGCTGGATCGTCGAGAGTTTTCTTTGACTGAGGGTTTTTATTCCGCCTTTTAAAAAAAGACTTTTTCCGTCCGGATTAAAAATAGTCGGCGGCATTGAGGCTTCGGAAGACTTCAAACGCATGCTGTCACCGATGCTTGGAGAAATGAAACGCACGCGTGTGCTGTTTGTGCCCACGGGGGACAGAGACTTTGGCAATTAATGGGATCACTTTACAGGAAGTGTGGAGGAATCGCTTCCAATTTTGCGATGGCTTCGAAACGGGGGGGGGGGGGGAGACAGATTGTCAGCCCCGAAAGGTTACACTAGAAGGAGAAACTAAACTCTCCCCGTGTCCTTCTCGCAGGAGGCCGACACGGACGACAACCAGGGCACGCTGGGCTTCGAGGAGTTCTGCTCCTTCTACAAGATGATGTCCACCCGCAGGGACCTGTACCTCCTCATGCTCACCTACAGCAACCTGAAGGACCACCTGGACACGGACGACCTGGCCCGCTTCCTGGAGGCCGAGCAGAAGGTGAGGCTCCAGCCCAGCCGCCCTCTGGCCTTGAGCGGGGGGAGCGCGGAGGGCTGGGGGGTGTGGGTGGGAGGCGGTGGGAGCGGAGATTATGGAGTTCCTCGATAGCTTCCCAGGCCCAGGCCTTCTCCTTCTGCCTGCCTCCTCTTATTTCCCGCCGTTTTCCTTTTTTTTTTGTTTTAATCGCCTAAACATCCGCGTGCCGGGAGACCGGGGGCCTAATTGAGCGGCCGGCGGGGCCCCCGGGGTGCTGCTGCTCAATGCGGGGGGAGATGCAGACGGCCAGGGCCCTGCGGGGATATGAGCTTCAGTCCCGTCACCGCCCTCGAGATGCACACCGTAAAAAAGGGTTTTTTTTTTGTTTTTCAGTCGTTTTTGCGAGGAGCATCTAATGATACCATCGCCGGGGAGAACGAGAGGAGACGAATTAGCAGGCGCGCCGCGCCGCCTGGAAGCGCCCAGTGTGTGTGCGCTCCCGCGGCTAATTTGACGGGCCGTTTCGAGTTTCGCGTGGAAAAGGGGGGGCGGGCGGGGGGGTGGGGGGTGGGGGGGTTCGGAGGCGGGAGGCTCCGTTTGGATAGCGGCGTGTCAGCTCCGCTCAGGCGGGCTGTATTTCCCTCCAATTATCCTCTTCTCCTCGCCTCGCCTCGCCATCCCCGCCCCCTCCTCCTCCTCCTCCTCCTCCTCCTCCTCCTCCTCCTCCTCCTGCCTCCTCTCCCGGAGGCAGCCCTGCGGAGCGATTCATGCCTAAGCGCCGCCGACTCAGAGCCGCCCCTGCCGGGATCGTTACAGGCGGGCTTCGTCGGCGTCTCCGTCGCGGCGCGTGCGGGGGAAATAAGTGTGCGACGCGGAACACTCGGGCGTCTGAGCGTCCCCCCCCGGAAATGAACGTTGTTGATGCCTGTGTCGCATCAGCCATCGTCTCTACCGGCTCAGAGGAGCTGGGGACGTCTGAGGGACGGCGCCGCATGCGCCGTATGGCGTCCAGACAGTTACGGTGGGAACACGCAGCTTGAGCGTAGTCTGTTTGGGTCGCCTGTAACTTTGGCGAAAAGCCGAGTCGATTACGATCCAGCCTGCAGTCTGAGATCCAGAGGGAGGAACTACTTTCAGATCGCCCAACGCCGTCGTCAGACCCGTTTTTATTCTGAGCTCGGTGGCCAGGGCTTCATCCATCGACTGATGCTTTTGCGAAGTCAGCGAAGCTCCCCCAGCTCTCTGCACGCATGCACGCTCAAAGCTTTAGACGTGTGACGCGCAAAGGGGGAAATAACCCTGTGGGAACACTGGCTCATCGGGTCACCTTGCAGCTCTGCTCCCTCACAGGCTGTTAAAGCACACACACACACACGCACACACACACAGTGGTGGGCTCCACCCCCCCTTTCACACGAGACACCGATCGACCCGTCAGTTTTGTTAACCAAACAAACAGTTTGATGGCGCGGCCCGGACGGACACGGGCGTCCCGCCATCATCTGTGTGCTGTGTTTCCCGGCGCCCGCAGATGACCAAGGTGACCAAGGACCACTGCCTGGAGATCATCAACAAGTTCGAGCCCTGCTCCGAGAACCAGCGGCAGGCCGTGCTGGGAATCGACGGTGAGTCTCTCCTGTGATTTCAAGAGTGAGCTGCGGCTTTGTCGGTGATGCGTCCGCATTGAGCCGGGCCGATCAATTCTCATTTAACCGGACTTCATTCCAGCTCGTGTCGAGTGTCGTGAAGTTTGTCTCTTTGAAGAACCGAGGCGTCGGCGTCTTTGGAGATAGTGGGGGAGAAGATGAGAGGCCGACTGTTTGTCGGTGCGCCGCCACATTACTGCAACCAGCGTGTGGTTAAATATCCTGGAATTAAAGTGGTTTCATGAGGGCTCATCGTCGGAGTGAGGCGGTAACTGCAGGAGAGAAATGGAAATGCGTCGATTAGTCCCCCAATCCAGAACGGCGTCGCGAAAGAACCTGATTTGACGTCTCGGAGAGAGACCGCCGCGGCTTCTCTTGCCCGGGGAGGACGTGCGCGTCCCCTCGGCGTCTGACCGTTTCGTCTCTGTCGCGACCGCGCAGGCTTCACGAACTACATGCGCAGTCCCGCCGGCGACATCTTCAACCCCGAGCACTACGACGTGATCCAGGACATGAGCCAGCCGCTGTGCAACTACTTCATCGCCTCCTCCCACAACACCTACCTGATGGGCGACCAGCTCATGTCCCAGTCCCGGGTGGACATGTACGCCTGGGTGCTGCAGGCCGGCTGCCGCTGCGTGGAAGGTGAGCGCTCCTCGGTCCCGTGCCGCGTGGCCCGAGCGACTGTGTGTCTGACATACATCTCCCACCCTCCCCCCCACCCTCCCCCCGCTCCCGCCCTCAGTCGACTGCTGGGACGGACAGGACGGCGAGCCCATCGTCCACCACGGCTACACGCTCACCTCCAAGATCCTCTTCAAGGACGTCATCGAGACCATCAACAAGTACGCCTTCGTCAAGAACGAGTATGTACGCGCGCACCGGCACCCCGACTCACAGACACTGACTTCTGCTTCAGTCCTCTCACTCTCCCTCCTCCTCCTCCTCCTCCTCTGCGGCTCACACATGAAGCCTTAGTCGACGCTTTCGCGCCTGGCCGTCTCTGTTGATGGGGTGTGCGTGCGTGCGTGCGTGTTGACATGCGCTCTGTCAGCATGCATGGCGGCGCCGCGTTGCGTGGGCGGTTGGTTTGTAAAATGAGGGAGAGGAATGGGGGAAATGGAGCCTGTGAAACGGCGTCGGGCTCGGCCGATTTCATTCGTTTTAAAGCTTCTTTGCATGCTCGGCCTCCGGTCGCTGCTGCCACGAGAGGCAGGGGAGTCTTTGTTTTCATTCGACAGAGCCTGCTAGGAGTAAAAGACGCAAAGTCACTCGTTTTTTGGCCTCCGCCTTCATTGTAGTGCACTAGATGATGATTTTCGCTGCTGATCAATATGTTGATTGTTTTCCAGATTAATGGATTAGTTCTCTAATCCCTCATTTGGTTCACGAAATGTCCCAGTTTCACAAAGGACAACATGAAAGTCTCAAACACCTATTTTCAGATGCCCCTGGTACATTCACATTACATTTACTGTACAATGAACGCTGCGTTTCCTATATTTCTGTGAAAGAATACAGATATTTTTAGGTGTTATTAGCCTAGTCGGTGGTGATTTAATCCGTCCATTTTCTAAGGTTCTCAAACCTAAATGAGGAGCCATGTTGTGCTTTGGATGAGAACTGTATAAGGAGTCGGATGCATCCGTCTGCCAGCAGCCTGGGCCGGGCCAGAGCCAGGCCGATGGCTGGGGTTCAGCACTGGGAGCGGTCCCTGCTCTTCCTCCGCAGCGGCGGAGTAAACAACCGTGTCCGTGGGGCCGGGTGATTGACGCTCGCCTGTTTTTTCCATTTGCATTTTGTCAGAATCCATTTGCATCAAGTTGAGCTTTTCTCGACTTTCCCCCGACGGTGCCGCTGGGATCCCTTTCCATTCCCCGTCCTCCCAGCGGGCGGCTGCAGCCCCGCATCCCGCGGCCCTCCCGGCCTCTGAGTGGGACCCTTAACGAGGCACTCGGGCGGAGAACTGGACCCGTCCTTGTGTCCTCTGCGGAGACCCGTTACCCGTTTGTCCACTCCGTTCCTGTGCCTAGCCTCCGTCTTTAGGTCCGTTAAACGCGGGGAAGCGAAAGCCTGCACGTACGCACACATCAGCACACAACCTGCAGCAGAGGGCGATAATCCCATTGACTCGTGCAGTCTGGAGGGAGCGATCCTGTCTGCCCGAGGAGGCTGGAGATAAACGCACGCACGCACACGCACGGGCTGGGCGTGCATGTCCACCCTCACTGTGTGTGTGTGTGTTTGTTTTCCTTTTCTTTTTTGAGAACGTAATTTGTGGACCCCATATTCTTGGGATAATTGGCTAAAAGGGAGCGGGGCGAAAGGCCGCTTTCAACATCAAAGCACGGTGAGATTTTCCGGGCCAGCCAATAAAAGCTCGGCTTCGGCGGCGGGACGGGGAGGACGGCGTGGAGATGAAAGCGTCAATGGAGCGCGCTCACGTGAACGAGGAGTCCGCTCATGAGTGGAGCGTCTTTCCACGGGCCGTTTGACGCTCCGGGCTACGCCTAAAGACATTAGTATAGAAGGCGTCCATGCTGACACGCTCACCGACTTTATGTTTCTATAGGCGGTGAAAGGAGAGAAAACTTCAATGTCTGAGTCCTTATGACACGCAAGCCGCTCTAAATCGATCTCCCTGTCTATTGAATGTGCATTAAATAATCTAATGGCTGTAGATTCACATCCACGGCTCGTTCGCATCACCGTCTCTGGCCTTTCAGGTGAGGCCTTGTGCTGTTCTTTTCACTCTCCCTCCATCCTTAGAGCTTCAAAACTGCACCTTTCACTACGTCGCAGACGGGAGGAGAGGAGATATTACCCCACACAGACCAGCCGCGACCGCATCCATTAGCATCTTGTTTTGCTGCAAACATGAAATGGGGAGCGATTCACCTCAACTAATCATTTTTAACACAACTTGATTCATGTCACTTCAGCTGCTCGTCACTCTGTGCTCTCAGGGAACATCAGCAATCCGAAGACGACTGTCATTTAGACTGAGCCACGACACCTTCAGTCTTCAGTAATCACGTCCTGTGTGTGTGCGCGTGCGTGTGTGTGTGTGCGCGTGTGTGTGATATCGTGGTTGTCAGGTACCCGGTCATCCTGTCCATAGAGAACCACTGCAGCGTCCCCCAGCAGAAGAAGATGGCTCAGTACCTGGTGGAGGTCTTGGGGGACAAGCTGGACCTGTCCAGCATCAAAGCGGAGGAGTGCGGCCGGCTGCCTTCGCCGGAGACGCTGAAGGGAAAGATCCTGGTCAAGGTAACGGCGAGCAGGAGCGCGCGGATTTTCTCCCCAGCGCCACATCCAGACTTCAAAGCCAGGAGATAGCGACAACACGATGGAAGTGATTAGAAGGGAGCGCGCTTTGCAAGTGGGGATTGGGTTGAGCTCAGGCTGTTTCGGGGCTGCGCGTGGTAACTTGCAGCCTTGCTCGTTTTGGGGCCACGCTTCCCTCCGACAACATCCATAACGACGGCAGCTCGCAACGTGTAATTGGGTTTTAAGTGTCTGGCCACGAGTTGGAAAAGTTTGGGTCGGCCAGCTTCATTTCACAGCTGAGAGCGGCTCCAGATCCGTCACACAATCTGCTTCGCCCTCAGCGGGTGGCTTTGAGAGGGCGTCCCGTGCTCGAGACTCTCCCTCCCTCCCCACGGGGGTCTCAGTATAGCACCGGAGAACCGGGACCAGATTCTAGCTGCCTGAGTGTGTTCGTTGTGAACCGTCTGTTGACCGCTGAGGAAAGAGTCGCCTCCACATCTGGCCTCAGCTGCACAGAGGCCGAAGGGACCCGGGCCCGGCATTAACAGGGAACAATATGCAGGGTAATGAGGCTTCACTGACACCACATGCTTTCACTAAAGAGACGGCGTCCTGCCAACTGCGCCGCTCTGCCAGCTGCCACTGTCAACCAGCACCAGCTCCTCCACCTGCCTCTGTGTACACGAGTGTGTGTGTGTGTGTGTGTTGGAGAAAAACTCCAGTACCAGGGCAGTGAGAGCGGGCTCACCTCTGGATCTCCTCATGCCCTCATGCAACATATGCAGCTCTCCCGAGACCACAAGCAGTGCCGATAGACGTCCACATGACACTGAACCCCGGGCACCCCTGTCACCAGGAGACGTCCGTCCAGCGCGCCTCATCACTCCCCACCCAGGGCCGAAGCGACATCGCCGCGGCCCGTCCTGTGTTGGCCTGTTTTCCCTCACGCCGCCTTCTCTCCGCAGGGGAAGAAGCTGCCGCCCAACATCGACGAGGACGCGGAGGAGGGCGACGTGTCGGACGAGGACAGCGCCGACGAGATGGAGGACGACTGCAAGCTGATGAACGGAGACGTACGTTGCCCCCGTTTGCTCCCTCCCCTCCCTCCCTCCGCCTCCAGAAATGAGTCTGGACGCGGCGCGAGGCACGGCTGAAAACGCGATCCGGTCGCTCGATGAACTGCGTTTCACAAGCGTACGCGGGCACGTTAGAGAGCGGCCCTCACTCGCTGCCACCGGCCGTGTTTGCCAGCGGAGCGATTGAGACAGATGGGGTGAAACGGCAGCAATGGCGCCCTCTTGCTGTTGGACGGGGCAGTCCCGCTGCTACGGTCATGTTTTACACAGCCTCCGACTGTCACTGTGAATCCCCTGCGTATTTTCTGTCTCGACGGTCCATGTTCAATCTGACTGGCGATCTCTCCACCCGTCCCCCCCGAGTCTTTTGTTTATCCCCGACGCTGCCAGCTCTGCTGTTTGCTCCTCCCTCTCTGTCGCAGCTCACTCTCATTTCCGACTCTTCTCTCTTCCCGTTTGTCCCGTTTCCTTCCTCCTCTTCTTCCTCCTCCTCCTCCTCTTCTCTGCAACTGTTGCTTGCTTCTTTCAAAGTGGAAGGTATCGTATTAACAAGATCATCCTCTACCATCGCTGAACTCCCTCGTCAGTCACGTGCCTCAGTTCCCCATCCCGTCCGTGAAAGCTGAGAGTGATGCCCAGAGCGCCTCATCGGACGTGCCACAGATGCACTCCGATGCGTGTACATCTGTGTCTTGTTCCATCCATAAGCAGCTCATCATCGACACTCAGTGCTTGCCTGTAGAGGGCTGAAGGTGCTGGAGGATGGTTCAGGGGGAGATGGTCACTCTGGACCACGTTAAACAGTGGTGACCACATGCTTTTGCGGCTTTGCATGTTTTGCAGCTTCTTTTTTTTTTTGCAGCTCCCATTTTGGTCAAAGCTTCGTCAGATGCTGATGGATGATTTTGTCACATTTTGCATCACATTCCTCAACCGAGGCGGTGACAAAATCATTTTCATCATCGATAACTGCATCCCGTCCCGAGCAGATACTTAATACCTGTCTGGGAGGGAAAGAAATGAAAGAACGTTGTCTGTGAAGTGTTAACAATCACAAGTGACATGAACCACAGTCTTCATCACAAGAGATGGTGCTGACTTGGAGCATGTTCCCTCCGCCGCCTGAGTGTGTGTGTGTGTGTGTGTGTGTGTGTCTGTCTGGGTCCATGGAGACACTCTGCCACCTGCTGGCCGGGCTGAGCATGTACATGTTGTCGCAGGCGAGCGTTGACCTCTCCCTCACGCCTCTCATCGACTCCTCTTCGTCCCTCTTCATCCTCACCCGGGACGCTCCTGCTGTCGGCCTCTCGCACACTCAGATCGCTGTCACAGCAGCGGGTCAGGTCAACAGCCCTGCGTGGCATGCTTCTCCCCCTAGCCGCCTCCTCACACTGAGGCTCGGCCCATTTAGGTTTCAGCATCTTCTCCCGCCCCCTCCGTGTATTGCAACATCTCCACGGCCCTGTTGTTGAGTGAGTGGAGTTGCTGTTCCGGAAGCAGCGCTCCGGGGAGCACATCACATGGTGAACATTTTGCACAGCTCTCCCCGTCTGGAATCACTTACATCATTTACATCGTCGTTTACATGTGGGAAGCCGCCACCATGTTGACTGCTGACGAATGAACCCGTCCGCCTGTTGATTCATTCGGGGTCATCATCTCCACCGCACAGTCACACAGGTGTCATGGACACCGGTTCAGTTAGCCGTGATGGATTGCACCGTGCACTTGACCGTGAGAGCACTAGTTCTGCAACAGTTTCCCCTCCTCAGAATGCGAGGCCTCAGGTTACGTAACATCATGTATTGCTCCATACTTGCTCCTGTGAGAGTTACCCTCTGTCAGGATCCTGCAGGGCCTGTGGTTGTTCTTCCTGGGCTGGGTTGAGCAGAGTACCAGGAATTTTCCACGGTGCAGGAAGCTCGGTTTATGTAAGATTCCCGCACGAGAATTCCACTGATATCAATTAAGGGGGTCACATTTGTAAAAAAAAAACAAAAAAAACTCCCAGCAGACAGGAAGTTACCATCATCATCCGTCATCACCATCTCCATCATCGTCCCCACCGTCCTCAGTGAGACTGTGCCTCCGTCCCCAGACGTCGGCCAACAGGAAGCAGGTGGAGAACATGGCCAAGAAAAAGCTGGACAACCTGATGAAAGAGTCCAAGATTCGCGACAGAGAAGACCCCGACAACTTCACCATCGCCTCCCTGCCCCCCTCAGCTAAAGGCTCGGGCAAAAGCGCCTCCAAGGTAAACCCAGAGCCCGCCTGCGTTCGGCTCCGGCACCTGAAGAGCTTGAGCGCTCCCTCAGTTACAGGCTCCTGATAAAGCAGCTTTCTCCTCCGCTGTCAGGGTAAGAGTGACGATGGGACGGACACAGCGGACGAGGCCAACCCCAGTAGCAACAAGCGGACCGGCCGCTCCTTCATGGGAAGCTTCTCCAAACGCAAGGTCTGCTTTGCAATGTCTGTTCGCACTTTTAAAATGGGCTTTTCCTCACCGTCCTTCACCTCTTAGCCGACTTTCAGCAATGTTTTCCTCTTGCATTATCAGAACACAAATTGCATTTATTGTGCACAGTGAACACAAAGGAATTGGTCGATTGACAAAATGAGGCAAACACTGCAAGAGGAACAAAGAGTGAAGAAGTCAGAGCAAACACGAATAGTACTGTACAATACGAACACATGTTTACGAAAGAAGAATATGTAGATATGTGTAAGCAGCTGAAACTGTGCAGTTTGTGTAGGGTAGGTAAGAAAACTAATACGAATACAAACAATGAAGGTGTTGTTGCTGAAAACGGCCCTGAAGATTTATGTTCAAGCATTCACCAGCATGAACACAATGAAATATTGTCGCGCGGCCAGAGACCAGACAGCTGCTGTTGTTGTTACCACTGTTAATACGCCGCCCAGAAACATGCCTGAATCCGCTCTTCTCAATCTCGTGCAGAAAAAAACCACCAAGATGAAGAAGACTTCCAGCTTCGAGGACACAGACACGGACCAAGAGAGCACGAGTAGCGCTTCTCGTGCCCCCCTGCACCACAGCAAGTGCGTCTCACACGCACACACACACACTGTAGACAGTGAAAACTGTCCCTCTAACCTTTGACCTTTGTTGATCTCACAGAAAGAAGAAGACCATGAAGCTGTCCAGAGCTCTGTCCGACCTGGTTAAATACACTCGCTCTGTGGGTCTCTATGACATTGAGGCTCAAGGTTTGTTATGTTACTTATGTGGAGTTAAAATGGCTAAGGAGCACAGTTGGAGTTTGCCGAATACGATTGACCAGTGAAATAGTTTGGTCGTTGTCCGCGGCGTCCGGCTGATGGAGCGCCTGTCCCCACAGCCAACTGCGGCTGGCAGGTGTCGTCGCTCAGCGAGACCAAGGCCCACCAGGTGATGCAGCAGAAGGCGACGTCCTTCATCCAGTTCAACCAGCGGCAGCTCTCCCGCATCTACCCGTCCTCGTACCGCGTCGACTCCTCCAACTTCAACCCGCAGCCCTTCTGGAACGCCGGCTGCCAGCTGGGTACGGGCCCCGCCGCCCCCCTCCGCCGCCTGCCCAACCCGGGCCACATCACTCACCCCGAACTGCTTCTGCTTTCAGTGGCGCTCAACTACCAGTCGGAGGGTCGCGTCCTGCAGCTCAACAGAGCCAAGTTCTACAGCAACGGCAACTGTGGCTACATCCTGAAGCCTGCCTGCATGTGCGAAGGTCAGCACTCACACACACACACACATATGGAAATATGGAATTCATCTTCAGCTTTGACCTCACTTTGTGTCGGCACATGTTTTTTTCCATTCTGACACAATAACACAATAGTATTAGGAGGATATTTAGCATTTTGTTCACATTATGTGTTTCTATTCTGCTTTAACACTTTCTGCACACTTTCTATGATGCCACGCTCAGAGGCAAACACCTTGCTGATGAGCCCAACGTTTTTTCTTGACCCAGGTGCCTTTAACCCGAACCTGGAGGACCCGCTGCCCAATCAGATGAAGAAGCAGCTCGTGCTGAAGATCATCAGCGGGCAACAGCTGCCCAAACCCAAAGACTCCATGCTGGGAGACAGAGGAGAGGTGGGCACGCGGGCAGGAACACTCCGCCTCTATGTACCCTAACCCTAACCCAGAAAGGCTCTGTTCAGGGATCTCCTGTCGTCCTTTCATCGTTCACTTCACTTAAGAAACGTAGCGGAGCGCGATGACGGATGACTGGGTTTAATGCCGTGAAAACCTCTGTGTGTCAGATCATCGACCCCTTCGTGGAGGTGGAGATCATCGGCCTGCCAGTGGACTGCTGCAAGGAGCAGACCCGGGTGGTGGACGATAACGGTGAGTTATTCCGTCGCCATGGAAACAGAGTAATAGCAACTTAATGCGAGCGCGGAGGAAATAAAACGGCTTAAACAGTATTTATGTAGAGTGAATGATAGCCTTGGGGTGTGTGTGTGTGGGGGGGGGGGGGTGGCATGCGGCCCCCCCTGCTCATGTTTCTCTGTGAAGCAGGAACATTTCTCTGTTAAAACGACGCCCCTGGTCCACTTTCAGCTCAATCAAGTAAAAGAAAGCGGTTTGTGGAGCTGTACAATGTTGGAGGGGAGAGAATAAGACGAGAAAAAGCGTTTTACTTTTGGGCGTAATTGCATCTTATCACATTACTTTGGTCCTGATATTCTCCGACTCGATGCAGAGAGCCTCCACTCAGTGAGGCCAGGCAGCATAGTCTCTCCCCTCTCCCCGTTGGCCCTCTTGTGCTGGGAACTGTCTTTTGGGGTTTCTCCAGGTCCTCCCTCCCGCTTTCTTTCTTCCCACAGCCATGCGTCCTGCAACCTGTCCAGGGTGTGTTCCCTGCCCTCACCCGACAGTTTACTGTTTAGTGTAAACTAAGCCACGTGTGCTGCTGTTTGCATGAGGACAGCTGTGCCCATGTTTATGTGCATGTGCTGCAAGTCAGATGTGACTCTGCTGTGTGTGTGCGTGCGTGCGTGTTTGTTAGTGCTTTGTGTATGGGTTCTGATCTATAATTGATGAGCTCAGCAGGAGGAGAGGTGCACAGGCAGCACCTCTCAGTCTGCTCCCGCGCCCTGAATAATTGATGAATGCTGAGCTCGCTCCGACTCGGGCTCGGACGGTCCGGGAGAGCGTCCGAGGGGGAGGAAGAGAGAGAGAGAGAGAGTGAGAGAGAAAGAAAGAAATGGAGATGGAGAAAAAGTGATGGAGACTACTCGGCCTCTGTCACTCTCCCTCTGGGCTCGGTCCATCCCCCCGACATCCCCGCTGTGCTCTTTGTGTTTGCCTCTTTGTTGGTCGCTGTCACTTCCTGCGTCCCCTGTGTGCCGGGACTGAACTCTTGGCTCGGTGTCACAGGCTTCAACCCCATGTGGGAGGAGACTCTGGTGTTCACCGTGCACATGCCCGAGCTGGCCCTGGTGCGCTTCCTCGTCTGGGATCATGACCCCATCGGCCAGGACTTCATCGGCCAGCGCACCATCGCCTTCAACAGCATGATGCCAGGTGAGGCTCTGCACACGCACACACACACACGTACACACACGTGCCAGCACAAACATGCAGCTCACTCCCCTCAGGCTTCTGTGGTGACCTCTAAATGCATTTAAATTCTTCCTCTTCCCACAATTCATCTGGATTGGTACATTTCCACGGACTTGGACAGGAACGATCGGGGAAATACTTTACAGAATGTGCTTTTTTTTTTACTGTACTGTGCATGTTTTTTCTTTAACTCCATCTTACTTTTGTTAACTCTCAACTGTCACCCCTTGCATCAAAAACGTAGACACGGTCGTGCCTGGTAATTGCGGTTTCCTTGTTGTCAGGTTAGATAGCATCTGTAAACTAATCTGATGTCGATGTCCAGCTCGTGACATGTCATCTGGTGGCGGCCATTTCTTTCTGCCTCGCAGTGTTTGTGACTCACTGATGCTATCTGTGTGTGTGTGTGTGTGTGTGTGTGTAGGTTATCGCCATGTGTACTTGGAAGGTATGGAGGAGGCATCGGTCTTTGTTCACGTGGCTGTGAATGACATCACTGGTAAGGTAGGTACGGCTGAGGGAGGCGGATCAGTCAGTGGGTCTCTGCTCTGCAACTGACAGCTCCGCTGACACTGGGACGGTAGAAAGGCTCCACGTCAGCCGCTGTTCAAAATATAAGTGTATATCCTGTGAGTGAAATCAGGACAGTAAAGAGAATGAAAGGAGCCCGCTGTTCACCTGATTTGAGTTTTGTGTGGCATCCGTTTAGCTGAAACCCTCCGCTCGGCCAGTCTATCGACCGATTGTCAGATGCTGAGGCAACAGTAACAGAGTTCCCAATAATACACACTGAACGCGAAGCAGCTCAGGTGTTGCGTCTCGGTTACATCGTCGGCCCCACTCCAAAAAACTTTGTGTAAGGATATTCGCGACTCCGGGGCAGACTTCTTCGAGTCCTTAAGTGATTATCTGAACGCAAGCAGACATGCTGAAGCATTGCCAGAAGTAGACCAGAAAAGGTCATCTCGAAGAGACAGTGAGAACTTTGGCAAGTGCTCGGTGGCTCAGCTTCGTCAATGCTTTCAGTGGCAAAACCCCAAATCTAAGCAAGACATAATGTCTTAAATCAATGCATGAAGTGCTTCTCTCTCACTTCTAAATTCTCTCACCTGTAATTATCTTCACGCTATGTTAGAAATTCTTCCTTACTTTTCACCATTGCTGATTTAGATTCAGCTTTTACAGTCAACGTTTTCAAGAGGTGTTTTCACCGCTCTCCGTTTCGTTATTCTTGGATATTTTTGTTTGTCTGAGTTCTGGTCCTGATTTCAAGGCTGTATCTGAAAGTAGATTTGACTCGCGTTGAATCCAATACAGCGTGAAGCGGTTACTCAGCAGAAACCTGTGCAGGAACGGCGGCTTTATTTACTGTGTGTATCATCCTCTCAAAATGTTATTTTGGGCTCATAAATAATGCAACATCGCTGTCACCACACAAGCTCAGATTTTGTTTCTCTTCGGATGCCTCAGCCATGTTGTAAATGACCGCTCTGTTGTTCACATTGTCCTTACTTTGAACTTCCTCTCTCCCTCTCTCTCTCTCTCTCTCAGCTTTTGCTTTGTGCCTCTTGTTGTGACTTCTCTCTCTTGAACCCCCCACCCCAAGCCCCCCCCCCCCCCATTCTCTCTCTCTCTCTCTCTCTTTCATCCTCCGTCTCTCTGATTTTCGCTCTCTTCCTGTGTCTGTTTGTGATTTCAGTGGACCTCTCTTTTTCCAAACGCTCCATTTAGAGGCAGGAATTTTTTAGGAGCCCTGACGCTGCCGCTCAAAACTCAGGTGTAGTGGGACCCAGTCGGCATCTCTGCATGAGCCACATGCTCCACCCTCTGACACCAAAGTGACCCCTTCCCTCCCCCCGCTCACCCCCCCCCCCCCCCCCCCTCTCGTCAGCCAACCGCAAGCATTAACAGTCGTGAGGGCTAACTCATGCAGTACATGAGTTAGGAAGGCTCGACGTGCCTGCTTCTTCATTAACCCCGCCTCCCAAGTAGATCCAGCGTCCGCAGCCCGAGAGCAGAGAGAGTCAGGACGTCAGCCAGGCTGCACTCGCTCCTCTCTCTAGCGCTTTTTGCTGAGTGCAATTTGTCCTCTCAACTCAGGTTTTGCAACTGCATCGCAGCGCAGGTATATTCAGTTTCGGTGCCTTTGAGGACGTTTTTTTTTATTCCCCGTCACATCTTCTCCTCTTAGATTCATCCCTTCCAGTCCCGGAAAACAATGACAGCCCTCAGACGACCAGCTCGCCCTGTGAATGTCTCCGTAAATGTGGCTGTGATCGCCTGAAACCTCTTAGGAAAGCTAACAGTCCGACTGTTTAGGAAATAGGAATCTGCTGTTTTATCCTGCTGTCTGATGCCAATTAGGGGCGTTTTTTAATAGCGTCAATCATCAAATAACTGCCCACTGTTGTGTTTTTAAATATTGCCTCAAGCTTGGAGTAGAGCTGTTGGAAAGATTGATATTACTGTGCACCGGAATATATGGAAGGGTGCTCAGAAACCAAGATCTGTAGGACCCTACCTTGCTCTGACATGATGGCCATGATGGTCATTGTTTCTGTAATAAATTCCTGTGTGGGATGGTTAGTTTTTTCACAGGCTTATGTAAACCTCATATCCACAGAGTGGACTGAGTCCCATTTCCTTTCACGGTTCCTTCAGTCTAACCCCTTTCCCTTGAGTTGGTTACATCCCACCTTTTCCAGCCTGTCTTTTTGCACTCGGCTAGAAACACTAAGTAATAAGAAGAAATTCTTGGATCTACTTCTGCCACACTGTTTGATACTTATCACAATAACAGCAAGGGTTATAAAAGGCAGTTTGAGGCTTTATCCCAATGGACTGGTCCATTCATGAGGCAAAGTGAGCTCCAGCCTGACAGAGTATCACTCCGTCATCGTCTGAATGTCCTCATCATTGTCGCCATCTTTGTCCCAGTCTGTGTAATGTTTGACCATCACCATAAAGCACCTAAAGGCACAGCATACACACACACACAGTCACAAGTCTTTGCTGATTTGTACGTTTTTGTTGTGTGGTTGCACTGGTTACGTACAGGGTGGGAATCCCATTCCTCTGCTAATACTTTAGTTGCATTAAGTGGACATTGTTCAACGTGAATAATGACGGCAGCTTAAATATACGGAGAATAGTGGTGTTTTTCAGAGGTGTCTGCATGATTTAACCAAGACTAAGGTATACGGTGTGAGACAGGCACTCAGTCATAGCAGGAATCGGTGCAGAGCTGTGATAACTTGTGGAGGCAGTTCTGAAAATGCCAAGTAATGAGCCAATAAACACGCAGCATTGACGTAAATAGTCTTTGCTTATTTTTCAATTCAAAGCGCAATAAGCGGACACTTTTCTGTTGATGGTCCCCAAGGGAGGCTTTCAAGGTCACTCATCATTTCTCCTTCGTTATGTAAACCAAGGTTATTTACCAAACTTTAAAAGCCACTAACTTATGAAATTACATGGCAGTAAAACATCCTTCTTTTGCTTTAAATTTAAAGACACAGAAAGTCTCCGTTTTTAACCCATTACTTCGCTTTTTGATTCGATCTATCCCTACGCCATGAACACTGTATGTAAATGAAGGAGTCACATATTTCATTTTTGAGGCAATCTGGATGTATAAAACTAGTCGTTTCCAGCATGCGTCCGCCTAACAGTCAGCCAGTCAGTGAACAGAGCACCCAACAGGCCAGTGCCTCATAGCCCAAATGGAAAGCCAAGTCAGCATGTTCAAGAGCTGAATGATTGCGTTTCTCACGGAGCGATCATTCACGTGTCGTTGGAGGATTTTCTTTCCGTGGTTAACATTAATATCTTTGTTGTTTGTTTTGGTTTTTTTTAGCATGCTCACAACAAACACAGAAGTGCTACAGCAATAATGCAGCGTGGACCAGTGCCACCCGCATTATGGCAGACATCGTTCTTGTGTGTCTCTCACCGTGGCTGTGACCCATTGTGCTTTCTGTGTTTGACGATTTTTTTTTTTTTTTCCCCCTTTTTGCCTCTGTCAGGCCAGAGCGGCCAGCGGCATAAAAGGGCTGTTTCACAGAAACCCAAAGCAGGCTTCCCTGGACAGCCATGCTGTTGCACAGCACAGTCGTAAGCACCCGTTCGGTGCCCACCTCCTGCGCCGCACTGCCAGTGCACCCACCAAAGGTCAGCCCAAAATCAAGAAGGGCTTCCCGGAGATCGCCATCGACACCAAAGACTACAGCTCAGAGGGCGCCAGTGAGGAGCAAGAGTCCGAGGACAAGGCCTCTGCTGCCGCCCCTCACCTGCCCACCACACCACTGCACCGCAACGGGGACTCGCTGGCATCCCACCAAGCCAAGGGCCCCTGGGACACCAACGGGGCTTTTCACCCCGAGGAGGGCAAAGGTAAGAGCCCGCTCTTTGCCCGCCGACGGCCCATGAGCGAGCCTTTGAAGCGGGCCAGTCGGCTCCGCTTTCACGACCCGGTGGACGCCAAGCCGGGGGTCTTCGCCCGGGTCGCGCTCAACAGCTCGGGCAGGGTGGGCATGTCGTCCAACTGCATCACTTGCGTGATGGGCTCCAAGGAGAGTCCAGAGGCTGAGAGGAAAGGTGAGGAGAGGGAGGGACAGGGGAAGATAGAAGAGGGGAGCAGCCATGCCAAGAGGCAGGTCCAGAGCCAGTCCGTAGCCAGGCCCCAGCCCGCCACTGTCCAGACGGAGTCCCAGCAGCCTCCCCTGCCGGCCAAGTCGAGCGTGGAGGCGCAGTTTCAGTTCTCGCCCCAGGCCGTCTTCCGACCCATCCCCTTCCCCAGGACCAAAGCCAGGCAGACGCTCGGCGCCCAGCACATTCGCCCTCAGCCCGAGGCGCCGCAGAGAAGCGCTCGCTCCTGCAGTGTCCCGCGGAGACGCTCGGCCAACGCCGTGACCCCGGCGGCAAACCTCACGGCGAGCTGTAAGACCAGCCTCTGTTGGCAGCAGGCGGCGCCCCCCAACTATGGCGCGGTGTGCACCCTGCTGGCCAACGGGAGCGGCGCCGAGGGCCTCTTGCTCAGCGACAGCAGCAGCTGCGACAGCTTTGGCAGCCTGAGCAGCCTGGAGTCGCCTCCCATGCTGCCCCCGTGCTCCGTCCTGGACAGCCGGAAGAGGGCCGTGGGCACCCTGCAGCGCGAGATGAATGCCCTGTTTGCCCAGAAAATGGAAGAGTTGCGCCATAAGTCCCCTATGTTCTTCGCCGGTAAGAGGCCGCGTTAGCAGAAAACCCCGTAGCTGCCGTCTAGTGGCAGAAGTGGGCCTTGTAGGTAGCCGTAGAGCCTCGACATGTCCCGAGACTGCAGGTTTTTAGCCGTCGGACCGGTTTGTTGTCTTCCTGGAATGGAGGTGCTCCTCGTCATCCCACGTGTCCCCGATAGTTAGATGTCCCCACCCCTTAGCTGCTAGAGCTCATCACCAGCTTTTGTAGCGCTCACCTGTGCATTGCATCGATTCTTAGTTCAATTCGCTCGATTCCAATTAATCTCTCTCTTTCAAAATACTATCCCTGACACTAACGCCATGCTTGACAGATGAGAAAAGTGGTAAGTTTTTACCTACATTTGTGAGCCGTAGTCCAGTGACTTGCTGATGTGTATTATCTTGTTTTATCGTCATCCATGTTGGCTGCATTTTCCACATAAGTACTGTTATTATTGAAGTGGCATCAGTACAGTCAACTGAAAGCACACCTTTGATGAATTGCAACATGAAGTGACATTTTTCTGAAGGACAAAGAGGCTACGAAAGGGTCGTACTGATTTCTACAGTGGAGTTTCTCAAGTACTAAAACGCAGAGATCTTGAAAAAACAAGTGTCTGAGCAATGGCAGTCACGAGGTTCTGACCTCATGCTGCGTCCGGACTAAATAATTCTCCCCTCCAGCCTTATGACAGGTGTCAGGGGAGCCCTCTTCCTGCTAAGCCCCAGCTGCTCTGCCCAGACCCACTGTATCTCAGCCCCTCTCGGTGCTCATGTGATGACTTTCCTTGTTTTCTGACCATCGAAACAAATCTTGTGGGGACGGTTTGGGACTAAAATGTTTAAAATGTTTGCAGCCTCGTGATCTCGCAACGCTGCTGCGCGCGAACATCTGTCAAGTCATATGATGCTGGCAGCTGCCTGTTAGCAAGTCATATGATGAACCTCTGCCTCTGCAGCTTCACCTCCCCAGCGCCCTTTCCACTGTGAAATAGACGCTGTGATGTTGATCAGGTCGATCGGCGGGGCAATTGCTCTTGTTGGGGCGCTTTACCTGTCCTACGCGCTGTTTCCTTGCATCCCTTCTCCCTCTTCTCTCCAGTTTTGCTAAACTCCTTTTCCCTCTCTGTCCCTTTTGCACGTCTTCTACGCTCCTAGTGCAGAATTGAGGGGATGACCAGAGCCAGGTAAACTGCTGCATGCATGCAACCTTTACATATGTCCTGCTCACCACTCACCCAATCTGTCTCACCAGGCCGCTTCACCCATGCGTCACTATCGTGGGGTTTGACTGGGGCTTTATGTCCACCTTTGTCTCCATCATCACATGGTCTTCTAAAGCTTTGAATCATTGAAAGCAGTGCATGTCGGGACATGGAAAACACAATTCATTCACTGTTTATTTGAGTCGCTGGTACTATGTCACCATACTTATCGCACCACATGTTCATTCGACCACACTGCAGTACCCTGTACACATCTTCACTCTCCGACCGGTTTGTTTTCAGGCAAAGAGAGACTGGTTTATTGTGGGTTTTCTTTGTATTCTTCTTTAGATAAAGACTCTTATTAAAAAATGATATGCAACTTAACACCGAACCAGTCGCACAAAGCTATGAATAATGTCTGAAAATGGGACTATATGGCTTAGCCTTCACCTCTTCACCAACATCCACATTGGTCTTTTTTTTTATCTTTTTCTGTCTTCTCTCCCCTTGTGAATGTGGTTAAATTTAGCCCTCTGCACTGACCTTCCATCCATCCATTTTCTTAACCTACTTTATACCCACTGGTGTCACAGGGCTCTGCACCAGCCAAGCCCAACACAAATAGGGTGAGGGCAGGGAATGCACTCTGGACAGATTCATTATAAGACGCACACACATACACACACACGCTCACTCCTAGGGGCAAGTTAGAGTGTCCACTCCATCTAAACATGCAGTTTTTTTAACTTTGTGCGAAACGAGAGTACCTAGAAAAAACTCACTGGGACATGCACAGAAAGGCCTTTTCTTTTCTTCAGTGTGGAGTCGTCACATACAGGATGTTAAGGCTAGTATATCATACCCACTCATATGCAGGTTAAGAGCAGGTACATGCACAAACCTTTAGCAGCCAAAAGGCTTCTTGTGACCATTGACAGCCATCGTTGACCATGTTGTATTTCTTTCCACAGGTTGTTCCACAGTGCAGAGACCACTTCCCCCTCCTCCATTTCTTGCACTAAACTCTGAGGACGCCAAGAACCACCACATCAGCTCTGTCTCCACTCCAGAGAGGAGCCTGTCTTCACATCCCACCTCATCTACACCCCTGCACTCCCCATCCACAGCAATAAAAGCAGACTCCCCGGTGCCCGTTCCTTCAAACGGGGTGCTGGACAGTCCTGTCAAGCTGAGCGGAGACCCCATCAAACCACCACCTCACCATTCCAGAACCACATCGCCCGGTCCGACAAGCCCCGCACAGAAAACTGCATCATCACCGCCGTGTAGCCAGGCCAGCACAAGCACTCAGTCATTCATGGAGCACGCACCGAACCACAGGCAGAACCCGAAACCTCTGACTGGGAGAAAGGATGATGTGGCAGAGGTGAAGTCGGAGCACAGAAAGGAAGCTAGTCCTGCTGCAGCAGCGCCCCCGACCAGTCTCCACGAAGCCCCCGTAGCTCAGATATCTCGCGCCAGGAGAGCACTCTTCTGCAATTTGCCATCGCACCCCCCGGTAAGAAGAGCAAAAAGCGAGGGCCACGTTCTAGGCGCTGTAGCTCTGGCTAGTCAGGCCCCGTCAGCGGTCCCAGAGGTCTGCACGGACGCCACCATGAACGATCGCCTTTGGAGCAAGTTGGAGCCCGGCAGCCACCGCGACAGCATGTCCTCCTCCTCCAGCATCTCCTCCAGCGACACCGTCATCGACCTCTCCCTGCCCAACCTGGCCCGGAAGAGCTTCACCAGCCTCCCCACGGCCGGCGGCGGCGGCGAGCCGCCCTGGGTGGCCTGCCGACGCTCTGCGCTGGTCTCCTACGACCCCCCCCGGGTCAGCAAAAGCAAGTCCAACCCCAACCTCCAGCAGGGCGAGTGCCCCCGGGACGAGCTGAGGCCGCGGCCCCTGCAGCCCCACCAGGATGCCTCTGCGGAGTCGCCCGGCAGGCTGACCCAGAGGAGGCACACGTGGAGCCGGCTCTACATGGAGGGCCTCAAGCAGTCGTCCGCCGGCAGGCCACCCTCGGTGCCGCCGTCCTCCATGTCCAAAAGCCTCGGGGACCTGACCTCGGACGACATCTCTTGCAACTTCGACAGCAAGTACCGCAGCATCAGCCGCAGCTTCATCGTCAGGCCCACCCGAGACCAGCTGCGCCGGGGCAGCCCGCTCCGCCGGCCGCCCAGCGACCTGACGGAGCAGCTGCGGAAGCTGACGGACGTGGAGCCGCTGACGGCCAGCGACTTCGCCCCGGTCGCCACGGAAACGCCGGAGGAGGAGGCGGCGGCGGACGAGACGCTGGTGCGGAGGACGTCGTCCAGGAGCCAGAGCAGGGTGCGCTACATCGCAAACAGGGCCAAGAAGGCGCAGGAGAGGCAGCGGCTCCAGGGCCTGATGCAGGGCCGCAGCGCCAGCTTCAGCCTCGCCGGCAGCAGCGGCAGCAGCTCCAGTCCCATCGAGGAGCGGGGGAACCCCGAGGGCGCCTGCTGTGTGGCCCGCAGCCCCTGCAGCAGCCTGGACCTGCTGGCTCAGCTCAGCCCCCCCAGACAGCCCCAGGCCTCCCCGGACCCCGAAAACAGTGAAGTCTTTTTCATGCTCAAACTCTAAGAACGAGCCGAGTTGGAGGCCAGTGTGAGAGACGCAGCGAGGAACCTCGGGACACAGTCCAGTTTCTCCCAAGTCGACGTCTTTTTTTAGGTCCCATATCTCGCATAATGTCTGGTGGAAAACTGGTTCGCAGCGCAGATTAAGTCAACATGTCACAGGAAGCTGACCCCCCCCCGAGTTACACGGACATGAACAATGCCATCCCATTTTTTTTAACCTGTGCATTCAGAAAACGTGGTCCCGAAGTTGCTGCAGAGCATTTCTTCAGGAAGCAGCGACTGCGGCTTGGTAACCCGTTTGCACCAAATGTTAGATAATTGCCAGAATGTATTTAGTGACAAATACTCTGAGTTTTTTTTTTATATATATATATATAGGTCTTCATGTTGTTTGTGACCGCTCTCATGTTACAGTTTTTGTTCTTTTTTTTTTACTTTACATGAGCATCCGGTAGCAATAGATCGCGACTAGCAGAGGGGATTTTAAACGACCCGTTTTCTTCTTTACTTGAACTGTAATGCTTAACGTAAGTCAGAGATTAGATGTCAAGGCGTTGCTGTCAGCCCGTCCATCCACTAGCAATATTTTGAGACAGATGGCATGGTATCACATTTGAATATAATGAACAGTCTGATGCTAAAAATCCGAGGCTTGTCTCATGTCGCAGAAAAAAAAAATAGAAAGGAGCAGCTATCCTTTCGGTTCAGATCAAAAGGTCTTCGCTGTCTGTATTCCCTGTGTTGTGCTTACATTGTAATTTGACGGAACCAACGAAACTCTGCGGACCCTCCGGACCTGTGGCATGTCACAGCACTGAGCTCTGGTACATTGAAACGAGGGGAAGTGACCCCCCGCACCATGTTTTTAGTTGACTGCATGTCTTTATGCACTGTGATGTTTATCTTAAGGCTGTGCTTTATTTTATAATGACTTTTTATATAAAGATTTGTTAATAGTCCAAACTTATTTTTTGGATCATCTCACAAAGAGCAGCATGCCTGAAACCATGCGTTCTCATTGGTCCGTGATACAACGACGAGATGGAAATGATCTGTATCAAAGCATGTTTAGTTGTCGGCCTGCTGTATTGTTTGCACTGCCCTGCCAGTCCTTTGTGCAAAATTGTCGGGACAATATTTAATTCAAACAATGTGTCATTATTACTTGAATAAATCTCAAATGAACACCACTGCAGCTTTTACAGCTCATTTATTTCATTTGCACCCAGTCAGTCAACACCTGTTTCAGCTGGGACACAAAGCGGAGTCATTAACAAACCAGTTAAACTGAGCCTCATACAAGCTGACATGTAGAAGCCCTTGGCCTTGGTTTTGGCAGAGGCTACTTGTTGCTCTAATTATGGCCTCTGTTTGGGTCTGTGTTTACCAGCCGTCACCTCTCCCAACCTCTCTGGCAGCCCCCCCGCCCTGGACCCCCTGCAGGAGGAGACAATGTTCCAGAACAAAGACTGGAGGCCGCACAAGCTCAGCCAGTCATGGGAGCACAGAAAAACATCTTTTCACCATTGCCTTTGACGTCCCTAAAAATATGCTAACGTATTCGGTGTTTCCTCCAGGACCAAGACTTTGGCGAGGCTTTTTTTTAAAACGACAGGAACACGCTGGGAAAGTAACTGTCCTTTGAAATCCAATATAATGAAAACAGCAGTTTATGGATTCATGCGCAAGGTGGAGGAAGCTAATGAAAATGTGTCGGCTTCCTCCTGACGGCACCCACAGAATTTTGCGTCTCTTTGGTTTAGTTTAACTTGTGCCAAACATAAAAGTGCCTCAGCTGCAACCCCGTGAGAGTCCGGCGCGCACGCACTTTCTCAGGATGCTGGTTTGTCAGTCAAAGGTCTGTCCGTCGTCACGTCTGCGGTTTCCAGAGCTGACGGCCACCTCTGGTGAGCTGTCACACGCTGCCAGGCCTCTTCCTCGCCTCTGCTAGACTGTGTGAAGCGCGACATGCTCATTTTAGCCCCGCGGACTGTGCTCCAGCCGTTACACAAACACAAAAGATGGCTTCATTAGGATTCCAAGAAAGCCGCAGAGTTCCTCTTGAAGCTGAATTTATCTGGACAGTTTGGCGCGACCGGGCCTCTCATCCGCAGCCTGCCAGCACCCTTGAGCACTTCAGGCCTGAAAGAATGTTTTTGTGGCACGGGGTGAATGCAGTCCCGCCTTTCAAAGCCGGGTCGCTGTCTGTTTTTGAAGGTTTCACACATATAAATCGATTAGGTTTGTGGGTTTAGACCAAAGTCCTGCTGTGGCAAACAACAGAATCGGTGTGTCTCCTGTCATTTATGTAGATTGATCACATTACAAACAGAGCGTGGGTGGATGGGTGGGTGGGTGGGCCAGGTGGGGTGGGGCTCTGCTGTTACATAATATTACCAAAACAAGTCGGTCAGTTCATTTTGTTTTTGTTTTTTTTTGTTTTTGTTTTTGTGTTGTTGTTAGGGTTAGGGTTTGGGGTAGTGTTAAGGTTAGTGTTGGGGTGGGGGGGGTGTTGCTGCTAACATTACCAAAACAATTGTCATCCTCTGTGAGTTAGATTTAGATTGTACACAATTTACAGTTAAAACACTAATAGTACATGATGGGACAGCTGCCCATTAATTTCTATCCTGGTCATTTCAGCTTTACGCTGGGTCACATCTCCTCTAGTAATTCGATATCATCTCTCCGTATCTGCCAAGTTTTCTGACAAACCATCTGGAGTTGTGACTCCCCTCCCCCCACTTTCTCCTCCCCCCCGCATGCTCAACCATATAAACTCCCCACATCATAGCTCCCCACACTTCTCCCACTGCCCCCTCTCAAGACTTTGAGCTTCCTCCCAGAGCTTCTCCTGGCACGTAAATCCAGTCTCGCGTCCTGCACGTGGCATAACTGAGGTAAGGGAGTGTCTGTTACATGCCGCATGTGTGTTGTGGCTGCCGTTCTCTGTCCTGAGATCATTGTGAACAACTAATGTTGATAATGTTGATCTGCTGGTTCCAGGGTTGACACCATGAGAGGGTACGTGGTTCTGGTTTTCTGTGCGGCTGTATTGACCCCATGGACGATCGGTGCAGGTAGGAATCACGCACGCACACACATCTTTTATAGTAGCACACAATGAATGATATATCGTATTTTTACCCATCGATATTACTTGATTTATATTTTGGATATCAGGAATTTCTGAGTTTTTCCATGCTTCTGAGTTATCTCCAGGAGCTTCGGGTTCTTCCCATATAGCAAAAGCATTCATTAAAATTTCACACATATGTGGGTGTGTGTGTTTGTGTGTGTGTGTACTCTACTAGGGACAAAGTTGGTTAGATAATGGATGAACGATTAATATTATTTTCTTACATATCACGGCGTCTTTTAAGATGAAGAGGTATCATACCACATTCATTGTTGTACTTTAACTCAAAGGAACAAACCTTTGTCACTTTGTTCACTTCAGACCATGGAAACTGTTCATGTTCTGTAGTCTCACCTACAGATGGGTAGATTATTACATCCTCATCAAGATCAAAATTCACTTCCTCTCTTCAGGAGATGAGAGGTGGAGGTGTGTGGGCCTGAGGAATGTTTGATTTCCATATTAAAGTATATATCTATATATATTAAAGTAACATTCAATGTAGTTTATTCTGCAATTAAAAAAGTTTTCATTAAGTTACTACTTCAATAAGGTTACGTGTGTTTGCTAAAATAGATGAGAATCTAAAAATTATTATACAGTGAATAAACTTTATATTCCATGAATGTCAAATGTTCTTCTGACCTTTGCTTCTCTTTTTTCTCAAATACGAATCTCTTCTCGGTCCGATCACATTCAGCTTGTGTTTAGGACTTGTACTTGTTGCGGCCTTTATGACACCCTACATAAGCTAACAGTCTGACCAATCAGATCAGCTGCTTCTGCTGGCTGTAGTTGACCTGTGCGACGGGGTCACGCTCCCGA
Source organism: Karalla daura (assembly GCA_029224185.1). NCBI lineage: Eukaryota > Metazoa > Chordata > Actinopteri > Chaetodontiformes > Leiognathidae > Karalla > Karalla daura. The sequence continues at coordinate 20,998,777 of CM055193.1, read as the reverse complement.
ATCATTGCTCACTCTTGACATTATTCCTGCTGGCCCAGCCCGACTGCTGGAGTCCCATCAAAGCAGGGCCGGGCAGGGGGCATCAACTGTGGCAGGATCTCATTTCTCACCAGTGGAAGGCTACAAACCCCGCTGTGCTCCAGAAAGAACTGTGATCAATCAATTAAGTGTGTTTGTGTGTGTGTATGTGTGTGTGCGCGTGTGTGTTTGTATGTGAACGGGGTGGGAGGGTGACAGGCATCTCCGCAGAACGCAGGTCCTGCCATCCTCTCTAGAGGAGGCTGATGTGGTGACACTGGCTTTATGTGACTTTTGTTATCACTTCAAATTCTGAGGGCCTGTCACCCCTGGCACCTCCGCTCACCCCCCCGCCTCTCTCTGTGAGCCACTCTGGCAGGGTATGTAGCAGCCCGCTGGACATGCTGAGAAATCCATCGGTCACAGGAAAACAACTCTGAGTATCACTGCTAAAGTCAGGGGGAGGAGGCGGAGCCCTTCTCCCTCTCCCTGCTTTTACACGCTAGAGTAGGGGTTTGAAAAACATCCTTTTCGGACTTGTCCCCACTTTGATCTGCCCACTGGGCCCCGGGTACTGCTTTCTTTGTACCCCACAACTGCCTGGCTGCACGATAGGCCTCTTTCTCAGGTCTGCTGAGAAACAGGCGACAACAACGCCGTCATTGTTCCCCCCGTTTGGCTGGGGGGAGAATACATGAGGGGGGACTCACAGAAACACTGTGCTTCATTAAGGCCTCTGAGACATGAAACCAAACCACTAATCAAGCAAAGATTTGGCTCAGGCTTTAAGTCTTGTCGGAGTCTCTAATCTCTGTGCCGATATTCAAGCTCGATTACATGGACTTGTCTCATTACGAGAATGCAGAATTAACTGTGCTGCCTTTCTTCCCCTCCTAGATACCAAGGAGTTATCCATCACCACAATAAAGGTATTCTGCCCTTCATCCTTCCTTCCTTCCCTCCTTCTTTCTCTCATTTCTTTCTTTCTTTCTTTCTTTCTTTCTTTCTTTCTTTCTTTCTTTCTTTCTTTCTTTCTTTCTTTCTTTCTTTCTTTTGCACCCTGCAACTTTCTCTTCTAGAATGACTCGAGTCCATTACTCGAAGCCTCTATCAGCTGTAATATAACTGGTCTGACCCGGGTTACAGCCCAGGCTGTAGACTGGGAGCAGGAAGTCCATTTTAACAACAAAGTTCTGTTCATCCTGTGCCCGATGCAATCGGACTAATTCCACCAACTCATTCTTTGCTTGCTCCTCAGGAGGAACCGTACGCGATGAAAACAGGCTCCGAGCTGGAGGGCTACTGCGTGGACCTGATCTCCATGATCTCCAAGAAGCTGGGCTTCAGGTACAAGCTGAATCTGGTGAAGGACAACCGCTACGGAGCCATGGACGCCAGCGGCAACTGGAACGGCATGATCGGCGAGGTCATCAGAGGGGTGAGAGCCGGCGCAGGAAGCGAGCACCGTGTTTGGCAGCACCTGCTCCGCTGTTGACCTGGCTTTGTGTCTTCTCACCAGGAGGCCGACCTGGCCGTGGCCCCGCTGACCCTCACGGCCGTCAGAGAGCAGCACGTGGACATGTCCACGCCCTTCATGCAGACAGGACTGGGCTTCATCATGCGTAAAGACGTGGCCTCGGAGGAGAGCAGCTTCAGCCTGCTGGCGCCGTTCTCCACCAACACCTGGGTCGGTGTGCTCATCGCCTTCCTGCTGACCGGCCTCTGCATCTTCCTGGTGGGCAGGTGAGGGCGCCGCAGGAGAGCGGCTTCCACAACCACGCCTCAGACACTTAATTGCAGGGATTAGTATGTTGAAAGTAATCAACAAGTGTCCGAAAGCTGCTGCAAACAGTTGAAGAGGATCAGATACACTTTCACTCTTTCACACTTGGATCTGCGAAACACACCCCTCTCATACTTAGCCCACTCTGAATCCAGAACCCAACAGCAGAAAAGGGTGTTTCTCTTTAGCATCTAGCAGCTGCTACTATTCCCAGAGTTACTCTCAGAAAGCTGCGTAACAAATCATCAGAACCATCTCACAGATCAAGGAAATAAATGTGTTTGCAATGAATGAAGCAATGAATCTCTAGAGAACAGTGTCTCTCTCAAGCGTCTCAAAATTCAATTACTCATCTGTCTTCGACAACATTTATCAACTTTGAGCCGTCTTAATATATAATTCCAGGATCAGCCCTTGTGAGTGGGCAGAGCCAGACGCAGATGAGCAAAGCTTCACGTTGCTGCACAGTTTCTGGTACATCACAGCAGCTCTCACGCTGCAAGGTAATGCACACACACACACACACACACACACACACACACACACACACACACACACACACACACAAGTTGAGCAATGTGTGCAATAAAGTATTCGTTCATGTGGGAAATTTAATGAAACTGCACATTTTGAGTGGTGTCACTGACAGCTTCATTGGAGACTTGAAAACAGAGATCAAAATACACAAGATGAAGCAGCACACATTCAGCATTAAAGGCTGTGGAAACTGAAGTGTGAAAACAGTATCGGAGCACTGAACAAATCATTTAATTCAGTGTTATGTCACATGCAGAATTGAAACTGATTCCCAAGCAGTTTTCTATGTTAACTGTTGGCGTCCTCTCAGGTGCTGGTCCTCACCCCAAAGCCCTGTCTGGTCGGGTGATCAGCGCCATCTGGTGGATTTTTGCTGTGCTGCTGCTGGCCTGCTACTTTGCCAACTTTAGTTCCCTGCTGCAGTCCAACACCAAACACGTCTCCATCCAGGGATTTCAGGACCTGGCCAACCAGGATGTGATCGACTATGGCACGGTCAAGGGTGGATCCACCATGAGCTTCTTTAAGGCAAATGTCATGCTCTCGCCGTTCATCTCCTGACAAAAGGAAACATGGAACAGTGTTTCATGTTTAGCAATCAAAACACAAAGTCTGTTCATCTGTATTCAGATAACAGGCTGCATGGGGGCACAGTGGTTAGTGCTGTTGCATGTTCACAATTTCTTACATGTTGAACATGCAAAAAATTAAATCCGGGTTCTTCGTACTCTGAGGCCTCTTGACCACCCATATAGAAGAAAAACATTAAAGCCAATGCTGCTTGTATCTAATATTGTGTTGAGCAGAAAGACAAAAATGCTGTCACATTCCCAGAACTCCAACCATGAAGTGTACCGCCGGCTCTACCAGCACATGGAGCGCAAGAAGAGCTACGTGTCCAGCAGCGAGGAGGGGATCCGCCGGGCCCAGGAGGGAAACTTTGCCTTCATCGGGGAGGCTGTGTCCTTGGACCTGGCAGTGGCTCGCTACTGTAAACTTGTCCGCTCGCAGGAAGTCATCGCAATGAGGGCCTACGCTATTGCAGCCCCTCAGGGTATGTTCCCTGGACATATCTGGACTTTGCGTTTTGCGCTGCATCTCTTCTGAAAGCAGTGGAGAGTGATCACAGGTAGAGAGCGAGGCTTTCAGATGCTCCTGTCTCTGCTCCGGCAGGTTCCCCTATGATCAGGAACCTGTCCATGGCCATCCTGCAGCTCAGCGAGTCTGGCGAGCTGATGTACCTGCGTGACAAGTGGTGGGCGAGCACCTGTGTGGCCGAGGCGGAGCAGGTCTCTGACGCCCTCCAGCCGAGGGACCTACGAGGCCTCTTCCTCCTCCTGGGCCTGGGGCTGGGTGTGGGGCTGCTGCTGGGGCTGCTGGAGCTCCTGTCCAGAGCCCGCAACCAAGCCAAGGATGGCAAGGTGGGGAGGAGCATCTGCACCAGCACATGGCTGGTAGTGATGTAAAGTAGTGAGACTTCTGATTCCAAAGGTTTCTAGTCTAAGGCTGCTTCTCATATGAAAACATTAGTTCCAAACCTAAGTAAATTGGTGCAAATGTGTATTTTATGCCTGGTTCATACTCAGCCCAGGTCATCTTCTGCATGTCTTCATCATTATCGCTCTGCCTCCTCCTCTGTGCTCATCGTGAGAGGATCTATCAAATATCAGGCCAAAAGATAAAGAATAAAGTTCAGAAAGACAAAGTTTTTCTGTGCAGAGAGTATTGGGTAGGGTTAGGGTCCATCCTCTGTCCTGGATGATCAGTCTCCAGTACGTGGTGCCAGACTCTGAGCTTCAGTTGCCACCAGCGAGATGACATTCGCAAGAAGATGGATTAAACTGTGGCACACAGCTCCAACACGATTTCTGACTAAACTATTCACCATCACAATAGCACACAGATGCATGAAGAACCAGGCTTCCAACAAACTCCTACGTAAACACTTGTAAATGTCATTAACTATGGTGTTCTCCTGAGCGCTCCCCCACTGCCACCACTGGGTGCCTTAGCGACAAATATTACGACCTCAGGCTTGCGTGCTAATATCCAAAGCCAAAGTGGTGAATGGAATAACCATAAGCAGACAATGTCTTATTTTCCTTTCCTTTGCAGAAATCCTGCTGCTCAGCGTTGACGTCCGAGCTGAACCGGAGATTTGGCAGTGGAGGGGACAGCGCAGAGCAAGACAGCTCAGACAAGAGCAAAGCCTAGAGCCAAGGTTTACATATCGATGAATTAGTGTCAGTAGGCCGAGACACGTGTCAGTGTCAGCCAGCAGCCACAGCTTATCAGAAAGGGACTTAGAGCATCAAACTGCAAATACTAATTACTTTGATTTGTTTGCTTTGCAGTCTTATTCCATGTCATCAGATCTACAGTACGCGTTCTATCACAAACTAACCCCCATGTGTGTATTTTTGGACTCTATTTGTATGTGTCTTCCAAATAAATCCCCCCAAATCCCCAAATCTCTGCTATTCATTTTGGGAATGTGAATGTGAACAATGTGACAAGTCTTCGTCACCCCTATATGAAGACACACTGCTGCATGAACAGAAGCTGGTCCACTCCCGCTCCGTCTGCTTCACCTCGCGGTGCATACTTTGTTGCAGTGCACCTGAATGACCACATGGAGTTGCTGTTGGATTTCTGAGTGTGTGTGGCTCAGTCTGCTCCATGAGGTTTTTTTTATTTTATTTTTTTTCCTCTGAGTGTACTCCCTGCTCCTTCTTCACTGGCCTCAGTGTAGGACATGGTTGTTTCTACAAAGTGGTACTGCAGTTCAGCACCAGTGATGCAGAGGTACATGGAATGAAGCCTGTCTCTTTTCTTCGATTCACAAAGCTGAGTATGAAGTACAGAATTAAAGTACAGTGTTAAAAGCCTGACCAGTGGCCATCAGTGCAGACACTGCACACTGTCCTTTTCCGCCCTTTCCAATAATATTTGGGTTTCGAGTATTTTGAGTTAATGTATGCATTGCTGAATGGAGGAAATTTCTGGTCAAAGTTTCCTCTCAACACTTTTTCCTACAGCTGCATCTACATTAGCAGGAACCACCAATAACAAACGATTGCTAAAGCTAAAGAACTCATTACAACATTATTATCCATGGGGTCTTTCTAAAAAAAAAAGGATGGTCCAGGTGATCCAGCCAAGCAGAATAGTCAGTCTTAAAGGCTGAAATAAAATCAGGAGAGCCGAGGACGAGCGATTGATTAAACTGTCCATGAAACATGTGAATGTTACATTAACGGCAAGCACTCTGCTCTCACAAAAGCTCTTTGGCTCAGATCAGGCTTTTTGAACCATTTCTAGATCAAACTGTGAATTAACTAAAACTGTAATAACTCAGTTTGCACAAAGACATTGCTGCACCACGTTCCTGCATACCTACACATACGTACGCATAAGGACACACACACACACACACTTCATAAAATGGATTGAAATATTAAAAATGAGAAGCACAGGTATACAAAACCTGACCCTTAACAGCCTTAGATATTGCTCTAAAAGAAATATACACACAAGCCCATACTATCCTTTTTTGTGGCTTGGTTATTAATGAACTTCATGCTGCAGTGCCTTTGCATGTGACAGCTTAAACCTGCTACATATTGTCATGCACAGGCATCCATTATTTTTGCAAAATAATATTCAGGCTCAAATGGAAACCCTCCACTACTGTGTTCAGACTTTTGTTGCTCAATGTCAGAGGTTCTTACACTGACTGACAGCGGGGGATAAAACATCAGGGAGTTGTGTTTCAACCGAGACCAGAACCCAGAGCTCCCAGTTTATTTTGTCCTTGCCTCTGACAGGCATCCTAATCTAATTTCACAAGAATGGTCTTAATTATGGACATCAAGTGTCTTTTCTTACAGTATGGACACAGTTAAGATATAGGAAATTATAGGTCAGGCGATCTCTTATACGAAACAGGTGAGATAAAGCAGTTTGGTACTGAAGAGTCTCTTCCTGTGACCTTAAACAACTACTTGAACAGGGACTTTTTTTTTTTAACTTCATGCAGCTGTGCACAACGCCATAACACATGTAAAAGCAAGACGCAACAGAATATTCCAAAACAGATATTCAGTATTTCGAGGTACGAGGTGAATCCCGTCACACCTTGCAGGTCCAGACATTCCTGCGCCACGTCATTACGGCGTTGATGTGTAAACGTCCTCTGGCCGTGTGAAACGACCTGCACTTGAACCTGCGGGGGCTGAGGGGAGGCTGTGGGGGGCTGCGGACGCAGGGGGTAGCAGCGCAGAGGTAGAGAGAAGAGCAGTATTGATCTGGTGGCAGCAGCTCCTGACAGCTGCACTAAGCTGCCGTGTTCTTCCCTCAGCCGCAGTCTGCAGCTCGGCCGACGGGGAAGTGCCTAAGAAGATTAAACTGTAAATCCCACAGATTTCCTGCCCACCCTCCACCCCCGCCTCAAACCCCCGCCATCACACATCTCCCTAGCAGCAAACGCACCGTCTCTCCTCCGCAATTAAAAGCTTATTGATGTGTATGCACGAAGGCAGATATGAGGCTGTGTGGATTTCTTGTAAAAACATGAAAAGGTGCTTTTTCTTTTCGGAGCCTGTGGTTGAACGTGATTCCTTTACCCAAGGACCGTCCTCGTATTCCATGGTGGATACATGGAGGTGTCCTTTGCTGCCGCTAGATCTCCCTGAATCAAGACAGGACTCTTAGAAATGGTGGTCTGAAGCTGAAACAGTAGATTCAGCACGGATAGAGTAACAGGCTGGTTGCTCTAAGTACAGGACATTGTTGAAATGTCAGTGGATCGTTGGGTTGTTCTCTTGCTGCGGACCAGATGGAGCCAAGATGGGCAACTGCTGTGGCCCCAAGCGGGTGGTGCCCCAGACTCAGCTACAGAGTTTAGCTAACGCCTCTTGCATTCATACAGTATTTGGGGAATTATAGCATTGAAAGCCTTTGAAATTCAACCAATGCTCAAATTTTGCAATGCTCTGTTGGTGTCCGATCACTTAAAGTTTAATGGCGATGGACAACGGATGGAGGCGTTGACTCTAAACCACGTCTGTCCTCTGCGCCTGCCAATCAACAGGTTCATTAGTTGATGCAGGAAAGAGGAATTTGACCCAGTTTGTGATGACTCACAAAACTGCTCTTTGATTTAATTTCTTAAATTATGGGGTATCTGAGCACCGTCGGGAATGCAGTATATGTCAAACAGCTGAGTACAAGGAATTCACATGAATATTCACAGAAACCTTGAAAGTTTCAAAGCCCGGTGTGGCGCAGGCCGAAGGCGGGAGTGCTTAACAAGTGTAATTAACCTGAAAAGGCCAAATGTAAAGCAAAGCAACAGCTGAGGGAGGAGCACGTTGCAGCACAGTCAGTGGCTCAGCGCGGCAGGCGACGTGAACACGTGCACCGGCTGATGAATTGGATTTATGGAGAGGAAATCTCTCCCTCCAAAACACGTTTGGAGGCTTTGCTTGAACTTTTTTCGGACTCATCTGAAAACGATCCAGATTGTTGACTTCAAAACAAAGGAATGAAAAAGAAGACGATGCAGTAATCTCCCCCGCTCTCTGGCTCTCTCCCCCTCTCAGAGTGGCCTAGATTCCTCTCTGCCTGCGCTGTAGCCGTAGGCCTGTCGATGCGATCAGAATTATAAATTCTAATGGACGTGTCACCACTTTGAACTGTGGACTTGAAGCGCTTTGAGTCTGGCGCTCCCTTGGATACGCCAGGCGAAGTCTGCACATTGATCCCTCTGAATTTGTTTGACTTTGACAGTCTCTTTCTTTCTCCTCTCCCCTTCACTCTCTCTCTCTCCCTCTTTCTCTCCCTGTGCTGCATTAATTTTCCCGCTGACTGGCCCTTCTCT